>CM035427.1:77306162-77476162 GCA_020310875.1 Ceratopteris richardii | reverse complement strand
GCAGGAGAGCCACATATATGCATAGGTATAAAGGAGACATTGTTTTTGTTTCCAAAGATGTTCCAATCACATAGGAATTTGGGCAATGCTCCAAAATAGAGAGATAGAGTAGAGCTACAAAACTGAGAGAGAGAGAGAGATAGATAGATAGATAGATAGAGAGAGAGAGCGAGAGAAATACAAACTATGGTCAGATATAAATTGGAGCAAGAGATAAAGAGAGAGATAGAGGAAGAGATGTTGTAGATCACATCACTTGAGAATCAAGACACATCGAAGAAATTGAATTGCTCAAAATAGAGAGACAGAGGGAGAAAGGGAGAGAGAGAGAGAGAGAGAGAGGTTGTTGGAGATCATGGCACTACAGAATGAGGACACAAAGAAGAAATGGGAGTGCGAGAGAGAGAGAGAGAGATAGACAAAGAGTGGTCGTTGTAGAGGATGTCACTACATAATTGAGATGTAGAGGAGAAATGGAAGTGCTTGAAAGAGAGAGAGGGAGACAGAGAGAGAGAGAGGAAGAGAGGTTGTTGCAAGTCATGGCGCTACAAAATTGAGATGTAGAGGAGAAATGGAAGTTCTTGAGAGAGAGAGAGAGAGATTGAGAGAGATAGAGATTCATCATCGAACCTTCTAATGCTACATTTGTGTGTTGTTGCCGACATAAAGAAAAAAATGCATTAGAAGACATAAAACTCATGAAATTCTAAAAGTAAATTCATAGTGGGTTTTGATTTCAATTGCATCTGTAGATTTTAGGTGAAAGAATAGGTTATTGAAGTATTTTGATGTCAATGCACCACCGTGTGCTCTCCTTTGCGAAAGCTCCATGACAATATCCTTGGGGTAGAAAACTGAGTTCTTAGGGCTGCACACAATACTTTGCATAGAGGCTATAGAATATGCAAAAAGACATAATACACAGGGAGTACGAACAAAAACTTCTTAGGTGTTCCAAATGCGTTGGAACTTGGGATCTATGAATGACCAAATTGCTATATGTTTTATTAAAAAACTTATACAAAGAAGTGTACGATGGCCATTTGGCCTTTCACATGGACACTAACGATAACAATCTCCCACTAAAGGCCAAAATGGCCAAAGTGACTATAGGAGAAAAATGAAGAATGATAAAGAATTCTTGAGTGTAAGTGTACAAAGTATAGCTCCCACCTGATGGGCATGTTACACAGTATACAGATGACTGCATAAGATCATGAATCAAGTAACCCCCATCAAGTGACAAGAGTGTCAAAAGCTATCCTATTGTAAAGCTTTAGTCAAAGCATGTGCAACATTATCTCAAGTGTCAAGCTTCTCAAGAATAAGCACTAAGTGGCTAAGCAATCTATAATGAAGTGATACCTCACCTCAATGTGCTTGGTCTTTGCATGGTAGACTATATTCTTAGCCAAATCAATGGCACTCTAACTATCATTGAGCAAACAAGGTACATGCTGAGGTAAACTCATATCACAAGCAAGATAAGAAAACCACAATGCTTCCTTACATGCCTCACTTGCTGCAACATACTCTAGTGCTATGGTGGAAACAACTATACATTCTTGATGATGAGATCTCCAAGAGATAGCACCTCTAGCAAAATGAAAAATGTACCCTAATGTAGACTTACGATTGTTTACAGAACCAACATATTTAGAATCAATGTAGCCAATTATGGATATTTTTGCTCTACCTAAGCATAGACACTTGTCAGTGCCATTGAGATATCTCAAAATCATCTTGATCGCTTCCTAATGTTTCTTGCCAGGATTAGACAAATATTTGCTCACAACTCCCACTGCAAATGCAATGTCAGGTCTCATAACTATCATAGCATACATGGGACTACCAACAACAAAATGATAGGGAATTTTGGTCATTAATTCCTTTTCCTCATCTCATTTGGGGCAATCATCCTTGCTCAATTTGACATATGTGGGTAAAGGTGTACTCAATGCCTTTCCACCTTGCATATTGACCATGTGAAGTACTTTGGATATTACTCACTTTGAGACACATATATGCATCTTTTACTACTATCAAGAGTAATGCACATGCAAAGAATATGTCTGGCATCCCTCAAATCCTTCACATCAAATGTCTAGCTCAACTTCCTTTTGAGAATTGACAAGTCATAAGAGGACTTCCCAACAATCAACATGGCATGGACATAAAGTATCAAGCATATCAAGCTACCATCTAGACATCTCTTTGTGTAGAGACAATGATCCTCATTTCTTTGAGAATAGGCTTGAGAATTCATAAAAGCATCAATGTTTTGGGACCATTGTCTAGGGGACCATTTAAGTCCATACAATCTCTTCTTTAGCTTACAAACTAGACTTTCCTTGGGAGGAACTATATAACCCTCTGGTTGTTCCATATAGATCTCCATGTAAGATCTCAGCTAATATACCTATTAACATGGTAAAGCTTTCTTGTCCTTTCACAAGGCTACTAAATCCCAAGTACCATTCTTGTGAATAGAATCCAACTCACTCTTCATGGCATGCTCCCACTTGACATGATCCTCTGTCACCATAGCCCCTTTGTAGCAACAAGGCTCACCAACATCTATTAGCATAACAAAATCTAAACGTGGAACATGTCTATCAGGTGGATGTGAGACATGTGCAGAGCTTCTCAATGGTTACTGAATTGGAACATGAGCAAATTGATCTGATCAGACATTCTCCAAAATGTCCCTATTTGCAACATTTTTATGCATGCTAATTGGAGGACTAGTATCCTAAAACACCACTCTTCTTAATTCAATATCCTTAATGGGTTGTTTATGCATCTTAGACTCATTGAAAATGACATCACTACTTCTAGTCACTAACCATGTTTCATGATCCCATAAGCGATATCCAAATTGTCCATCTCAACCATGCCCAAGAAAAATGCATTTCCTCAACTTACAATCAAACTTTTTCTAAGGTTCTTGGGTATTTGAACATATTCTTCACACCCAAAAACTCAAAGATGATCATAATATGGTGGCTTCCCTATCCAGAACTCTCTTGCCACTTTCAGACCTTTCGTAGTACTATGTGAAAGATTAATCACATGATCTATAGTCAATAGTGCTTCTGCCGAAAAGCCTTGTGAGAGGTTTGCATGATGCAACATAGAAACTACTTTATCTTGAATAGTTATTTTCATCCTTTTAGCTACACCATTTTGTACTAGGGTATAACGAGTTGTGAACTCTCTACCGATCCCTCTAGACTCACAGAAAAGTATGAAATCATGTGCGTTATACTAACCCCCGTTATCTGAACGTAAAGCCTTTAGCTTAGTTCCTTTTTCATTCTCAATTGAAGCAAGCCATTTTCTTCAACTAGGGAATACATCATCCTTGGATCTCATAAATTATACCCAAAATTTTCTAGTACTACCATCTATGAAAGTGACAAAGTAAAGAGAACCACCTAAGGACCTAGTGGTAGTAGGACCAAACACATTTGTATGAACGAGATCTAAAGGCTGAATTGAAGAGTCAATGTGTGTTCTATGTACATTTCTAGTTTTCTTTCCATATTGACAATGCTCACAAAATGAAAAATCAGAGAAAGATAACACAGTTAGGTAGGCAGAACGAGAAAGATTCTCCATTCCACTACGCGATATATGGCCCAAAAGACCATGCCAAATACAAGCCATACATTGTTTACTAACAGTTGTTTACATGATACAAATAAAGGATAAAGTGAGCCAACTTTGCTTCAAATTACAATAACCATGTTTCCCTTTGATATACAAAAGGATTGAGCATAGAAGACAACCTTGTAACGAATTTCATCAAGTTGACGTCAAATTGCATGATAACTGAGGTACATGGCATACATTATGCTTAGTAAATTTTGAACCCTCAATGAACTTGACAACCACATCTCCAATCCCCATAATATCACACTTGTAAGGGTCACCAAGTCTCACGGTACCAAGAGGCTTTTCTCCATCAAGTCTGACACAAGATAGAGATTTTGCATTGGTCCCATCTCATATGGTTAACCTAAAATTCTTTAGGATATAGTTAACTGTATGCCTTGATGTCATCTTCCTCAAGTGCAAACACGACCGATGCAAGCGATAAGGCCCAACGGAAAATATCCGATGGGCCTTATTGCTTGCATCGGTCGTGATCGACTTCTGACACTTCTAATGGAGAACTTGGACAAATCTGACACAAGATAGTGATTTTGCATCAGTCCCATCTCATATCCTTAACCTAAAATTCTTGAGAATATAGTTAACCGTATACCTTGACGTCATCTTCCTCAAGTCCAAAGACCACCAATGCAAGCGATAACGCCCAACAGAAAATATCCAATGGGCCTTATCGCTTGCATCGCTCGTGATTGACTTCTTAGTGTAAATGGAGGCCTTGGAGAAAACCAATTGTGGCATCTCATCTCCTTTGCCTTAAAATCATGCCAATATATTTTACTACATACCTTGACCTCATCTTTCTCTTCAAGTCGGAACACGACCGATGCAAGCAATAAGGCCCAATGGAAATTATCCGATGGGCTTTATCGCTTGCATCGGTCGTGGTCAATTTCTCACTAAAAATCGAGATCTCGGACAAAACCTTTAATTCATAAGAATATATTAAACAACATACCTTGACCTCATCTTCCTCCTCAATACAAATTGTTCCTTTGTCCTCAGCAACATCCAAGAATGAATAGCCGCGCCCAAACGAGTATATTCCAAGTTGCTTCTGATGCTCATCAAACTCTTCATCAGCAAGTCTTGGCTTTTCTGAGATAGCTTTCTCAAAGCATTCTGAAAGAGCTTGTGATGAATCTTTGAATTCTTCATTAGACAAATCCAAATCAAGACGCAAAAATTCTTCTTTTCTTTGTCCTTTCTTATTGATGAATCTCCTTGCAACTTCTTCTGACTCAGCTATAGCTGCAAGGCAGTAGTCCTCCCTTAGATTGAAAAGTTCCTGAATGTAAAATAGAGGTATGAAATCTTTTTCAGAGATAAAGTAAAAAGGTAGATTTGGGAGAAGTAGGGACTTCTCTGACACTTGAACTTCTTCAGTTGGCTCCCTTATTGCAGTTTCTACTTTAAAATTGGCCACATCAAAATCTTTGACCTGCTCTTCTTCTCCTCAACAATCTCCATGACACCTTTCATAGTTTTTGAGCTTCCCTCAAGTGTCAGCTCTAAGAACGGCTCGTCTTCAACATGAACATTTTCCTCCTTTTCAACTGAGATATGATCAAGCCATATCAAGAAGGCAATGTTTAAAGGGAGCAAGCAGCAGTCCTTTTCATGCTCTGGGCATAAATCAAGCTTCCCTGGGAAAGGGGACATCCTTTTGCATTTTCTTGTGATTTTAGCCCTATCTATTGGATCCTTCCCAAAGATGTGAGGATGGACATAGGTTTTCTGAGAAATAGTAAGGATCCTTCCATTGATCAACCCCAAGAAAATCTCCCACTCATCCTTAAGAAAACTTTTCGAGCTCTCTAGGAGTTTTTCAAAATCAATTTTGGGTTTGAATATCTTCATTGCATTAGGAAAATAATCTATAGTTAAACCCTCTTGAACCATGAAATCAAGAAGTTTCTCTGATGGAGAGACACTAAGGATCTCATTGATTCCCTCCATCTTAGCTACAGCGAGTAAACGTAGGTCAAACGGGGAAAATTGCTTGTATCGATCGTGTCGGGGACGAAAGAAAAATACGCATGTCAATGAGACAAATTCTCTGAAGGTTCAAAATTTGAGTTTGTGAAGGAAGTAGCTATTTATAGGCGAGAAGGGAAGAAGTAACGATTGAATGACGTGGACCAATCATCGAGTGCCACATGGCAAAGCATGCAATGGATAGATGATGTGGACCAATCAAATCATGCCATGTGGCAAAATACGTTGGAATTCGCAATGGCTATATGATGTGGACCAATCACGGCATGACACATGGCACCAACAATCAACTCAATTCTTGGACCTATTTAAGCTTGCCTATTCATTTCCTTCATTTTTTTTGTCAACACTTGCCAAGCGTCGAGGTTCCATCGCCACCAAGTTTTTAAGTTGCTTCTTCACAATTTCTATAGAGAGCGCTCTCTACGTTAGGTAATATGGACACGACCAATCCAAGCGATCACGGTACATCCGAGATTTCTGGATAACCCCAATCACTTGGATCGGTCATGTTTCTTAAATGGCATCGAGTCCTTGATCATAGCTTGCAAATTTTGGTTTCCTTAGTGATGCTTGAGTCTTATGCATTGTTACCTTTATTTTAACTTGTATTTATTGAAATATGATGATGAATTTAGGGACGACCGATGCAAGCGATTAGGGACATCGGGGCATTTACGGATGACTCTAATCGCTTGGATCGGTCATGTCTCTTATAGTGGAAAGAGTCATTGATCATAGCTTTCAAATGATGTTTTTCTTAGTGATAATTGAGTATTTTTCATTGTAAGATATATTTGATTGATATTTGATGATGACTTCAAGGATGACCGATGCAAGCGATCAGGGACATCCGGGCATTTCCGGATGGCTCCTATCGCTTGCATCGATCGTGTCTATGATAGTGGAAAGAGTCATTGATCATAGCTCCTATAGAGTAAGTTCTGATAGTGGAAAGAGTACTTGATCATAATTTTTTGACAGTCGAAAGAGTCATTGATCATAGCTTTTTGAGAGTAAATTTCCACTTTTCCTAATTCCTTGCCTAAAGACTCTGATTTTGTGCAGAGTATGGCTAGGACCAAAAGAACAGCAAGGAATTGTACCCTGAGGGTCAGGACCAAAATGCCCAGGAACAAAATGCCCGGGGGGAAAATGGCCAGAAGAAAAATCCCCAGAAGGTTCAAGACAATGTGCTAGACAAGCCTTCAAAAAAAAAGGGTCAAGTACCATGTAAAGTCCTTGAGGGAAATTAGAAGAGCTCAAAAGTCTGTGGGATTGTTGATCCCTAGACTTCCATTTATGAGAGTTGTGAAGCAGATCTCAGCCAACCTCTGTTCTCTGATGAAGACGTCATCCTTTGTCAATGTGAGGTGGCAAACTCAAGCACTGCTATGCCTGCAAGAAGCTGCATAGGACTTTGCTATTGACTTTATGAATGATGCCTATTTATGTGCTGCTCATTCTCATAGGGTAACACTAATGGCGAAGGATTATGTTATTGTTTCAAGAATAAGATATAAATTTGATAAAGCTCTGGTTCCTATTGATCACCATGATAAAAAAATTCTTTGATATTTTAAATATACCTCCAGCTCGAGCACGCAAAACAAAAGTTGTCATTGAAGAGATCAACCCTCAGGTCACTCATGATCATGAAACTAGAACTGCAGCAAATAGTGAGGAGGAGAGGAAAAAGTAGGGATTATTTACAGAGGAAAGTGTCATCTTAACCCAGATTCAAAAGTTACAGAAAGCAAATAAAGAGCTCCTCAAGAAAGGAGATAGGCAGATAATAGTTAATGTTGCAATGCCATGGCAAAAAGATTCGTTTCTTGACATTAGACTTGAAGACAACAAAATGTTGAGGGAGCTTCATGTTGAAATATCAGATAGTGTGGTCAACATTTCACTCAGGTATATCTAGAGGCCTTAAAATGCTTTTTTTTTTGCTTAATTTTCTAGTTCCTTAACTGCATTTTTATTTCTTGATTTGTAGGGTTCTTCTTCAACAATGTGAGGAAGCGGTTCAAAGAAAAGTATTTATTTTAGATCCTCTGGTGACACAGTGTTTTTTGCATAAACATGGAGATGCCAAGTCCTTTCTACAGGATTTTACAGAAGAGGTAGAATGTGTTATCTACCCATATATTGAAACGTAAGTATTCATCTTCATTTTGGAAAGATATTTGTTTCATTTGATAAAGTATATTTACATGCAACTCATTGACAGGGGCCATTGGAGTTTGATTATTGTGGACTTCAATGCATATCAAGCTCTTTTCCTCAATTCTCTTCAATCACAACATGGGAATTGCAAAGTGTAAGTTACTTTACATTTTGTTGTTCTCTATTTTAAAGCCATGCCATCCATTCTGATTTTCACTTTACAATGCAGTGCTGCAAAGCTTCTCAAGATGCATATTGATGAGAATTTTCCTGGAATTGCTAAAATGAATGAACAAAAGCAATTTGGATACATACAAATTCATGTGCCATTGCAGAGAGACTCAACGTCATGTGGTTGGAGAGTGATTGCAAATGCTGTAAGATTCTTGGAAAGAAGGTTTTAGAGTCCTAAATTGAATTTATTAGACTACCCAGATGCATGGATCATCTTGATCAGAGAGAGAGCAATAAATGGCATCATGAAACATGCAATCTGCCCATATGATCCAGACTCACCTCCACCCCCTCCACGTGATAAAAAACAGTCTGAAGATAAAAAGAAAGGGCTTCCTCTTCACTCACCATTAAAGCATGGGAAAAACAAAAAGATTCAAGCTGAGAGCTCCAAAAAGGGGCAGAAGCAATAGAGAAAACAGGGCTCCAAAAAGGATAGTAAGGGTTAAGTCATTTTTGAGTCTTAGATTGAAATCTATTGTAAAACAGAACATAGGTTGGAAGATTTATTTATGTACATTGTATGTACTTATGCCAATCTTCATCTGGAAGATGGTCATTGTAACCATATTTATTTGCCTTTACAAAATTTATAGCTTGAGAAATATCAGTTGTATTGAACCTCTTGAGAGTTAAACAAAAGTTCATTGCATGGTCCAACTAAACTTGTTCGTGTCACAAATATGAATGCATTGTGGGTTTCTTACTTCATTCCTGTTGGAAAGTTTAAATTGGAAAAGATACAGAAGGATATAAAGAATTAAGAGGACACGACCGATACAAGCGATACGGGGAATCAAAGAATTTTGGATTGCCCCTATCGCTTGCATTGATCGTATTATCCATTTCTTCGTTGTTGCTAGTTGTTTTTATACTCATGAGTCAAATCTTTACGCAAGCTCACTTGTTGAAGTCTCTCGTGGTAGTGTGCTAACACGACCGATCTAAGCGATAAGGGCCATCCGACAAGTTCAGATTGCACTTGTCACTTGCATCGGTCGTCTTCACTTATCTCGTCCCCTCAGTTTTATGCCTTAAGTCATGCTCTTCTAATTTTGAAATACCAAACCTTGGATTGGAATTTGCACCATATTCTCCACCCTCTCTTATATTACTTGTTAGCATTACTTGAGCACAGAAAAGTTGGATAAAATCAAATTATTTAATTGAGACTAATGTGCACCTTTGATAGACTATAATAATTAAATTGAAAATAGATATTGAATTCTAGATCTCTTGTTCATCTAGAATTAACTTATGCAAGTTCTTGTATAATTTTTTCTTAGTTGGAACCTCATCAGAATGTTAAGATTAAACAAAAAAATGCCAATATGAGTTTAGATGAAGGGGGATAATTGAAGTCATCAATTCACTCCTACAAATAAAAATCAATGGAAAGATGAAATTAAGGACCTGAAATATATCTAAGAATGTCTTGGTTTATATTCTTATCATTGTACAATAAGAACCTCATCAAAATCTTGAAAGTAAACTAAAAAATTCAAATATGAATATAGACATTTAAAATTAATAATTTAACACACATTCTTTGTCACCATCCTACAAAGAAAATTCAATGGAAGTATCAATAGAAGCTTCTATTAGAGGAAGATACAATATGTAAGAATGTCAAGGTTAACTTGTTACAATCTTAAAGGTTTGAACTTAATCACCCTTGGTGGCAGGCAACTGATGCAAGATAATGATTTCTCTGATCTAATGTTAACTATTGCATCATCAATTGAGAATCTACCCTGAGATGATACCTCATCAAGGTATTCTAGGAGCTCCCTTACATTTCTGAGATTCCAATTTGCAGTGACAATTATTTTCCTTGATTGAAAATCTGGATGAATCAATACTTCTAACTCAAATTCTGGACAGATCTCCTCTGAGTCCAATGCTATCCAAAGTCCAAGCTTTTTTTTCCACCTTCTATAGTCATATCCTAGAACTAGAGATTGTCGACATATCTGATATGAGATTGAAAGAGAATTGGGACTAACTTTACATAAAATAATGTCACCTAGCTTTTGAACTTCTTTGCTATCCCATTCCCTACCTAAAACATCATCAATCTCTAAAATAGAGACTCTCCTATTCAACCACATTGTTTTTGTCCTCTGTAATAACATGTTTTAAAAGCATGCTACAAAGACATGAATAGGCAAAAACCATTGAATCTTTATCCTTCTCAAAATCGGCCTGCTGACATTGCCTTCTGGATGTCAAATTTAATTTTGCATAGAAAACTTGAAATTGTTGAATGATCAGGAGCATCCCCATCTAATGAAGAGATGCACGGATCAGGTACATGTACAAGATTTGCATAAAAACTCCTCCCTGATGGCACTTGATAATCTGCATAATGGACAAATAACTCTATGCTATTGAAAAATTGAACAGATTTGTCTGGATACATGAGTTCTGCATATTCCTTATGAAGAACTCTGAATGTTCGTGTTAAACATTCAACAGGTTGCCATTCCACAATATTGGAAGGAAAGATATCTGCAGTACAAAAACATATGTTTTATTATACAAGAACAACTGGAATGATAGAAGAGCATTGTCAAACTTCACTTACAGTACGAAGGGAATTGCAGATGATTTTCTAGAACAAGATCCTTAGCGGTGTACACATGTTGTAGTCGTGCAAACCAACCGCATCTCTTCAATTTGAAACTGAGAATACATCCCTTCCAGTGGTTTCTTGTGTTGTCTCTTTTGGCACGCTTGACTTTATGGGCACCTCCCCAGCTAGGAAGCATAATTACCCATTCATTTACTTTCACAAAAAGAGGTTTCCACAAAGAATCCTCTCTTTTGTTGTAAACCTCACATGAATTTACGCGATTGGAAGGACGACGAGAAGAAGAAGCCATTTGAACTTAGGAGAAGAAGAATGTTCAAAGCGAGATACCGACGTTCACAAATTTGGCAGTATTTATAGAGAAAAAGGCTTTGTACACATGGAAACTTTTGATTTGATGTAAACCCTGTCGCTGAATGATCATGAAATTTTGTGAACCCAAAAATATTGCGTATCTTCAAAAATCAATTCCTTCTTGGAAATTCGAGAATATGCTTTGTGTAGTGTGCAAAAGTATCTTTTCTTGCATCAAACCGAAAAATTGTAAACTCAATACGAGACTCTTCATCACTTTAGCGGCGCATTTAGAGAAAATTGTATTAAAAAAAGAAATTATTCATACGGTTAAAAGAGACAGCAATGTTATACTCTTGTACACGTGGAAAAACGCTATTTGTCATTTTCCTTAATCTCTCATTAGCAAACAACCCCTTTTTGGTCGTTTTTCGCCCTAATGCATAACTTGCAAAACTATAACCATAATCTAAAATCAAAAACATGCATAACTATTATCATAATCACAATCCTTGTTGCATCCATGCAACCATAACCACACCATAATAGCGTAGAAGGTCAACTTCAGTATCATGATCATAACCATATAATTATAAGAATGTTTCCATACTTACTCAACCTTTGCGTGGGCAACACTAACAAGAAAACTAGTAAAACTAATATCCAAACATATAAAAATAACAATTATAATGACCGAAATAGTTGTAATAATAAGATATACAAGGTTATGGATATAAATGATAGCTATAATTTGCATATCCAAGAATACAAACGCTATAATTTAAATTTTATGAAAGCAACTTTGAGAGAGAAGGTATATCTTGTTGTAACCCAACAATTCAATTTATAGAACAAGGATTCTGATTTCTATCTCCTTATGATCCTAAATTCAAATTTTTAGCCATTTCTAATCAGCATTTATCTTTTAGGTTAAATTTAACAAGCAAATTTCTCTTACTTTTGAAGGATTTACTTTTTAAGGAAATTAAAACTACTTTCTTGACTTTTACTTATACCATAAGTCTATGTCTTTTACATTTGCATGGATCTTTTCATTGTAATTAATAACAGAAATAAGTTGGAGGCCTTCTTCTATCAAAATTTAGATAAACCATATCGCTAATATTGACTAATTTATTTGGACTTGTTTGGTAGCAATGGTTCTCATAGTTCAATATTCATATTGTTGATGCAAATTGTATAATAATTATAATATATTCGTTGTTAAGTGCCTTTCAAGAATAGGCTTAGAATGAATACACGGTCCGATCAAATCTTGGCACCTACAAGGATATATTGTGTCAGATGCTTTTTCCCATGAGTAGTGCGAGGATTTAACATGTGATTGCAAAATATCCAATTTATTGTTTGTGACAAATCTAGGTGTATAGAAGACAAGTATATTGAGGTTGAATCTACCTAGTTTTGGAGACCTTACACTAGGTTCTACATATTTAGAGAGTAATGGAATCAATTTGTAGAGTTTCATTAGAGTACAATCAGTATCAACACACATTTTGGCATATAGAAAAAATTTCGAGGGAATAATTACAATAGATAAGGTTGTTTGTCAAAAGAGATAAAGATACATGAAGAGGAGGTAGATTAAACAAGAAGGAGCGCGCCAATGAATTAGACTCCTTGAATAAATAGCTATATGGAATGTAATATCCCTATGATTTATCCACATAAACATCCTAGAGGAGGTTTTCAAGGTTAATAGGACTTAGGAAGGATGTATCAAATACAAAGATAAATACAAATAAGTATCATTTTTGGAGATTTAGAGTGTCAACTGTCTCATGAGACTATCCATGTGAGGATTCATAATTCAAACTTACACAAAGCTAGTGATTGGAGAGAATACTACCATGAGAAAATGGTGGAATATACACAAAAGAATGAGAGGGAGATGAGATTCATATTAGCCATTATTTTAACATAGAGAATAGAATGATTGAAAGTATCTAAAGTTTGGACAGAGGTATAAGACTGTGGCCAAATCTTGCAAGGTTGTAGTCCAAGCACACAAAGGAAAGGAACATCTTGATTAAAAATGAGCTAAGTATTCTTAGGATATCCAAGAGAATTTCAATTAATGGTGAATATTCAAAATCCACTTCACTATATGTAAGGGACTCTCTACTAGAATTTGAGAACCGTTGAGATATTTACAAGCTACTGTGTCTTAGTCATAACTAAGGCTTTTATGTATGATTGTGCATGTCCATCAATGTGATGAAGTTCTCCACTCCGGTGAATACATGTGTCCATGTTATAAGTCTAAAACTCTTCCACATTTAGGCAATTATTGAGGGGCATCCTATTCTTCATCACATTTTTGTACTTGTATTGTGCAAGGTAGGTGCTCTTGGAACTACATGTCAGTGAATATTTTCTATTTTGATTGAGTAAATATAAAGAGGTGATGGATATACCTCAATATTTATGCATGAAGAAGGAAAAAGGTTGATGTGTAAAGGATTGGGCACATTCCTCTTATTCTTCTATAATTTCCTTCCCAAAACATGTGGTTCTCTATCGCTCTCTCTTCTACACAGAATTACCTTTTGTTATATCCTTGTAGGATGTTTGTGCATATGTCTATTGTCTAAAGTCATAGACCCTCTTTTGTTATTGTATGCCAAAAGTGGTATGGTAGTATTCTGGTAATGAACCATACAAAAGGGGGGATTTTTCATGTTTTATTGGTGTACAAAGAATAGGGACCAACTTGATGTAGGATACCCTAATTCATTTTGTGTACATCTTGTGAGAACTAGATATTGGGTAAATAATTGGATTATAAATTTTTGCTCCAACAATAGTTAAAACACCTTCGATAACCGAATGCCATTTGCTAGAACGAAGGGAAGGAGTAGTCAATTTGAATTGCAAATTTTGCGAACACTTTGAGTCAAAAGAAGTGGAATCCATACCAAACCTTGCCTACAAAATTTTGATATTCTAAACATATAATAATATCTAAGAGATATTTACATAGGAAAAATTTATGTGCAATAATTGAAATCTTACCTAGATTTGAGGTTGCATACTATCATGTTGAAACACATCTTAGAAATTGATGTCGCCAACACATGACTACAACATAAATTCATGAACAATACTGAAAATGTGCTATGAATTGAGGATGATCACTCAACCTTGTGTGAATTTCAATGCACCTTGCACTCTTAGTGGCATCAATTATTAGAGATATACAGGCATCGCTTATTGGGGATATAGCAAAATCCCATTACGACGTCCAAGATGCGTCACATTGGGAAGATCTTCGACTGTCCTTCTTATTTGTATTTATGATCTCCTTTCAACTTTTTAAGCATTGCATATGTGTGATTACAAAAGATCAATCTAAGCATTATAATTGTTTGATTTTACAAGAATGAAAACAATGAGGATAATGAGATTTCGTTTGTTGGAAATAAGGGAATAAATAGTTAATCTGAATTGTGAAATTTTAAGAATAGTCCCAGTTAAAAGAAGTACATTTCATAAGAGTAACTGTGTATAGCATTTTGATCTTTGAAGAAGATAATAATATCTAAGAGAACTTCAGATTACAATTATTGAAGTCCAGTAAGAGAAATATTTACCAAGAGTTGAGTTGGGAAATGCAACTTGCAGCATAATGAGATGACAACAAAAATCTTAAAGCAATAGTCGAGTAAGTGATTGCAAGACTACAAGGTAATATTATGAATAATACTCGGTTTGTGCTTTGAATGGAAAATGACCGGTAAGCCTTTTGTGAGTTGCAATGCTACTTCCATTGTTCTAGAGCCTTCTTCCTTAGTGGCATCACTTATCAAAGATATAGCAAATTCCTATTAGAGAGAGTGGAGAGAAAAGTCACCTCATGCCAAATTTATTAAAGCAAGTCAATATCTACCAAAGAAAATATTCTTTGATTGCATATTGAACTTAAATTGATTGTTTCACTCACATGTGAAAGAAGGATCATGAGCGAGAGAAGTAGGAGCTTCCTTCACAAAACATAAGAGAAATTAGGTTGTAGCATTTTACCTAAAAGCTAAATTTTTATTAGAAGGAGCTTCAAATTTGACTTTAGGATCATAAGAAGGTCGAAATCAGAATTCTTGTATTCTGAATTCAACTATTGGATTCCAACAAGTTGGATCTTCACCTTCAAAGTTGCTTACATCAATTAAAAGTTAAATTATTTTTATTGTTCGAGATGCAACTTATACCCAATATTTATATCCAAAAGCTTTTATAACTTATGGTTAGAAAAATCTTAGTCATTATTATGGTTATGATTGTATATTCGGTGATTAATTCTATTATTCTTCTCGTTAGGATTGTCCAAGTTAAGGTTGAATAACTATGGACACACTATTATATATATATATGGTTATGATCAAGATAGTGGATTTCATCTTTTATGCTAGTGTGGTATGGTTATGGTTGCATGCCTAAAATAAGGATTGTGGTTATGATAATAGTTATGTTATTGTTGCATTTCATATTATGCTTATAATTATGTAAGATATGGATACCGTAATTACTATGACTTCATAGGTTGAAGCTATAGATATTGTCACAGTTTTCATGTTTGGGTACATTTACAGTTAGGGATACAAACTTTTGCACAATTAGTTATCTTCATTTTTTCAAACTTTATAGGAGAATTTATCATTATTTTCTCTTTGAAGTTTATAAATATGTAATGCACATATATTTTTATATGAGAATGACATCATAATCTTCAAAATCTTCATCCGGTCATACTTTCTTAAGTTAGCCATATGTTTATGGGTATGTATATGAACCTTCTGTTGTGGTTTTTTTTTTATAGCTATATTCTTACAAGCCCATATAAATTGAAAGATGTTGAGTTTCTAAATCAATTATTTAAGGTTTCTAGTTATTGATTTATAATTGATATATAGAAAACGTAAATGTAAAACTATAAATTTGAGGTGCAAAAGTGTAGGTTTCGATTATGTGTTTCTCTACATGAAAAATTGGAATTAGAACCAACGAAGCAACATGCCCACTCTTGAATATTTTGTTGAGAGTTCCATTCTGCACACTTTTGGCCAAAGCTAGTTTCATTCTCATGCAAGCTCACTTATCCCACATGCAAGGGAATTCTCCCAAACTCCACATAAGCAAGGCCTCCCTTCAATCCTCATAAGTCATTTGCACTCTAGCTCATTGCCAAGAGTGCACTTCCAGTCCTCATGGACTCACCATGCTCATAGAGCATCTCATGTAAGTCATTTCCATTTCTATTTTAATTCATTCATCATGTTTTGTTATCTCTTGTTCCTTCCTCCTTAGCTTGTTATATTTGTGAATTTGAGGAGAGTGGAAGTAGTCCATTTTCCTTTCAACATGCTATCAGAGCATAGATTGTTTTTCCTTGTTTTGACGTCCTTATGTTTTCATCATCTTCATGCTCCTCATCATAGGTATTTTTCTTGGTAGAATTTATTTTTGAGTTCTTCTGTTAATTATCTTCATTAGCATGCATTGCACTCTTGTTCCCTCCCTCCCTCCATGTCACATGCTTCCCAATAAAAGTGCTTATAAGCCCTATTACCATTTCTGTCATTAAACATGTCCACCATTATATTTTTTGGTTAGCACCATTGTTCATGAGATGATGCTCATGTCCATCATGTATATTTCCATCTGTGTGGCATTATGATTGCATCTCTCCAACATATTATATGCTTATAGAAAGGCAGAGAGAAAATCTAATGTCCAAATCAGCTGCTGCAATGGTCCGTGCCTCACTGTCGAGAATATTGCACAACATGAAACATGAATCTGCACTTCATGTCAGTTTCAACGAGAAAGAGTTGTGCAGGGAGAGGAAAGGCTGCGTCTTACAGTAGGGAGTGCTGTTGTCCTATTTGAGCTTTGTTTCACCTCTGCCATGTACCATGGCATCGGGTGTTTGACTAGATCACCTCAGTTTCAGTCATCTACTTCTTTGGGTGCTATTGTTCTCATGTCTTGCGCAGTTTGCCTCCATGATCGGAGTCAACTATGGTATGAACAAAGACAGACTATCTCCTCCAAAGGAGGTCGTGGAGTTGATCAAGGACACCTACATCGATAGTGTGAAGTTTTATAATGTTGATGGTAAGGTCCTTGCAGCGCTCGCCAACAACGGCCCTAGCATCGTACTTGCTATGGAGAGTGAGCTCATTTTGCCTCTTGCACGAAGCCACCATGCAGCACTGATCTGCGTGAAGGAGCATATCAAGATCTTAATGGGAAATGAGAAGAAGTTGATGGCGTTGGTGGTATCGACGATGAACAACTTGCAGCTTTGCTACAGGCACACAAGTCCTGGCTCTTCTTCTCCTTCCATCGCTGGTATCTCTACTTCCATGAGCAAAGTTCGGCGTCGCTACTCGGCGGTTTGATACATTTGCTTTCCCTTTTTGGACCCATGGTCATCCAAATGGCATGACCATACCTCATACAGTAAATGACACCGTGTGCCAATTTGTCTGACAGAGCAAGATATCCATTAAATGACCAAGTGCACCAATTTGTTTGATAGAGGGGGAGTGCGCCAATTTGTTTGATAGAGGGGAGTAGGTATCCATTAAATGATATTCTTCTGACAGAGCGAGATAATGTGCAAGAGAATATTGACATCATCTCTAATGTCATTATGCTGCATTTGAATTTCTCAGAGATCTATCAATTTATAAATGCATCATTTTTTTTATATTTTAAGTGCCAAGTCCCCCTTCCATATCATTACATGAAGAACCTTTAAAAATCATGTTCCATGAACTCATTACCATATGGTGAATTTTAGCAACTCACAAGCAATTCGGTGTGCACAACAATATGAAAAATCTAAGATGTACTTTTCATATGTATCCAACCTTGTATTTAAGGATACAAATTTGCATTCTACCTTGTTTATGTAATGTTGGGAATGATGGTTGGATGCACTCAAGAGATTGAGTTGAAGCTGCTAAACCTGCTTTGCTCTAGCCCTCCTTTGCTTCAGATATGCTTAGTACACTAGCTTAGCTTCCAAACGATACCAAGAAAGCATCTATATACTTTGCAAATGATATGTGTAATGATCAAATCAAAACAGATAACTTGGCACTTCAAAAATCCTAGAAAACTTGCTATTTCTGTAATGACACCTGCTCAGTCTTTCACTCAGTGTGACCAGCACACTAACAATTGATCTAATTCCTTCTGGACATATTAAATTAGCTTAACAAGCTACCATTTGCAAGTGGAATGAGATAAAATGACAAACTATACTCTGAGAAATCACTTTAGCAAAATTGTAGTTACCCCCGATATTTTAGGAACACAGCAGCAGAA
This sequence comes from Ceratopteris richardii, assembly GCA_020310875.1. NCBI lineage: Eukaryota > Viridiplantae > Streptophyta > Polypodiopsida > Polypodiales > Pteridaceae > Ceratopteris > Ceratopteris richardii. The sequence goes on along the minus strand of CM035427.1, from coordinate 77,457,843 downwards.
TACCAGAGTACACTTGGAGCGCGATTTCTCTGTAATGGCTGAATCAATTGACTTCAAACTTTGTAGGTGTATATAAGACTTTGAGCTGAATCCAATGTGCTTTGAATCACTTGATTTAGTTCAGTAGATCCTGAGATATGCTCCTCAAAAGTTAACAGACTTGGAGATGATGACTCAGAGAAACCAGAGATTATAAATGTGTATACTTCTATTGATTGATGTAGTTGTACAATCTCATTAGCATGAAAAGCATAGCTAAATGAGGTATTGTGGTGTAGGCTATGAAGCAGCACTCACACACAATGAGTTACAATAATGAAATGCCTCCGGGAGTGAGCTGAAGTGGGTGACACACCCGCGACTTTTGTACATCATCTTTTATAGAGATTTAGTGATCATTTGAATTTGAAATTCAAATCTAAGCTCCCTAGAATCTCTCCTCTAAAAGTAGGGAGATATTCTCTCCAATTACACCATCCAAATTGCACGACTCTAATCAAGTAGGTGTGATCATTTTACATGCCAAGTCATTTAGACTTTTACAAGAGATAAAATGGTAATAACACATAGGCAAGTGTTCTTATGGTTCTAGCTTCTCATAATGATATCCTTCAAGGGTTCCAAGCCAAAGGTGAAGGCTTGAAATGCACCAACAGCTCCCCCTCAAGCCAAGCACTTTGGCTTAAGTCTTCATCTTTAGTCTTCAATCACATCCTATAATCCAATCATGGATTTGAATCTGCATAGCTTGTTTCCATCCAATGCTTTAGTGAGTAAATCTGCACATTGCATATTAGTAGACACATAAGTCAATTGAATCTCTTTGCTAAGCAACTTCTCTCTCACATAGTGGTAGTGAACCTCTATGTGTTTGGTTCTAGCATGATATATTGGATTAGCTGCAAGGTGAAGAGAGCTAGTGTTATCTCCAAATATGATTGGTGGTCTAGTGCATAGACCTAACTCTATATATAAAAGCTTCAACCAGATAGCTTCTTGAGTGGCATTGGCAAGCCCTCTATACTCTGCTTCAGTGGATGACAATGCCACTGTAGATTGTTTCTTGGCTGACCAAGAAATAGGTTTATCTCCTGCAAAACAAATGTATCTTGATGTGCTCCTCCTATCATCCTTGCATCCTGCCCAATCTGCATCTGAATATACTTTGATGTCAATATTTGATGTATAAGGAAAGTACAAACCATGGTTCTGAGTTCCCTTCAAATACTTCAAGATCTTCTTTGTTGCCTCTAGGTGAGGTACCCTTGGTTTGTGCATGAATTGACTAAGCACACTAACTCCATATGCTATATCAATTCTTGTCAAGGTAGCATAATTCAAACTACCAACCATACTTTGATATCCTGTGATGTCTTGGACTTCTTCCCCTTCATGAGCACTTAGCTTTAGGTTGACCTCCATTGGAGTAGTTGAGACCTTAGCATCCTTCAAGCCAAACTTCTTGACCATATCCTGTACATACTTCTTTTGAGTGATATATATACCTGAGTTGGTGTAGACTAACTCAAGACCTAAGAAGTACTTCAATAATCCAAGATCATTGATCTTGAATTCCTTCATCATCTGTCCTTTGATGTGTCTAATACCATTGACATCATTGCCTGTAATGATGATGTCATCAACATAAACACACAAGTAGATTAGCTCTGTACTACTTCTCCCCCTTTGCAATTCTTTTGAAACCATGTCTTGGGTCCTCCACATATGCTCCATGTTGAGTGAACCTGACCTGCAAACCTTTCTCCACAATCTGACCAACACTTATTAGATTCTTGGTGATGGTTGGTACATAGAGTACCCTGCTCAATAAATTCTGGTTACCATCACATGTCTTTACATTTCCAATCTTTACAACAGAATGTTTAGTATCATCACCTGTTTGTACCTGATGTTTGCCCTTGGGTTCTTCCAAATCAGAGAGTAGTTCCACATTGCCAGCTACATGGTTAGAACATCCTGAGTCAATATAAAATAAATGATCATCATTTGTACCTGTCTTGGAGGTCATACTCATGATCAATAGGGAGTCATCTTGCTCCTCTCTGTAATTGTTGTAATCCCTTCTATTTCTGAATCCACCTTGGTAACTACCATTGTGGTTGTGGTTGTAATTGTTGTTGTATTGATTGTTGTATCCATTGTAGCCTTGGTGTTGGTTGAACCTGCCTCTCCCTTGAGAGTATCCTCCTCTTGAGTAGCCTCTTCCTCTCTGATTCTTGTAGTTCTTGTAGCATTCATCTGTGGTATGATTGGACAATCCACAAATGTTGCATGGTGATGAGTTGTAGGGACTCCCCCTACCTGACTTACCTCCTCTGCCCCTGCCTCTTGATGATCTACCTCTCCCTCCATAATTAGCTTGGGAGGTAGAGCCTTCTTCATCCTGTTTCTTCCCTTTACCTTTATCCTTAACTTTCTTATCAGTATATAGAGAAGAGGGGTTGTTACCTTTTGATTGATCTCCTCCCTCTGTAAACTTTGCTTCATGTGTGAATAGTTGGCCCATGAGTTTTGTGAGATTTGGGGTATGCATGTCCATATAGAGGTCCATTGTAGTGGTGAAACTTTCCCACTTATCATCTGCCTTGAGTCCATTTGTTACTTGCCTGACTATTTGCTCCTCTTCAATCTCCTCTCCAATGCTTGCTAATTGGTCTGCCACATCTTTAATCTTTGTCACATACTCTGAGACTGATTGCTTGGGCTGCTTCCTAAGGGTTGTAAATTCAATCCACAGTTGATTCTTCCTGGCCCTTGTGTTGGAAGAGAAATATGTTGACAGAGTTTCCCAAGTCTCTTGGGAAGTCTTACTGTTCCTTACATGAGGTAAAAGGAAATCAGATATAGAGTTAAGAAGGTAAGACCTTGCCAAAGCATCCTTTGCACACCATTGGTTGAGTCTCTCTTGTTCATCCTTGGTGGGTAGTCCTCTGGCTTTAAATGAGGGCAATTCCTCATCTCCTGATATGAATCCAAACAAACTTCTTCCTTGTAGATAGGTCTTCATCCTTAGAGACCAAGCTTGGTAATTGTTCCTGTCCAATTTGTCAATGAATGAAGGAAAACCATCTCCCATGTTTACCTTATTTGCTCTGATACCACTGTTGGGAATGATGGTTGGATGCACTCAAGAGATTGAGTTGAAGCTGCTAAACCTGCTTTGCTCCAGCCCTCCTTTGCTTCAGATATGCTTAGTACACTAGCTTAGCTTCCAAATGATACCAAGAAAGCATATATATACTTTGCAAATGATATGTGTAATGATCAAATCAAAACAGATAACTTGGCACTTCAAAAATCCTGGAAAACTTGCTATTTCTGTAATGACACCTGCTCAGTCTTTCACTCAGTGTGACCAGCACACTAACAATTGATCTAATTCCTTCTGGACATATTAAATTAGCTTAACAAGCTAGCATTTGCAAGTGGAATGAGATAAAATGACAAACTATACTCTGAGAAATCACTTTAGCAAAATTGTAGTTACCCCCGATATTTTAGGAACACAGAAGCAGAATACCAGAGTACACTTCGAGCGCGATTTCTCTGTAATGGCTGAATCAATTGACTTCAAACTTTGTAGGTGTATAGAAGACTTTGAGCTGAATCCAATGTGCTTTGAATCACTTGATTTGATTCAGTAGATGCTGAGATATGCTGCTCAGAAGTTAACAGACTTGGAGATGATGACTCAGAGAAACCAGAGATTATAAATGTGTATACTTCTATTGATTGATGTAGTTATACAATCTCATTAGCATGACAAGCATAGCTAAATGAGGTATTTTGGTGTAGGCTATGAAGTAGCACTCACACACAATGAGTTACAATAATGAAATGCCTCGGGGAGTGAGCTGAAGTGAGTGACACACCCGCGACTTTTTTACATCATCTTTTATAGAGATTTAGTGATCATTTGAATTTGAAATTCAAATCTAAGCTCCCTAGAATCTCTCCTCTAAAAGTAGGGAGATATTCTCTCCAATTACACCATCCAAATTGCACGACTCTAATCAAGTAGGTGTGATCATGTTACATGCCAAGTCATTTAGACTTTTACAAGAGATAAAATGGTAATAACACATAGGCAAGTGTTCCTATGGTTCTAGCTTCTCATAATGATATCCTTCAAGGGTTCCAAGCCAAAGGTGAAGGCTTGAAATGCACCAACATGTTAAAGGATTAGACACTGCCACATTAAGTGGTAAGACCTTCCTTCATCATACATTGAGCATTAAATTCTTCTATTTTTTTTAGGTCTCCATCACCAAGCAATTGAACAACCTCCTATCTAGCTACTTCAATCTTCACTATGGACGACAAGCATGAGGCCACTTTCAATGGTCAACATTTCCACACATGGCAAGTCAAAATGGAATACAAGCACATGAAGAAAGGCCTATGGGGCATTGTTAATGGCAAGGAGAAGAAACCCGCTACGAGAGAATGTGAAGCTTCTTGGCAAACCAAGGACGAGAAAGCACTATCTACCATTTCCCTAGGATTAAGTGATCATTATGTGCATCACATTTATGAGAAGGGCACCGCTTATGATTCTTGGGAAAAACTTGATCATCTTTTTGGATCTAAAGCCAAATCTTCAAAAATCACCCTCCTTGTGAACTTATTTGATCTCAAAATGGAGCCCAACTCCTCTCTCGCCTCCCACCTCAATGTCTTCAAGAGTATGTGTACTAAACTTGTTGACATTGAGAAAAAGCTTGATGAAGATGTACTCATTGCTTTGCTACTACAAAGTCTTCCCCATGATTCATATGGCCACATCATCATCACACTTAGGCTCCTTCCACAACCAACCCTTAGCGATGTTGAAGCTGCCCTCCTTGATGAAGAAAAGAACATTCAAACCCACAACTCCTCTCAAGAGAAAGCTCTTTTCAGCAGGAGGAATCCTCCTCATAAAAAGTACAAACCATGTGGCTTCCGCAAGAGAACCAATCATCTTGAAGAGAAATGCTACTTCAAACTCAAGAAATATGCCAACATTAGTGAAGAAAGAAGTGATGAAGAATCTGATGGGTCACCCAAAGAAACAGTTTCACTACAACAGATTGATGGTATACCAAGGTCTCTACCAACGGAAATGAACGCGGCTTTATTTGCCAAGATGCCGGTGTAAAGGTCGGTATGCGCATCAGTACCAAAGTGTCGGTATATGCATCGCTATAGGTGTTGGTATATGCATCGGTATAAGCGTCGATAATACCGGCGCATATACCAGCGCCCATACGAGCACCTTTGTTGGGTATACCGTCGTGTATACCGTCATTTGTTGGGTGTACTGATGCGTATTCCGATGACATTATTGGGAGTACCGTCGCGTATACAGGCGACCATACCTGCAAAATGTTTTTTGGGCAGAGTGTGGTGTCTTTTGCTACAACAACATTACCATGATGTTGCTTAACAAAAAACAATACACTTTGCTCAAAAAAAAACCGAGTACATGTGATGTGTACTTGAATATCAACCTAAATATGATTTCATGAAACAAAGTATTATTGGACACAAAAGAGATAATCAGAATGAGCCATGAACCATGTACAAAAGAAGTTATATATTTCAATAATGAAGCATGTATAAGAGTGTGGCAAACCATTGTCATATATGACGCTTTTACAAAATGTGGCAAAGAAATGCATTGCCATATGCAAATCAAATACAAAATTTTGGTGTTCCACTGCCATACACATGCAAAGAACGTTCCATATCAACAGTCTTGCAATAAAGAACATTAATGGAATGAGATAGTTTCACATGAAAATTACAAACAACAAGTAAAAACCAAGTTTATAAATTAATTACCTCATCGCAAACGGTCCCATGAAACGACCGCACCGCGTCCCCCCGAGTCTTCCAATAGTGCAATCAACCCATGAAGATATCCATAAGACTCCTCCATTCCTATTGAGGATGACCCATTGCCAGCTCTTGAAACAAATATACAAAAGATTAGAGGAACATACACGAGAAAATTAACACAAATAAATTCAATAAATGAAATGGTTCTTACAAACTCATGATGCATTGTGTCATATCTGCCGCTGCCCAAATGTGACGGTCTAACCGTATCTAAACGTGTGGCTGCGGCATCTCGCTGCTGGCCATATCCGTTAGGAGTCTGCTACTGCTCATCACGAATCATGCCCACTCCTCAGCATCTAACCATATAGGCTTTGGTAAGCTTGCTCTGAAAGCATCACGAGCCTCGGATCATCAATGGGACATAACCTCACGTGCGGTGTGCAGAATCCACTTTGAATTGACAAGAGACTGTCCATCGACTGGTCGGAACTCCTGATAAATCATCTGTGTGATATAATTCTTCCGATCTTTATCCTGTTCACTCCATTTAAGCATGATAGAGTGTCCAAATTGGATGGAGCAAAGCTGTCATATGCATGCACGCATTGCTTTTCTAGCCGCATCCATCACCGGAGCTCTATCTCTGATACTATACACCTTGGAGTCATCATGGTCATGAGCACCCCAAGGTGTACGTGGTGTTCCATGTGGCGTACTGCATGGCGTACCTACATCTGAGGTACTCATCCTAGGAGTAGAAGCGGGCGACACAATTATTTGTTTATATTTATTTATGTATATAATTATCATATTTTATATATATATTTATTTATATTTTCAGATTTTTTCCTTACTTAATCCTATTTTTATATATTTAATTATAAATATTTAACTATATATATTTAATTAAATTATTTAAAACACTAGTTCTTTTTATATTTATTTATCTAAAATAATTATGCTATTTTATATGTATATTTATTTATATATTCAAATTTTCTCCTTACTTAATCCTATTTTTATATGTTTAACTTTATATATTTAATTATATATATTTAATTAAATTATTTAAAACAATAGTTCTTTTTTTATTTATTTATGTATATAATTATCTTATTTCATATATATATTTATTTATATATATTCAGATTTTTTCCTTACGTAATCCTATTTCTATATACTTAATTATATATATTTAATTATATATATTTAATTAAAACCCTACTCTTAAAAGTCTAGACCTAAAATATGTATATTTTTGTATGCATGTGTATGTACATGTATATATGTATTATATGTGTATGTGTATGTATATATGTTATGTAGGTGTTAAAACCCTAAAACCCTAATCTTAAAGATTTAGACCTAAAATATCTATATTTCTCTATGCATGTGTATCTACATGTATGTATGTATTATATGTATATGTGTGTTTGTGTATATATGTTATGTAGGTATTAAAACCCTTAAACCCTAATCAGAAAGACTTAGACTTAAATCTAAAAAAAATAAAACCTAAATACTTAGACACTTATAAAAATCTAAACCCCTAACCCTAAAACCCTAATCATATTTTATATATTTATTTATTCATATATTCAGATTTGTTTTCTTATTTTTCTCTATATTTTTTCTTAATATAAATATAATTGAGTTATATGTATGCCTAAACCCTAAAACCCTAATCTAGAACTAAAATATGTATATTTTTGTATGCATGTGTATCAACATGTATATATGTATTATGTGTATGTGTATGTGTGTATATATGTTATGTAGGTGTTAAAACCCTAAAACCCTAATCTTAAAGATTTAGACCTAAAATATATATATATTTCCGTATGCATGTGTATCTACATGTATGTATGTATTATATGAGTTATGTGTGTTATGTTATGTAGGTATTAAAACCCTAAAACCCTAATCAGAAATACTTAGACTTAAACCTAAACTGCTAAAACCTAAATTCTTAAACACCTATAAAAATCTAAACCCCTAATCCTAAAACCCTAATCATATTTTATATATTTATTTATTTATATATTCAGATTTTTTTTCTGATTTTTCTCTATATTTTTTCTTAATCTAAATATGATTGAGTTATATGTATGCCTAAACCCTAAAACCCTAATCTTAAAGATCTAGACCTAAAATATGTATATTTTTGTATGCATGTGTATCTACATGTATACATGTATTATATGTGTATGTGTATGTGTGTATATATGTTATGTAGGTGTTAAAACCCTAAAACCTAAATCTTAAATATTTAAACCTTAAATATGTATATTTCTGTATGCATATGTATCTACATGTATGTATATATTATATGTATATGTGTGTTTGTGTATATATGTTATGTAGGTATTAAAACCCTAAAACCCTAATAAGAAAGACTTAGACTTAAATCTGAAATACTAAAACCTAAATACTTAAACATTTATAAAAATCTAAACCCCTAATCCTAAAACCCTAATCATATTTTATATATATATTTATTCATATATTTAGATTTGTTTTCTTATTTTTCTCTATATTGTTTCTGATTCTCTATAATTGAGTTATATGTATGCCTAAAGCCTAAAACCCTAATCTTAAATATCTAGAATTTTCATAATCATTGGAGTTGTGAGCTGAGAGCAGTACTTTCTGCAAGTAGTGTGTGTTCTCTGTTTTTTATCCCTGCTGAAGGTCTCCATTAAACCTCCAACTTGCAGAGGTCATATCTCCTTGTGTACTTATCAAAATTGAGTGTTCTTTGGCTCATTGGAAAGCTCTTAGAGTCTACTTTATGCGTGTGAAACAATTTTTGAAAATTCCAAGTGAGTAAAGAGAAGTTTGCTCTGCAAGAAAACTGGTTTGTGCATACAAGTTTGTGAAAAAGTCAACTAGGTCCTATTGGGTTTCACCTACTTCTAGATGTACTTGGAAGATCAATAAACTCCAACATTGGTATCAGAGCAAGTACTTGGAGGCTTGGAGAAGGTTATCATATCTTGATGAGGAATTTGAAGCTATCAAAGAAGCAGTTCATCATCAACACTACACAAAGGTAGAAGAAGATCGCAAGGAGGCATCTCAAGCAACATCCAAGCAAAGAAAGGTGCACATACCTCATTTACAAGGTAAATATTATATTTCTTCTCATCGCACACATTGGAAAGAAGGCTTAAAGGAGGAAGCTTAGCATTTGTATTATGGGAGACCAACATGCACAAATAGAGAAGCTTGATAAGACCAATTATCAAGCATGGAAGTTTAGAATCACAACATACTTGCAAGGTAGAGTCTTGTATGGTTTGATTGACGGCACAGATATCAAACCCACATTACCAGAGGACCCAAATCAGCAACAATTGAGGGAGTTTAGACTTTGGAATGAGAGAGACAAAAGGATTATATTCATTTTATCACAAAATATTCAAGATTCAATGGTAGGACACATACAAGTTCTAGACACAAGTAGAGATGTTTGGCTTGCATTGGAAAGCTTGTATGCTACAGGTACAAGAGCAAGGAAGATTCAACTCAAAAATGAGTTGAATAACATAAAGAAAGATACAAGGACATCGGTCAATGATTACTTGTTGAAGGTTAAAGAGATTGCAGATCAACTAGGATCAATTCAAGCTCATGTGGAGGACGACGACTTGGTTGCACATACTTTCAACGGACTCAAGGATGATGAGAGATGGAAACCATTCATTACTTCAGTTTATGTTAGAGGAGAATTACCAGACTTTGATCAGCTTGTTGCTCTTATGGTCACAGAGGAGATGAATCTAAATGGCGCTACTTCAAATCAAAAAGGATCTCAAGGACAAGCTCTTTATGTAGGATCATCAAGAGCTGGAAACAGAGGAAGAAGAGGTTCAAATAGAGGTCGAGGAAGAAGAAGCGATGATCAAGGGACTTCAAGTGGCTTCTTGAATGCAAGAGGAAGAGGAAGATCAAGCGCTAGAGGTACGAGAGGCAACTACAACTACAATCAAAGACAAAGGAGTGAAAATAACAACAATTTCTATATATGTGGAAGGTATGGACACTATGCCAAAGATTTTTATCAAAATGAAAATAATCAAGGTGGTAATCGAAGAGGAGGCTATTCAAGAAGAGGTAAACAACAAGGAAATTATGCAGTTGAAGGTAAAAGTGATGATTATGATTCTCTTCTTATGATGAATGTAGAAACTAAGATGAATTGCAATAGTGATGTATGGTATGTAGATAGTGGTTGTTCTAACCATCTGTCACATGATGCTTCATGGTTTTCTAATATGCATAATCCTTCATGTAAAGGTCATGTTGAAACAGGAAATGATACAACACATAAGATTATGTAGGTTGGAGATGTTGTCATGCAGTTGAAGAGCAAGACAAATTGCTTGAAGGATGTACTTTACGTGTCAACGATCACTAAGAATTTGATGTCAGTTGGTCAAATGGTAGAAAAAGGTTTGCAAATAAGATTTAATCATACAGGTTGCTTCATTGAGGATCCAAAGCAAAGGAGGTTAATTGCTAGAGGTCAAAAACAAGGTAGATTGTTTACATTCAAGGTAAACCCAAATCATACAAACTATTTCTCTTATGGTATGCATCGAATAGCAGAGCTTGATCCATGGCACAAAAGGATTGGACACATGAATGTACACAAGTTAAAGCAGCTATCAAAGAAGAGGATTGTTGAAGTATTACCTGATCTTACTAAGCAACATATGATGCATCTTTGTGAAGCATGTCAAATGGGTAAGCAGAGTAGACAACCTTTCAGGCATTCAAGCTATGTAAGTGATGGTTTGCTAGATCTCATACATACAGATGTGTGGGGACCTACTAAAGAGGCATCCTTGGTTGGTAATAAGTACTATGTATCATTCATTGATGATCATAGTAGAATGACATTTATGTATTTCATTAAACATAAGAGTGAGGTCTTTGATTGTTTCAAGAAGTTCAAATCATATGTCGAAAAGCAAACAAGAAGGTATATTAAGAAGCTAAGATTTGATGGAGGGGGAGAGTATTTCTCTCAAGCTTTTACTGATTCATTGTATGATGAAGGTATCAAAAGAGAAGTTACATGCAGGTATACTCCATAACAAAATGGAGTCGCAGAAAGAAGAAACAGAATCATAGCAGAAGCATCTAGAAGCATGCTTAATGATATGTGTTTGCCTAGTTATTTTTGGGTTGAAGCTGTTAGCACAAGTGTTTACATTATGAATAGAGTTCCGACTGCTGGAGTTCATCATTTGACACCATATGAGGTATGGCATGGAAGGAAACCAAGTGTAAGTCATTTGAAAGTATTTGGTTGTGTATGTTATTTACATGTACCTAGTGAGGTGAGATCTAAACTTGATGCGAAATCAGAAAAATGTATATTTATTGGTTATGCAGATACTCAAAGAGGATATAGATGCTATAATCCTCATACCAATAACATTGTTGTGTCAAGAGATGTAAACTTTGATGAATCACTTTCATGGTATGCAGATAAGAATTGTTGTAGGGCATGGATGAAAATGAAGAAGGTGTGGTTGAAGGAGATGAATGCATAGTTCAGCCATCAGGAAGTTTAAATGATGAAAGGAGGATCACCTTTCAATGGAAGATTAAGGCAAGAGTCACCTCCAAGTGTAAAAAGTAAAGGTAAACTCAAACTTGTTGAAGTTAATGATTAAGGAGAGGAAATTAGTGATGTATGTGAGCATCGAGAATCATCAAAGGTTCCTAATAAGAAAGGAAGAGCATCTATGTTGGAGGTAAGAAGAACTTCAAGAGTGAGTAAGCAACCTTAGAGGTATACTTATGAATCTTTTATGAATACTCATTATGCTTTTATGACAAAAGTTGAGCACGAAAATGAACCCACATGTTATGATGAGGGAAAAGGAGATGAAAAGTGGGAGAAAGCAATGAGAGAAGAAATGGAAGCACTACAGGATAACAAGACTTGGAATTTAGTTCCAAAGACACCAAAGCAAAAGTTAATTGGTTGCAAGTGGGTTTTTAAGATTAAAAGAAATAGTGATGGTAGTGTGTCAAGATATAAGGCTATACTTGTAGCAAAAGGATATAATCAAATCAAACTCAAGGATTGGACTATGAGGAAATATTTAGTCCAGTAGCAAACATGGCAATGGTGAGAACTTTGTTGGCTTTAGCTGCAAGTAAAAGGTGGAATATATATCAACTCGATATAAAGAATGCCTTTCTTAATGGTGAGTTAAATGAAGAAGTGTATATGTTACAACCATATGGTTATGTGGATGCAAAATGTCCTAATCATGTATGCAGGTTAAAGAAGGCATTGTATGGTCTTAAACAGGCACCAAGGGCATGGAATGCAAGGTTGGTAAAGTATCTTATGCTGCAAGGATACACAACGAGTCATGCTGATCCTTCACTTTATGTAAAACATGTAGGTGACATGTGTGTCTATGTATGCATTTATGTGGATGACTTGTTGATTACAGGGAATGATGCAAAAGCAATTGATGAGATAAAAGGTAATTTGGGAAAGGAATTTAAAATTTCAGATCTTGGTTTGCTTAGATACTTTCTTGGGATTGAAATTGTGTATGGCGATGAAGGTATGTGGTTGATACAAAGAAAGTATATATGTGATATGTTGAAAAGGTTTGGTATGCAGAAATGTAAATTTGTTTCTACTCCAATGGAATGTAATGTAAAGTTGAGTGCAAAGGAAGGTGATGAGTTGCATGATATGAATGCATATAGATCCATGGTAGGATCTTTGATTTATGCAACAAAAACTAGACCTGATATATGCTATGCAGTGGGAGTATTGTCACAGTTTATGCATGAACCTAGAGTACCTCATATGCATGCAGCAAAAAGAGTGCTTAGATATTTGAAAGGTACCATGAACGAAGGATTATTTTATAGTCATGATGCTAAATTAACTCTTAAAGTATTTAGTGATGCAGATTGGGCTGGAAGCAAAGATGACAGAAGATCCGCAAGTGGATATGTGGTAATAGCAGGAAACAAGACATTAACATGGAGTTCAAAGAAACAGCCTACAGTTGCTTTATCTTCTACAGAGGCTGAGTATAGAGGTCTAGCATTTGCTACTACTGAGGTTATGTGGTTTAAAAGTTGTTTCATGACTTGAATGTGCAGGTTGATGTACCACAGATATATGGGGATAACTTGAGCAGCATTCGTATGACCTCAAATCCTATTTTTCATGCTAGAACAAAGCATATAGAGGTTCACTATCATTATGTTCGAGAGAAGGCCATAAACAATGAAGTACAAGTTTATTTTGTGGGAACAAAGGATCAAGTTGCAGATATCTTCACCAAATCCTTGGATGGACCAAAGCTTCAAAGATTCAACTATATTCTTGGCATGAAGGAAATACCCTGTGAAACTTGAGGGGGAGAATGTTGCGAACATTTGTTTTATGTAGGGTACAAGTTTAAAATTATGTAAATACCTTTGGGAAGTCTTCAAATACTTCAAGAAGGCTCATATTAGTCATAAAATGTAGCAAAAATACCACGTGAGTTCTAGAATATGGTGAGTCAAATTAGTGAGTCACAAGGGAGCTGCAGTGGTGTCCTAGTGGAAGGTCGATGTGGCTAGTTCTCAAAGTCCATCAATACTTTGCTTATTTGAGCACTTGAGTCATGTAATACCTCCATCCAAGTGTCTACCACAAATTTAGATGTATTAGGAAGGTTTTAGATTAGATTCCCATGCTATAAAAAGATGAAAAAATTCGTGATCTTGTGGGATGTCCAAGAGAGTCATATGTGTATCTCTATGCTGCTGTAGTTTTTTATGCAGAGATTGCAGAGCTTGTATCTCCCTCATTATATATTCAAATTACATGTTTAATATCTCATTTGTAAGCTCTTACTGTCTATTTTTTTCTTGTAAATTTTCATAATGCTTGGAGCGGTGAGTTGAGAGCAGTACTCTCTGCAAGTAGTGTGTGTTCTCTATTTTTTATCCCTGCTGAAGGTCTCCATTAAACCTCCAAATTGCAGAGGTCATATCTCCTTGTGTACTTACCCAAATTGATTGTTCTTTGGCTCATTGGAAATCTCTTAGAGTCTAGTTTATGTGTGTGAAACAGTTTTTGAATTTTCCAAGTGAATAAAGAGCATTTTTCTCTGCAAGAAAACTGGTCTGTGCATACAAGTTTGTGAAAAAGTCAACTAGGTCCTATTGGGTTTCACCTACTTCTAGCTGTACTTTGGAGATCAATAAACTCCAACATGCATGTGCGTATATATGTGTGTGTATGTATGCATGTGTACATGTGTGTGTGTATGTATGCATGTGTGTACATGTGTGTGTATGTGTGTGTATGTATATGTGTGTGTATGCATGCACGCATGTGTGTGTATGTGTATATGTGTATATGTATGCATGCATGTGTGTATATGTGTGTATGTATGTGTGTATACATATGTGTATATGTGTGTGTATGTATGTGTGTATGCATGTGTGTGTGTATGTATGCATGTGTGTATGTATGCATGTGTGTATATGTGTATATGTGTGTATGCATGCATGTGTGTATATGTGTGTGTATGTATGCATGCATGTGTGTATATGTGTGTATATATGTGTGTGTATGTATGTGTGTATATGTGTGTGTGTGTGTGTGTATGTATGCATATGTGTATATATGTGTCTGTATGTATGTGTGTATGCATGTGTGTATGTATGCATGTGTGTAAATTTCTATGTGTGTGTATTCATGTATGTGTGTATATGTGTATGTATGTAAGCATGCATGTGTGTATAGGTGTGTGTATGTAAGCATGCATGTGTGTACATGTATGTGTGTGTAAATGTGTGTGTATGTGTGTGTGTATGTATGCTCCATTTTCCTATGTCTATCTTCCTTTCTTTCATTATTCTTTATCTCTCTCTCTCTCCTCTCTCTCTTTCTCTCTCTCTCTCTCTCTCTCTCTCTCTCTCTCTAGCTCTCTCTCTCTCTCTCTCTCTCTTTCTCTCTCATCTCTCTCTTTCTCTCTCTTCTTCTCTCTCTATCAATAGAGAATAAAACAATCACTTATAAGTATGTCCCTCTTTTGGATCATTGTCGTCAAAGCATAATGTATGTCGCCTATCGTCCAATTCCAAAGAATCGATGCCAAAGAACTGCAAAATCAAAGAAAAGAGAAATTATAAAACCTAAAGCATAGAGAAACACAAATGCTAACAGTATGCGCAACACTTACCAAGATGTGAGATCTAAGCTGAGAGAGAGTGTGTGTGTGTAGAGAGAGAGATATGTGTGTGTGTGTGTGCACAAGACAATGCAGGTCGCAATTCGGTTCGTGCACGCAAGTTTGACAGAAGACAAACAATACTCAAACACGCGCAAAAATGTGAAGTTTTGCTCTCAGGTTCGTGGTATGTTTAAAACTCAGCTTCGGTATATGCATCGGTATGAGCATTGGTATACGCGTCGGTAACTTCCAGTAACTTACCGATGCTTATACCGATGCTCATATCGACGCATATACTGAGGGTTGCGGGCCACACCGACGATCCATTTAAAATCGTCATACCGACGGTCCCTTGATTGTCGGTATCTCTAAGTGACATTTTCCAACGCCCATACTGACGCCGAGTGTGACCGTCGGTATATGTAGGGTCGGTATGCCCCTCATATGTTGTTGTGTTTGTAAAGAATATCTCTTTTAAAGCATCTCTTTAACACCTCCTACCCCATGATGTAAAACCCTTATATGTCTAAGGGATCCCATATGTCCCTAGACCCTCACAAACACTCCCAAACTTGGATCCCATATGTCCAAGTTATGTTCAAGGATCCCATATGTCCTTGGATCCTAAAAACCAAATGGACTAAGTGATCCCATATGTCGCTAGTCCCCATATTAAAAACAGAAGGGTCATCACATGGAGGGGAGGTGTTGAGAGTTCCATGCTCCACCCTTTTGTCCAAAGGTAGTTTCATTCTCATGCAAGCTCACTTATCCCACATGCAAGGGAAGGTGTTGAGAGTTCCATGCTCCACCCTTTTGTCCAAAGGTAGTTTCATTCTCATGCAAGCTCACTTATCCCAAAATCCATATAAGCAAGGCCTCCCTTCACTCGTTGTAAGTCATTTCCACTCTAGCTCATTGCCAAGAGTGCACTTCCACTCCTCACGGAGTCACCATGCTCATAGAGCATCTCATGTAAGTCATTTCCATTTCTATTTTAATTCATTCATCATGTTTTGTTATCTTTTGTTCCTTCCTCCTTAGATTGTTATATTTGTGAATATGAGTAGAGTAGGAGTAGTCCATTTTCCTTTCAACATATTTAACATTCTCAATGAACATGTATGGAAATGAGTATGGACATGGGTATGGACAAACATATAAATATTCATATCAATGGCTATATCAACGGTCATATGGATATGTATATTTATGTGTTTTAGGAAGGGTTTTATAATGGACATTATGATAGCATGCGAGTTGAGTCTTCAATCCTCAAAGGAGCGCATTTTATCACACTCTAGTATAAATATGATGTACAATTATTTTAGACTAGAACCGATACCGTTTTGCAATTAGGAAATTTAAATAAACTACATACGTATAGAGCATTAAAAAATGCTGTTATACTAGAATCTTACCAAATAAAATGGATAATTGATGCCTGCTTTTACTTTCCAACTGCTACGTTATTGGAGCTATCGTTAAAAACAATAATTGTTTTTGAAGCCTTATCCAATTCAGGTATAATTTTCATATATGTTCTCCTTGCATCCCTCTTTTTTGTACTTGAATGAATATCAAGCACGGCCTGCATACTCATGCACATGATGTATCCTTAAATCCATACCTAATAACAGCTATAAGAATATGAGAACATTTGAATGCAAATATAGTTTAAAGTAACGTTTATTGTTTCATGCTTCTCCAACGCTTTCCTAATAAATTGCTAAATCATACATCTATCCTGACATGAGAAATTTTTTTGAAGAAGCTGACTTTCATTTCGAAAAGCATGGGTCAAAACTCTAAACATTGTATGATGTAAGGATATCAAGAAAACACAAGATTTATTCGAATCTTCAGTCGTGCAACTTAATTCAAAACATGTAGTCGCATCTTTTAATTGCTACAAGCTGGAGAGATAATACCTTTTCTTCACAAAGAGCATCTTTAATACGTTTCATTCAGAGCTCAATAAACATGATAAGCTTTTATCGAATTCCCTTAACATAGATACTAGTATATCAAGAAGACATAATATTACATAAAGTTTTGATATGATGGAAGTTGTTAAAATGTTTTCCGTCAAAACAAACAAAAAATAAAAACGAGTTTTTATTCTTGGACCATAGATTTCCAATATGCTCTTTGCACCCCATCATTCACACTAATTTGAGGATCGGCGAGATATCAACTTGCGAATGTATCAACTTGCGAATGTATGCTTCTGTAGGCGTGCGTTTTGATACAACCATAAATCATTTGTGGACGTCTGCATGTGTGTGTGTGTGCGTGCGTGTGCGTGTGTGTATGTGCTCTTCACAATAATGAAAGCAACTCTATATCAAAATAATTAAGTGTTGACATTTCGAAAACGATTCTAGAGATTTTCTTTATTCACAAATAATCAAGTGAAACCGTGCACTTCATTATTATATGATTAATTTATCCAATCTAAATGCTACCAAAGAACAAAAATCATGTTAAAATATAAATCCCATGGTTCGAAAGAAGATACATGGAAAGAAACTATTAATGATTCCATTTTATTCTATTTCAATTATGTTGTCAAAATAGTTAAATGAAAACAAGAAAAAAAGATGTCAGTCATTTGATTCTTCCATTGATGAGACATTGTCAAGGTATTGATGATCGCATTGTATTGAAAGGAAGAAAATACATCCAATTCGTTTCCTCCATGTCCTATGGCTTATATATTTTCATAGTTCTTTGTTTGTAGTCCTTAAACATGTATAAGTAGGATTACCGATTTTGATAAATATTTGAATGAGAACTTTGAAAAGAGAGACCATAATATGAAAACTCTTTTGTTATGAAAGTATTCGATAATGACTTTCTCTTGTTGCAGTTCTATAGTCCTAAATTATAATGAAAAGTTCAGAGTCATTGGAAACAGAGAAGAAAAAAAAGAGTATGGAAACTCGTGCTTTCTGAAAGCATGGCATTAAAGGCTTGGATATGTCAGTGATTACTCTCAAAGTTTTTTCTTAAAAGGAAGTCGGGCCGAAGTGTAATCTCCATTAAAGCTTGAATTAAGGTGAAGAGGCATAGCTGGAGTTGTAACTAAAAACATCCAAAGCTGTGGAAAATCATAAAGAGCTTACGACTCACGTTTTGAGAGAGCGGAAACAAAAGTCATTCCACGCTCGGTTGAATATCGACGGACAATATTCTTCGATCGCATGTTGAATTTAGGTTGATTGTTTAATTCACATGCGAATAAACGATCATTAGCGAAAGGAAAGGGATCTTTCTTCCTTCATCCGTAACTCAAATTCGTGGATAGAATCAAATCACGCATTAGCGTGAAGCGATGACGCTTGTACAACTTCTAAAAGGTTCTTCTGTTCTGTAAACTTATCGCCACCGCCGTAAGTTTCCGATGGCAAGTTGTATCGCGAATGAGAAAATGAAGATGATGTAAAGCAGTGGCTCTCATCTTACCAAAAACTCTACGGGCGATTGTCACTGGTGAGAGATGTTCATACGGCAAGGTTAGCGAATCTCACTAGGAAAGCGATAAATCAAAAAGCCACAAAGATACCAAGTTCAGTGTATCCTGTTTCGCACTACTATAGGGCGATTTAACACGCATGTATAGGTTGCACTTCGTCTCGAGTGCCTTTTCACGAAAAGTTATACTATAGATCTATATCTAAGCAATCTTTCTTTCCTATCTAAAATTATTTCAGGTTGAAGCTCAAAAGAGGCATCATCTTTCGACTTATAATTGTCCTACAAAACATGAGCAACATTAGATACATATCTTTTAAGCAAGCTAACATGAAATACAAAATGCACATTTAAATGTTTAGGTAATTCCAACAAAGAAGCAAGAGATCCAATCTTTTTCAAAGCTTTAAAAGGACCTGCGTATTGAGGAGAAAGTCTATGATCCTTCCCTAGCAGCAAGTTAGATTGGTGAGGATTAACTTTAAGAAATAACAAATCATCAATTTGAAATTCAAGTGGTCTTCTCTTTAAATCGTAGAATTCCTCTTGTCTTTTTTGAGATTCAAGTTCTTCATCCATCTTATCACGCATTTCTTTGGAGACTTCTACTTTATTTGGAAAACCTAAAAACAAAGGTGGAGTTAAACAATTATAACCATATATAGCCTCAAACAGAGTCATTTTTATAGATGCAGGCCATGCACTATTATATGCAAACTCAACCAAGGGTAAATATTCACTTCAATTATCCTCCTTTGCATTCATATACATATGCAACAAATCTTCAACTACTCAATTAACCCTCACACTTTTCCCATCTGTTTGTGGATGGAAAGTTGTACTCATACAAATTTGAGTTCGAATGGATTCAAATGTTGTTCTCTAAAAATGTGATGTAAATCTATACTCTCTATAAGAAATTATGCTTTTCGTCATTCCATGCAATCCAAAAATTTCTTTTACAAAGATTCTTGCAACATTCAAAGCAGTATCAATCTTTTGCATAGGGAAGAAATATGCTATCTTGGTAAGCGGATTGACTACAATAAATATGGTGTCATGCTTACTTCTAGTCGTAGGTAATTTAGTGATAACGGCCATAGATATAGAATCCCACTTATGACTTGGAACATCCAAAGGTTGAAGCATTCTAAGCATTCTCATAAACTCGTTTTCATCTATTGGCACTTTAAACATTCACTAACACATTTTCTAATATCCTGCTTCATACATGGCCAAAAGTGAGAATATGTTGTTTTAACATAGGTCCTTGAATAACTTGGATGTGCATAGAAAGGTGCATCATGATGATTCTGAAATATTCTAACTTTTAATGGAGACTCACAGGATATGCATAATCAATTCTTACAACACAAAGATCTATTCTATAAATGAAAGTTGCCTTTATACATTGATCCCCTGTTTGCATTCAAAAGTTTCAAAATAGGTGCATAAAAAGAGTCATGTTTTTGTTCTTCTTGAATTTGATTGCAAAAATTCAAATTTATTACAGAAAGGAGATGACATAAAGGTATTCCACTCAATGCATCAGCAACGTTATTTTCCTTGCCAACAAGATACTTCATGTCAAAATCATACTCGCTTAATAATTGAATCTAATTCTTATGCCTGTTGTTAAGTAATGGTTGTGTGAAAATGTAGTTTAAACTTTTATGATCTATTTTTTATTCAAACTTAACCCCTAACAATAGATGTCTCCAATGCTTAAGTGCATGCACAAGAGTAAGAATTTCTCGATCATGATTAGGATAATTAAGTTCATATTTTCTTAATTTTCTAGACTCATATGCGACCACCTTACCATCGCATGAAAGAACACATCTTATCTGACTACCACTTGCATCACATGCAATAGCAAAAGGCTTTCCCATTTCTAGTATTTTCAAACCACAAATTTCAACAAATTTTTCTTTCAATGTTTCAAATGATTTCTGATAGGCATCACTCCATGCAAATCCTACATTCTTCATCAGGGGAAAAAATGAACCCTGCATGCGCCTTTTAGATTAAGAGAGGATTAGTGATGGACCAATGAGAAGAGGGTGGTAGCTATAGTCTATTCCCTTAATCACCTAGACTAGGCATAGAATTCCCTTATTTCTTTGTGAACAAAGTTGATATGAATGACTAAAAACTTGGAGTTCTTCTTTAAAAGTATTTTGATGGGCCTAGATTTTGAAGCATAACCATTGGATGTACTCAAAGATCCAAAGGCTCATATTAGATGACATGAAAAAAATTGATATGAAATTCAGGCCATTGGATGTGGGGAAGATCTAATGGTGTAGCTTGAAATTCATGAGAAAATGTGCTTTCATCTCTCGTCCATTGGATGGACCTAGAAATAAGTGCTTGAGATGTATTGTTTTGAATTTTGGGCCACTTTCTATTGCATTCAATGGATCTTTGCTTGATCTAGTGGTTGTGAAGCGTCAATCTTGAGAGGATCCCCTCAGTAAATTTGTAGCCATTAGATCACTAGGATATTGAACGGATGGCAATGGCTTCCACCACAAAAATGCGCTCTATTTTTTGTCATTTTTTGCCAGTCCACAAGCTAACTTAGCTCATTAAATGCTCCTTATTTTGGCATTTAGTGATAGGAACACTCAAATCCATCCTTGCCATATGTCAAGATATTATTGGATGCTACAGAATGCCTACGACTGTTCACTTATTGGGAGAGCTTTTTTCTTTATGTGACAGGCACACAAATGTTGATCTTTAGTCATCCATTTGATCTTATCCAAGGGAGAAGAATTCTAATGAATCCATTTGGACTGAGCACATATCTTAGAAGAAATATTTTGTTGCCAAAACCACTAGTGGTTTTTTATGATCCTAATCCCTCTTTTTGTTAACTTTAATCCCTAAAAATTAGGGATCCTTACAAGGCCCATGCAGGGTTCTTTTTTCCCGTAATGTTTTGCTCAACTCTGTGAGGGGAGTAGCTATCTCGGAGAAATCTTTAATATGCATTCTTTCATATTGCACCAATCCTAGAAAACTTCTAACATCCTTGCAGTCTTGGGAATCAACCAATCAACTATTTTTTTACTTTATCTTCATCTATATGGATTCCCTCTTTTGATGTGACCCTTCTAGGATACAAAAGTTTATCCTTAACAAAGAAAAACTTACCCTTTTTTCCATACAATTTGTGTTATCTAAGAGTTTGCAAAGTTTTGTTCAGATATACCGCATGCTCATGGTCATCTTTAGAGTATACAAATATATCATCAAGAAATACTAAGATGAGCTTGTCTAAATAATCATGAAAAATATTATTCATCAAGCACATATATGTGGGAGGAGCATTTGTTAATCCAAAAGATAAACCCATAAACTCATAGTGATCATATCGTGTTTCAAAAGTTGTCTTGGGAATATCCTCTGTTTTGATCCTAATTTGGTGATATCCAAATCTTAAGTCAATCTTGGTAAATACAATCGCTCCACTTAATTGACCTAATAAGTCATCTAGATGAGGGAGTGGAAACTTATTTTTAATTGTTCTTTTATTCAACCCCTATAGTCAATGCATAATATATAAGGTCCCTCTTTCTTCTTCTGATATAAAATAGATGCACGCCAAGGTGAGACACTCGGTCTTATCAAGCCTTTCTTCAAAAGATCATCTAATTGAATATTAAGTCCCTTTAATTCATTGATGTTAAATCTATATGGTTTTCTAGAATATGGTTCACTCCCTTGATATAGCTCAATGGCATGGTCAATCTGCCTAGGTGGAGGTATACTAGGCAAGTCATCTGCAAATACATTGGCATATTATTTCAAAATATTTTTCTACATAATTTGAAATATTTTCATCATTATCTTTCTCATACAGATTGTTCATATACACTACAAATTTTTTAGTAGAAATAAGAATAGGATTAGGATTGTATGCATCACCTAGAATGTGGATAGATTCACCATCTAGTATTAAAGTGATTATTCTTGGCTCGCAATCAATTGTTGTAGAATTCTGAACTAACTAGTCCATGCCTATGATTGCATCACCCTGTTTCATCTCAATAACATAGAGAATTCCACAAAAAGAGCTATTAGAAAAAGTAAATGCAAGGTTTTCAATGTATCCTTTTGTATAGTGGAGTCGTCCATTGTGTATCTCTACAAGTCTAGTTATTTGCATATTTAGAGGTATCCTCAAATTCTGTACCAATTTGAAAGATAGAAAATAACGAATGTGTATTGCCCAAGTTGATCAAAAATTTGATTTATGCATAGAAAGAAAACCCAAAATCATAACTGCAATACCCTTTGGGAAAGAATTAGCCACCATGCAACGTAAATTAGAGTTAGGAAACTTATCTCCATCATCTACTTTATCAATCGTTGTACCTTCCTTGATGATGTTTGACTTGATAGTGAAGTTCCTCATGAAGCCCTTCTATAAATTTGCTCTTCGGAGCAACACCACTAACGTCCAATGCATAATTATGAAGGCATAGGAACTTCTCTTTTTCCTCATCAATAGACAATCTATGCTTGTCACTTTTGTGTTGTCGAAAATTGCATAACTCCATCTTCTTCTCCAAATGGTAGTATGGAGAACAATAGTCTTTTTCAGCTTGTTCTCTAAACTCATTCCATAAAATCAGGTGAGAATGGCTCTGAGTCTGCACATGGAACTTCCATCATAGCTTTGTGATACCATGTAGGTGCAAGATCCCAACTTTTGCCTTCAACTCCTCACTAAATTTTTGAAGATCAAAGAGACCCTCTAGCTCTTTAATCCACGCCTCAAGATCTTTTTTCTACTCTTCTTCTCACCATAAAAATTATTCAACTTTGCCTTCTTAAAGAATTGGTTAAGGGAAAACGTTTCTAATTCCATATCTCCATATTTGCATTTTTTTTATCCTCGAGGTACACTAGATGCTCTCCAATCTTGATACAGAGATGTCATTTATTGAAAAGGAGTGAGTGGTTAATCCGAATTGCAAATTTTTGTGAATACTTCTAGTCAAAAGAGGAAGATCTCATGTCAATGTTGGCGAACAGAATGTCAACGTTTAAACCACATAAGAATATATTAGGAAACTTTAGATAAGAAAATACGCACGTCCAATAAGAGAAATATTACCAAGAGTTTAGGTGTCAAGACATCAAAGATCTTAAGAATAGTTAACATCGCCATTGCAATGTCTTAGCATAATGTCGTGGACAATACTCAACATGTGCTTGTGTGAGTTACAATGCTACTTCCACTATTGTTGTCTCTTCTTTGCTTAGTGGCATCACTTATTAGACATGAGGTCAAAATCCTATCTCGGCTTCCATCATGCACAGCCGTGGGAAGATCTTCGATTCTCAATCTACAAATAACAACATTCTTCAGAGTTTAATATTAGGATAGAATATGCTTTCAACATGTTTAATCATATAGCAGCTATGATCAAGGCATGGAAAACAAATAAGGGAACTAGATCCGGTTATCATTTGATCCATAAAGATCTTCAATGATGATCTCCATCACATTTTAGTTTTATAGTCCTCATGCGAAACCTATATTCATCCATCAACAGAAGAATAGGAAGACAATGCACACAGAGTAGTTGACTTAAGAAGATTCGGAGTGAAGGCTTTCTGGTGGTGCAGCTGGATGAGTGCACTAGAAGGGACTCTCACGATTGATTATAAGATTTAAATATAGAATGTGAAGATTCAAAAGTTCACTTTCTTCCTTTGTTATTTGAACATCACTAGACTTACATACAATGTCTTAAAGAATGATTGCACATTTGATTGTTTATAAGTATTCCACCAAGAAACTTCATAGAATTGTGCCAAACCATCCCTCTTTATCAACAAACTCTCTTCTTCATCAAAGAAATTTCTCATTGGAATCTGCTCTCTTGTAAAATAGCTCCCCGAATAATTAAATTGTTCCATGGTGAAACTTTTGAAATAGCTTTTCTTTATCTTCAACTGAATAGAGTAGATTGATTCCCATAAAAACGATTGATACATCACCGTTCTAGACTCCACCATTAATCCTAATCAGCTTAACCATATGAACAATAGTAGTACTTTTTAATTAGATGTACTATACTTGTTTTGATCTCTCCAAGTTGAATTTCTATGATAGCACTACAAGTTCATTTCCTGAATATCTTGTTGGAGTTAGACATATGTGGAAGCATGCAAAGAACACAAGGAAGATGAAGAAGCTTGGAGCACAACACACAATGCTGAATGTATTGCCAGTAGAGTGTACAAATATAAGTAGCCCGATATTGCAATAGGTGTATATACAAGCCGAGGGAAAAAAACCTCCTAAAGAGGGAAAAATGTGCCCCAATGGTCCTAGAGTTTTTGCACACATCACTACCTAAATATATCAGCAAATCCCATGGGATTGATGTGGTGAATAAGGAGTTGGCACTCATGTATAAGGAAGTGCCAAGCTATGTGGAATCAATCCACAAAAGGAAGTAAGCCCAAATCTTTGCGGAAAGTTTCAAACTTCTCCCTAGGCAGAGCCTTTCTCAAAAGGTATGCAATGTTCTCCTGTGTGGGCACATATGCCAAGCTAATATCCCTAGAAGAGAACCTCTCCATGACATAATGAGAATGCAACTCAATGTGCTTAGTGCGAGCATGGAACACAAGGTTTCTTGCTACTGTCAATGCACTCTGAATGTCAGATAATATGGTGGTGGCAGAGGCCTCACCAACACCCAAATTAGCCATAAGGCGTCTGAGCCACACACAATCAAGAATCACTGTGAAAGCTTCCCTATACTTAGCCTCACAACTAGAAGCGGCCATAGTAGGCTACTTCTTGCTCAACCAAGATATACATGAGCTACCAAGCACGAAGAAAAAACCCATCGTGGACACATGAGTGTCATAGCAACTAGCCCAATGAGTGTCAGAAAAATCATGCAAATATGGCTGTAGTGATCCCCCCCTTGGGATAAAACAATCCAAGGAGTCGGGTACCACTCAACTAGTGAAAGATGTGGTTTACTGCCTACCGATTCTTGACACGTGGGCAATGCATAAACGTGCTCATTTGTGAGACAACAAACTAAATATCTGGCAGAGTAATGCATAAGTGAGTCAAGCATCCAATAGCTTGCTAATAGAGAACAACATCAAATGCACCTCTGGCATCATGAAGACTCAATCGTAAACCTATCTCCATAGGAGTGGCAATAGGCTTACACTCTTCAAGGCCAAAATGCTACAATAATGTATCAATAAATTTTGCTTGACACAAGGCCATTCAACCATCAACTTACATAAAGTAAATGCCCAAATAGTGATGGACATGCCCCAAATCATATATCTCAAATGAGCCATGAAAATCAGTCTTAAAATCAGCAATATGCGTGTCATGAGGACTAGTGAGCAGCTTGTCATCAACGTATACCATAATGATCAAAGCAGTGCATCATTAGTATGCTTAATATATAAGGTGCTTTCACTTGGACTATTCTCAAAACCACGTGCAATCAGATACGAATGTATCTTTTCATACCAAGCACGTGGTGCTTGTTTTAAACCATATAATGCCTTCTTTAGCTTCCACACTTGGTTTTCATGCCCTTTTTGCAGAAAGCCACGGGAGTGAAAAACATAGACTTCTTCATGCAAGTCACCATTCAGAAGTTTTTCTTTAATGTCCAACTAATGTACATTCCAACCATGATGAGCTGCACGTGGAGAGATGTTACGAGCTGTAGTCATTTGGCAAGTAGGAGCAAAGGTTTCATCAAAATCAATGCCTCTTTCATATGCATTACCCTTTCAACAAGACTAACCTTATACATGTCAAATGTTCCATCAGGTTTATGCTTCAGTTTGTATACCCACTTAGTGGCAATGGCCTTCTTGCCAGGAGGCAACTCACATAAAGACCATGTTTTTGATGATAGCATCATATTTAGATTGAATTGCAGTCATCCACTGTTATGAATTTTGTGCTTCATCAAACAAAACAGGTTCAATCTCATCACAAAGACTAGAGACAACCATAGCATAGCAATCTGATGCAAAAGAGGCACTATGAGAGCATGAACAAGTATGATATGATAGAGGTCATCTAATTTGATGTCACGCAAAGTTTGCACTAGCAATTTTGGCAAAGTTTTTACCTTCTCCATATCAATTCTCTTAGCAACAAGTGCATCATTTAGAACTGCATCAGAAATGGAATGATCTGCATCATCACATGAAACCTGCAACAACTAAGAAGTTGCCTCATTAGGACCAGAACTAGGTTGTCCACCTGTAAAAAGAGGCAACAAAGTATCATACATGTCTTTGGAGCTAACAGATGTCTCCTTAGTACATGAAAGTGATGGTTGAATATCATCTTCCACAAAAACAACATCAGGGCTAACTAGAATGCATTTAGTCTGTGGATGATTACTTTTTGAACTATACCCAATAAAATTACATTTTACTACCTTATCATCCAATTTTCTACGATGTTGTTCAAGCACTAATGCAAATGCCAAACAACCGGAAACACACAAATGAGCAACAAATGGCTTGCGACCATGCCAAGCCTCATATGGAGTGATATACTATAGCACTTTAGTGGGACACCTCTTAAGTACATATGCTGCACATGTGACAGCCTCAAGCCAGAAGCTATGTGGTAAAGCCTGACTCTTGACCATACACTTTACCATCTCCATGAGTGACCTCTTGTTCTATTTAGCAACTCCATTCTATTGAGGTGTATATGGCATTGTACATTGATGTTTTATCTCACATTCGGCCATAAATGCATTAAAGTTAGAAGACATATATTCCCCTCCCCCCCCCAATCAGAAGAGAGGGTACCCATTTTACATGCTCACAGATTCTCAACCAAAACGAGAAACTGTTTGAAGCACATAAACACTTCCGACTTTGCCTTCAATGGATATACCCATGTATGCCTAGAACAATCATCGATCAAAAGTCAAGAAGTAAAGATAGTTCCCAAAGGAAGGTGTTGTTGATATATTTAGGTAGTGATTTGTGTGAACACACTTGGACCACGAGGGTGCTTTTTTCCCACTTTAGGAGGTTTTTTTCCCCCGACTTGTATATATGCCTATAGTCCTAATGGGCTACTTATCTTTGTAGATTCTCTAGTAATACATTCAATATTGTGTGTTGAGCTCCAAGCTTCTTCTTCTTCCTTGTGCTGTTCACGTGCTTTCGCAGACGTCTAACTCCAACAATTGGTACTAGATCAGGTCGCCACTTCATCTAGGGTGTCGTGGACACTCCTCCATTTGCAGTATCAGATTCGCACGAAATGTGAGCATATTCACAGTGTTTCTTTTTTTTATCTGGTGTTTCAAAGATCAAGAGATCTTCGCTCTGTGGTGCCAAAATCGCGATCTGAGCTCGTTTCCGCCTTCGAACACACTACCGTAGAGCGTGTGCATGCTATTTATTCTTTTTGTGCCATAAACCTGTTTTGGTTCGCCAAAATAAGCGTTTCGAAGTCTACTACAGGTTTAGCAAAACTTGTCTAGGCACTTCTGTGCAACTTTTTGAGATACAATCAATTTTTTGCATCGAGGTATTTTAGTCACCGTCCATGGCTAAAAGCAATGATGTATTTTGTATGTTGGCTGTTGAGGATAAGTTGGATGGTACCAACTACCTGTTATGGGCTTATATGATGTGACATGTATTGGTTGCAAAATGACTATGGAACATTGTATACGTTGTTGAAAAATGTCCTATCACACCTGCAACTGTTACAACTGCAGGTACTGAAGCTGATGCACAAGGGGTCAAAGATGATGATATTCTGCACATTCTTGTTTCTACTACGGTTTTTGTTGTACCTACTGTAAAGCAGATTCGTTGGGATGGCAGGGATGCCCACACACATGCATTGATAGCTTTATCTGTCAAACCTGCCATTATTCCTCACATACGCTCTTGCAGAACAACTAAGGATGCTTGGAATACTCTTACCACGTTGTACCAAGCTAGGAATGAGGCTCGTGTTGCTTACCTCCAAAAATAGTTGGAGAGTGAGCACATGAATGAAGGTGATTCCATGGATAGTTTTCTAACAAAGATCAAAGATTTGAAGGAACAGTTGATTTTTGTTGATGACGTTATACCATATAGCTCACTTGTGCAGACCGTTCTGAATAGTCTTCCTGATTCATATCAGAGTTTTGCTTCTACTCTTTGGTTGATGATGAAAGGCAATCCAAATGCCTTGTCATTTGAGGAAGTCTCTGTTCTATTGCAGGAAGATCAATCTAGGAAGAACATGTCCATTATGTGTGTTGCAGATCAAGCTTTCCTAGCTAGTCAAAAGGGCAAAGGAAAATGGAGCTCTTCTACTAGTAAGCAGAAATCTGCAAATGCTGCACATTCGAATAACCAAGATAAAGATGAGAAAAAATCAGAAAGTCAGAAACTGTTTTGCAAGTACTATAAAGGGAATGACCATACCACAAAGAATTGTCCAAAACTGGCTGCTAAAGAGGCAAAGAAGAAAGGGGCTCGAATCTTTACAACATATCGAGGGTATACCGAGGCTTCTACCGAGGAAAATGAACGGGCGCAATTTTGCCCCGACGCCGTTGTAAGGGTCGGTGTAGGCATTGGAACCAAAGCGTCGGTATAAGCCTCAGTATACGCGTCGGTATAAGCGTCAGTATATGCGTCGGTATAAGCATCGGTATAGGCGACGGTATGCCCCTGCGCAAAATAGTCAGTATAAGCATCGGTCTCTGCCTGGGGATACCCACGCTTATATCGTCGCCTATACGAACGACCATATCTGCAAAAAATTTTTTGGTAGAGTATGTTGTCTCTTGCTACAACAACATTCCCATGGTGCTTTGTAGCAAAAGACAATACACTCTGCCCAAGAAAAACTGGAGAACATGTGACATGTATGACAGGCAACAGAAACATGATTTGTTAAAGCAAAACATACTATCAAATACAAAAGACATGGGAGAAATCAATCATGAACCATGTACAAAGAAATGAGACACATTGGCATGATATTTACAAACATTAATCAAAATACATGTATATGTGTGTATGCCTATTTATATACATGTGTATGTGTATATGTATTATGTGTGTATATTTGTATATGTGTAAATATTTGTATGATTTTTTAAAAACCCTAGAACCCTAATCCTAATGACCTAGACCTAAAACATGTGTATGTGTGTATTTTGGTGTATATATATGTGTATGTAAATATATATATATATATATATATATATATATATATATATATATATATATATATATATATATATATATATATATATATGTGTGTGTGTGTGTATGTGTGTGTATGCATATGTGTATCTATGTAAAAACCCTAAAACCCTAATCTTGAAGACCTAGACCTAAAACATGTATATGTGTATGCATGCGTGTATATAAGTAAAAGCCAAAAACCCTAATCTTAAAACCCTAACCCTAAAACATGAATATGTGTGTATGTATATGTCACATGTGTGTATGTATGTATGCATGTGTGTATATATCTATGTGTGTGTGTGTGTATGTATGTATGTATGTATGTGTGTGTGTGTGTGTCTTTGTGTGTGTGTATGTGTATGTGTGTGTGTATGTGTATATGTATTATGTGTTTATATGTGTATATGTGTGTATGCATGTGTGTATATATGTAAAAGCACAAAACCCTACTAAAACCCTAACCCTAAAACATGCATATGTGTGTATGTTTATTGATGTGTGTGTATGTGTATGTATGTATGCATGTGTATATGTGTGCATGTGTGTATGTATTATGTGTGTATATGTGTAAACATAAAAAACCCTAATCCTAAAACCCTAACCCTAAAACATGTATATGTGTGTGTGTGTGTGTATGTATGCATATGCATATGCATATGTGTATGAAATATGTATGCATGTGTGTGTATGTATCTCTATGTCTCTCTCTTTCTATCTATCTATATCTCTCTCTTTATCTCTCTCTCTCTCTCTCTCTCTTTCATCTATATGTGTGTATTTATATGTGTGTGTGTATGTAGTATGCATGTGTGTATGTATGTATGTGTGTGTACAATCAAATATGTGTGTATGTATCTCTCTCTTTCTTTCATCTCTCTCTCTCTCACTCTCTATCAATTGAAAACAAAGCAATCACTTACATCCATGTAATTGTTTGGAGCGTTGTCATCAAAGTCCACTTAATGTTTTCCTTCGTCGAATTCCAAAGAACTGATGCCAAAAATCTCCTACAAAACTAAAGAAAAGAGAAATTCATAAACCCTAATCCTAAAACCCTAACCCTAAAACATGTATATGTGTGTATGTGTGTATGTGTGTATGTATATGTGATGTGTGTGTATGTTTATGTGCATGTATTCATGTGTGTGTATACATATGTGAGTGTGTATACATATGTGAGTGTGTATATATATGTGTGTGTGCATGTAATATGCATGTGTATATGTATGTATGTGTGTGTAAATGCATCTGTGTGTGTATGTATGTATGCATATGCATGTGTGTATGCACATATGTGTGTGTATACATATGTGAGTGTGTATGTAATATGCATGTGTTTATGTATGTATGTGTGTGTGTACATGCAAATATGTGTGTATGTATGTATGCATATGCATGTGTGTATGTATACATGTGTTTGTGTACATGTGTGTATGTATATGTGTGTATACATGTATGTATGTATGTGAGTATGAGAATGAATATGTGTGTGTATGTATATGCATGTGTGTATCTAATATGCATGTGTGTATGTAATATGCATGTTTGTATGTAATATGCATGTATGTATGTATATGTGTGTATGCATGTGAGTATGTAATATGTATGTGTGTATGTAATCTGTATGTGAGTGTGTATGTAATATGCATGTGTGCATGTAATATGTATGTGAGTATGTGTATGCATATGTGTGTGTATGTATGTATGCATCTGTCTCTCTATCTCATTCTCTTTCTATTTCATCTCCCTCTCTTTCATCTCTCTCTCTCTATCTTTCTCTTTCATCTCTCTCTCTATCTCTTTATTTTTCTCTAGATCTCTCTCTTTATTTCATCTCTCTCTATCTCACTCTATATCAATCGAAAACAAAACAATCACTTACATAGATGTAATTGTTTGGATCGTTGTCCTCAAGGTCCACTTAATGTTGCCCTTTGTCAAATTCCAAAGATTTGATGCCAAAAAGCTCTTGCAAAACAAAAGAGAAGAGAAATTAGAAAGGGGAAAACACAAAGAAAGAGAAAGGGTTCTATAGTATGTGCGATTCTTACAAAAATTTCAGATCTAGAGAGAGAGAGAGAGAAAGAGAGAGAAAGAGTGAGAAAGAGAGAGATGTGTGTAGACAATAGGCGCAGAATGTAGTTTGCGCACGCAAACTCGACAGTAGCAAACTTTGGTTCAAAATGCAAGCAAATGTCGAATTTTTGCTCTTGGGCCCGGTTAAAACATTGCCTTGGTATAAGCGTCGGTATGAGTGTTGGTATAAGCGTCGGTATAAGCGTCGGTAATTTACAGTAAAGTATCGACGTCTATACCGGCGCTCATACCGATGCCTATATACCGATGATTAAGTGAGCATCGGTATTGCATCGGTGGTTTTTCAAGGATTTTCAACGATCATACCGATGCCGAGGCGTGACCGTTGGTACGGGCAACGCCGGTATGCCCTTGATATGTTGTAGTGAATCGTTGTTGCAGAAGCCTCTACACCAAAAATAGAGTTTGCTAATCTTGTGCAAGAAGAAGAATGGGGGTTTACTACTGTTTGCAGTTTTGGCCCATCTTCTCATGAGCAGTGCATGTCTACAGTAGACTCAGATTTTTGGTACTTTGATAGGGGGCGACCAATATATTACCTCGCAGCGGAGTTTCTTCTCTTCACTCGAGCTTGCCCCTTACATGCAACAACAACTCCTCTTATCCTGTTATGGGAGTTGGTAAGATCATTTTGACTACTCCTGATGGTAGCTCTTTCACTTTTTTAGATGCTTTGATTATGACCGGGATCAAGAAAAATCTGTTATCAGTTTTTGCATTAGCCAAGATTTGCTTGGTTGTGAAATCTGTTGATGACATATGTACAGTTCATGATCTGTCAAGTGGAAACATGGTTATTGCTTCTGGCATTCTATGTCGTGAGCTGTATAAGCTCATAGACTATGAAAGATCTGTAAATGATTTGGCATGTGCACTACATGATTCTCAGGCTATGTCAGATGCAAAGCTTTGGGATGCACGCTTTGGTCATCTGAATTTTGCTAGTTCGCTATGCATGCACAAATATGAAATGGTGTCCTCTTTGCCCTAACTTGAGGCATCACGAAAACATGTTTGTGAAGGGTGTATTTTGGGCAAAATGTAGCATTCCTCCTTTCCAAAAGATGGTTCAGTTTGGGCTACTTAAAAATTGCAGCTTGTACATAGTGATGTATGTGGTCCTATGCAGACATGTTCTTTTAAAAATTATCTTTACTTCATGACTTTCATCGATGATTTTTCCAAGCATGCATGGGTATATCCATTGAAGGCAAAATCTGAAGTGTTCATGTGCTTCAAATAGTTTTTGGTTTTGGCTAAGAATCTGTCAGCATGTAAAATGGGCACCCTCCATTCTGATCGAGAGGGGAACTATATGTCTTCTAATTTTAATGCATTTCTGGCTGAACGTGCGATAAAACACCAGTGTACAGTGCCATATACACCTCAACAGAATGGAGTTGCTGAAGGAAAGAAAAGGTGTCCCACTAAAGCACTGCAATCTATCACTCCATATGAGGCTTGGCATATGCATTAGTTCCTAAACAACATCGCACAAAATTAGATGATAAAGCAATAAAATGTACTTTTGTTGGGTACAAGTCTGAAATTAAAGGCTATCATCCACAAACTAAACGCATTCTGGTTAGCCGTGATGTTGTTTTTGTGGAAGATGCTATTCAGCCATTGCTTTCATGTACTAAGGAGACATCTGTTAGCTCCAAAGACATGTATGATACTTTGCTACCTCTTTTTACACGTGGAGAGTCTAGTGCTGGTCCTAATGAGGCAACTTCTCAGCCTTTGGAAGTTCCATGTGATGATACATATCATCCCATTTCTGATGCAGATTTACATGATGCATTTGTTGATGAGAGAGCTAACATTGAGGAGGCAAAAACTATGCCAAAATGGCTGGTGCAACTTTGTGTGACAGCAAATTAGATGCACCTCTGTCATATCGTACCCGATCAGGGTCTCATTGTGCCTCTTTTGCATCAGATTGCTATGATATGCCTGCATCTAGTCTCTGTCATGAGAATAAGCATGTTTCACATGATGAAGCACAAAATTCAGAAATTTGGATGGCTGCTATGCAATTTGAATCCAACTGAAATCACCTTATATGTTAAGCCTCCTAATGACATGCTTTTGATCATTGTTGTCTGTGTTGACGACATGCTGCTCATTGGTCCTATTGAGAAGCATATTGCTGATTTGGGGCATTTGCATCACTATTTGGGCATTCAATTTATGCAAGTTGATGGTGGAATGGCTTTGTGTCAAACAGAATATATTGACACATTATTGCAGCATTTTTGCCTTGAAGAGTGTAAGACTATTTCCACTCCTATGGAGACAAGTTTACAATTGATTCTTCATGATGCTGGAGATGCATTTGATGTTGTCGTCTATCAACAGGCTATTGGATGCTTGCTTTACTTATGCATTACTAGGCAAGATATTTAGTTTGCTATCTCACAGATAAGCAGGTTTATGCATTGCTCAGGTGTCAAGCATTGGCAGGCGGTTAAGTGCATCTTTTGGGATGTGAATGGTACTCAGCTACTTGGGTTGTTGTATCCCAAGGGGGGATCACTACCGCCATATTTGCATGCTTTTTTGACTCCGACTCGGCTAGTTGCTATGACACTCGTGTGTCCACTAGTGGCTTTTGCTTCATTCTTGGTAGCTCATGTATATCTTGGTTGAGCAAGAAGCAGCCTACTATGGCCACTTCCAGTTGTGAGGCTGAGTATAGGGCCACTTTCACAGCTACTATTGAGTGTGTCTGGCTTAGAAGCCTTATGGCTGATTTGGGTGTTGGTCGGTCTTCTACCACCACCATCTTCACTGACAGTTAGAGCGCATTGGCAGTTGCGAGGAACCCTATGTTCCATGCTAGCACTAAGCACATTGAGGTGCATTATCATTATGTTAGGCAGAGGATCTATGCTGGGAAGATCAGCTTGGCATATGTGCCCACACAGGAGAACATTGCAGACCTTTTCACGAAGGCCCTGCCTAGGGAGAAGTTTGAAGCTTTTTGCAAAGCTTTGGGCTTACTTCCTTTTGTGGATCGATTCCACATAGCTTGACACTTCCTTATACATGAGTGCCACTTCCTTGTTCACCGCATCACTCCTAGGGGGTATTTGTTGATATATTTAGGTAGTGATGTGTGTGAACACACTAGGACCATAAGGGTACTTTTTTCCCTCTTCAAGAGGTTTTTTCCCCCGGCTTGTAAATACGCCTATAGCCCTAATGGGCTACTTATCTTTGTATATTCTCTAGTAATACGATTAATATTGTGTGTTGAGCTCCAAGCTTCATCTTCTTCCTTGTGTTGTTTGCGTGCTTCCACAAACGTCTAACTCCAACAGGTGTGTGCATAGGACCATAGACATCAGTATGTATAAGCTGAAATTTTTATGTA
This sequence comes from Ceratopteris richardii, assembly GCA_020310875.1. NCBI lineage: Eukaryota > Viridiplantae > Streptophyta > Polypodiopsida > Polypodiales > Pteridaceae > Ceratopteris > Ceratopteris richardii. Next base: position 77,422,569 of record CM035427.1, on the reverse strand, counting down.
GCCTGAACAGAACCATGTTTTAGAAAGGAGGAATGGTGCATTTTGCCCAAAATATAGCCTTCACAAACATACTTTTTGGGTGCCTCAAATCTGGGCAAAGAGGACATCATTTCAGATTTATGTAGGCATAGCAAACTAGAAAAATTCAGATGACCAAAGCATGCATGCCAATGCTTTGCATCTGACATAGCCTAAGAATCATGTAATGCACCTGCCAAATCATTCACAAATCTTTCATAGTCTATGAGCTTATACAACCCACAACATAAAATGCCAGAAGCAATAATGATGTCGCCATTTGACGGATCATGATATGTGCATCTGTCATCAACAAACTTCACAACCATGTCAATCTTGGCTAATGCACAAACTCATAACATATTTCTTTTGATCCCTAGCACAAATAAAGCCTTTGATAAAGTGAAAAAACTACTATTTGCAGTAGTTAAAATGATAAAAATTCCCATAAGAGGATAAGAGGAGTTGTTGGCGCATGTAATAGTATTCCCTGTAGGGGGAGGCTAGAGTGAAGAGAAGAAACTGCATTGTGAGGTAATATGTTTGGTCGCCCGACAATCAAAGTACCAAACATCTAAGTCTACTACAGACATGCACTGCTCATAAGAAGATGGGTCAAAACTGCAAATAGTAGTAAACGCCCATTCTTCATCCTGCACAAGATTAGCATACTCTCTTTTAGGTCTAGAAGCCTTTGCAACAACCATTCTAGCCTCTTTCTTCTTTGCTTGTTTAGCAGCTAGTTTTGGACAGTTCTTAATCACATTGCAAGTTTATGCTTACTAGTAGAAGAGCTCCATTTAACGTTGCCCTTGTAACTAGCCACGGAAGCTTGATCTACAACACACATGAAGGACTTGTTCAGCCTAGATTGATCTTCCTCTAATAGAATAGAGACTAACTCGTCAAATGACAAGGCATTTGGATTTCCTTTCATCATCAAACAAAGAGTAGAAGCAAAACTTTGATATGACCCACGAAGATCATTCAAAACGGTCTGCACAAGTGATCTGTCTGGTATAACTTCATCAACAAAAATCAATTGTTATTTCAAATTTTTGATCTTTGTGAGAAAATTCTCCATAGAGTCACTTGCATTCATGTGCTCATTCTCCTATTGTTTTTGAAGGTAAGCAACACGAGCCTCATTCCTAGCCTGGTACAATGTAGTAAGTGTATCTTAAGCATCCTTAGCTATTCTTCAAGAGCAAATGTAAGGAATAATGGCACATTTGACAGACAAAGCTATCAATGCATGTGCTCGAGCATCTCTACCATCCCAACAAATTTGCTTTGTAGTGGGTGCAACAAAAATAGTAGCACAAACATGAATCTGGATAATATCATCATCTTGGACACCACTCCATCAGCTATAGTACCTGTATTTGTAGTACCCATATTTTCGGATGTAAGAGGATGTCTTTCAACACCCTACACAATATTCCATAGTCCTTTCGAGGCCAATACATGATGCATCATATAAGCCCACAATGGGTAATTTGTACCATCCAAGTTTTCCTCAACAGCCAATATACAAAATACATCACTCCTTTCAGCCATGGCCACTGACTAAAACATCTTGATGGAGAGAAAAAAGTGTATCTGAGAAAGTTGAATAGAACTACCCAAACGAGTTTTGCTAGACCTATAGTTGACTTTGAGATGATTATACTAGCGAACCCAAACTAGTATATGTCTTTGGCAAAAGAAAACAAAATAGCCTGCATAAGCACTATGATAGTGCATTTGGAGGCTGAAACGAGCTCAAATCACGATTTCAGAACCACAAAGCAAAGTTGTTTTGATCTTTGAAACACCCTAAGTATGCTTGCCGATTTTTGTGCAATTCTAAGATTTCAACCGGAGAGGTGTAGACAACGCCCTAGATGAAGCAGTGTCGGAGAGATTCTCTCTCCCTAACTAGATATCTCAATCCTTTATTTTAACATAAGAATTGTCGAGCTACTGAATAGAATTATTGAATGCATGGTGCAAGATCGGCAGTGGATTTTATGCTCTTCATGTAATGCCAATGGATCAAATCACCGTTCTTAGCTGTCATTGATTGCAGATTAAATAAACCGATTTCTCAAATATGGGCGACTAGATGCTCCATTTGTATTGGACAATGGACCGATTATCATAAAAAAGTGGACATGCACATTGATGAAGGAGGACTACTCTAAATTTGGTGAAAATCTCATGTATATATTCATGTGTGTATCCACACCTATGTACAACCATATGCTTCAAAATGAATACCATATGACCCTAAGAAACCATTTAGTGCTAAATCTTGCAAATGCAAACCATGATCAAGTGCATTAGAATGTGACTATAAATCGAAAGCAAAATGATGTAGCAACGACTTGCACATTGAAAGTGGAGGTTGGAATAGTTATGCATGAAAAAAGGGAGTGAAGATATGTGCAGCCATCCGCAAACGCACACAGAAAGGAGACGAACGCATCTGAACTCCTGGCATGCATGCATCAGAGTCGGAGAAGGACAAAAGGAGATTGTGGCAAGCTGTAGAAGGAGGATGACATCAATCACTTAATGACTCCCTATTGTGAGAAGTTTAAAAAGATATCAACTTCAACAACACTGGGATCTGAGGGGAATGCAATTTTCTATGGAACCGCTTCTGATGAGTTCACTGCTCTGACAAATCTGACAATTGTGACAACGACACGAGTTTTCCCATTCTCAGGAAAATACGAATGGCAGCAAATGATTGATGCATCTGCCGAATTATCTAAAAGAAGATCACGTTGCGATTTTGAATAAAAGAGACAAGTAGAGGGGTCAGACAGATTTGCATGGGGTCTTTGTACGCTACTAGGAATGCATGATCAGAAGCCCAAGGCAATTGTTCTCTGCTCCGTTCTGATACTTAACTTCAAATTCGAAGATGGATGGAGTTGTCAACGTTGATGCCTTGTCCACGTTATCGTGACATATGCATAAAATTGGTCATTCCAGTCTATCTTCATTACACTTGTGACAATGTTACACTCAGTAAGACTCTTTCACTGTGAAATTGTTTTAATTTCTGATGTTCAGTAGGTGACTGTGCTGAATGATGAAAAAGTGTGAATTTGATTATCTAAACTTTTTCATTTTCTTATCTACGCTGGCTGAGATCGAATGATTAGTTTAGCATAATGCCTTATACGTTTTATTAGACATTGGAAATTGTGCGAATGCTTGTGATCGATTCTTGCGCTAATCATCATTATTATAATTGCTGCTCAATGTATCCATTTCTGCAACTGTAATCTCCAAATAAATCCTACACTTTCTGACTACGCTTTGAAATACCTATGACAGAGGACGTTCAATGAGTGAAATTCTAACCATGAAAAACCTTTTGATTTATACTTTGCCTTGCAGATATCTGACAATGATTATGCTTCTTGACAGATAATATGACATGAGAAACGAGAATAAAAAACTTTTGACGCATCTATTAGTGTTCTTTCCTGATGATCGTATGGGTTTTTTAAAATATAGTTTTCCAGTCAAATATAGTATTTAAATATAGTTTTCCATTCAAAGATGGTAATCGTATAATGTTTCTAATGTCTTAGATCTCTGCATACAAAATTTTCCTACAATAGTAATTGTCTAAAACATTAAAATTGCAACTGAAGATTGTACAGCACACGAATCTGGATGTTCGCGGAATGATTAATGGATAGACATCTTCACGTTGTTCCCATGTGGTACTACATCTACATCTGATAGTGAAGGCAAACGATTGAATTTCTAGTGCGGCATTTTTTTTTGTGAAGTGTACTCACAATGCATAAACTGTTTTTACAGTTTGGTTTTTGTTTAGTTAAAAACCTTAGCAATCTAATGAATGCATATTGTTCCAGTAGTGTCTTATGCGCACAAGAAAGCAAATATAAATTATTGCCATCTCTATCTGGAGCTTTTCGCAGGGCTTAAAGAGTTAATGTTAAACTGCAGAAAGTTAAATAAGATAATGGTATTATACAGTTCCTCTTTTATATACATGTTGATCATGCGGATGAGTTTATGATTTTCACCTATGCCATTCTCAAAGTCATTAGTGCATTGATGACTAAACGGATTGTGAAACATTATTGGTATGAGGGGTTTTGATTTACATTACCGGATCTTATCATAGAAGAATATTACAAGGCTTTTCAATGTGATTATGAACAGATATTGATACTGTTACTTGAATCATGAATCAAACAAGGAATTGTTTATTTGTAAACATTTTGTTGGACAGCTGACTCTCGTTTACATAATTATCAAACTATATTTTGCGTAAACACTACGAAGGTAACTTCTAGCTTTCAGATATCTATCAAATATATTATTTTGACATTCACAATTTGATTATAGCTTTACCTAAAACACATGGTTTGATTAGTTTCCATGAGAATCATCACAAAGAGAAGTAGGAATACGTGTGTTATGAAGTTAAAGCTTGACTTGAAAGAGTTGAAACTATCCTTTGTGAATCTCATTCGAGAAATTCTTGTGAAGAAAATAAACTCTAATCATTGAATAACTATTGGGCTTTCATTCTTTTCCTAAAATGATATTTATTTTTTTGAGTTCACTCGTCACTTGAGATTGCTCCAAGCACTCGCCATGCGCCGTATTTTTGGCGGTTGCCTTGATCCATCAGCCGTTGCTTTTGCTTCCATATTTGAACCCGACGTGAAACAAATGGCACTCCAACTCAGGTACGTATAGTTTCTATTTGTTTGCATATGCATTCACAAAATTGGCACATAGTCGCGGCTTCTTCTTCCATGTGAGTGGCAACTTGATCCTTAAACCTTGCTTTTTCCTAGGTGTTGGGGGCTGATCATACATGATCTGAGCGCCTCCACGAAAATTGGCAAGTGGTAATCCTCTTCTCGCCACCCTCCAATCGACATCTGAAGAAAAGACGTTTGCACATTCATTCAATAGAGTTTGATGTGTTAGAATTTAAGCAACTAAAATTGTATAAAGTTTTCACACACATTCACATTGAGCCTCTTCTTCGAGCTACCTTTCAGGTATTGATCTATCTTTTGAGAATTATTTTTATTTATTTTCAATGGGTAAGAAGAAGATAGTTAAATTAAATATAAATGAGAAGAACTCTACTATGGAAGACTTAATTAAGAATAAGATTTTGGAATTTGAATTACAATTCAAAGAACTAGGGGATAATTTAAAGTCAACAAATCAAGCTAAATTTGAAGAAGTATTCCTATTAATTAATAAACTTAGTGAGTTTTTCAATTTAAGTCATATGATGTGTGGTATGTTAAAAGAAGTTGTTTCAAATTAATAAAACCAAATTGATGAATTGAGCAGACAAGTAAATGAATTATCTAGATGTAAATGCAAGCATGAATATGAATCTCAAACCTTATCTACAAAAGTGCATAAAAACAACGATATATTGGAGCATAGGAGATCCATCCCTAGGGCTATGCATAGGAGAATGAAATGTCCAACAAGATGTTTTTGGTGTGATCAGTTAGGTCATGCGTATGATGATTTTCTTTCTTATGATAATGCATGCAAATTACACTTAGTCATTACACATGACCTTAAGATTTGTGACTTCCAAACCCAACTACCTTTGCATTTAAACTTAGGTAGAGGAGGGATGAAAGAATACTTTGTCCAAACTAAATTTAGACCTAAAATATGTAACAACATTCAAAAACAGTGGAGAACTAAGAGTGATAATGAGAAAACAAAGAGAGTATTAAAATCTAGGAACAAATTTGAAAGTCAAGGTACATGTTTTGATAATAATCTTCTAGAACCAAAAGTTATAAGTAACACTGATGATAAAACTAAATTTCTTGATAAAAAGGATGGTCAAAGTACATTGAAAAGGATTGGTAAAGATGAATGTGTAAATATAAAGAATGATGAAAATGAAGTTCAAAAATTAATAAAATTTGATGAAAAAGAAGACATATATATTATGAATGATGAACTTAAAATCTTAGAGAATGAGGCTGGTTATAATCAAGATACATTTGATGCATTCAAATTTCAATTTAATGATACAAAGTTTCATACTAAAATTGATAATGACAAAGATATTGGAAAATGGGTACAAGAGGCTATTGTGAATATTGAACAAAATATCAAAAACGCTTATAAACTTATGAAGAAGAGGGAAAATAAATTGATAGAATAATTTTCTTGTGGTTTTCTATATAAATGAATTTTTTATTATGAGTTTTGTGTTTACTAAATTTATAATGCAAAATATGAATCATTGATGCTTGATGAATGTTTGATGAAAATTCTCCTAAATAATTCCTATGATTGAAAAAGATATTAACAGTTGATGAAAAATATTTGCTTTCAAAAGGAATATGTGTTAATTGCTTGCGCTTTTCTTTACCAAGATATGAAATTCTTATTTTCAATGAAACTATTTGACGTTTTTTTAATGATTTTTTTTGTTTAAAAGAATCTTCCATGATCAATATACTATGAGTTTTTTATACCAAATTATGATGATGAATGTGACTAATAATATGATTTTATTTTATGAGTTTTATGATGGCAAAATATGATGATGATGTGATGATAATTTTGATGAAAAAGGCCTACTAATGAGTTTTGAATGTGATGCTACTAATGTGTTTTCTAAGTTTATGAATACAGGTGAAGACTTGGAGCTAATTGCAAATCACGAATTTGAGTGGATTGTAAGAGCAGCAATAGTTTCTGAATCGTCTATACATACCAGAAAGTCCTTTCATGAATTATATGTGTACATATGAATATTTTGATTCAATATTTCTTATCACGTGTTTAGTGTTTGAATGCAGGAGAAGATGGAAGGAAGGCAATGGAAATGGGAAATGAAGTGAAGATCAGAAAGCCTTGTCTTTTTTGTTAGTTCTTCTGTTAACCCAAATCTTTTTTGAACCTAGTTTGAGATGCATTGCACACCAAGTATGCATGTACAAATGTGTAGAAAGCACGTCTTTTAAAACCAATAGAAGCATGTCCATCTACACATTAGATAAATAGGTAAACATCATTGAAAAGTTAATGAATCAGGTTTTGAGAGAATAGAGAGAGTGTAGTTATGAGTAAGGAAGAGAGATTGCATATGTGAGAAAGTGGAATTGTGAGTATTGAGAGTTTCCTTGCTTAAATACCATAAAACCTCGATTTTCGCACCATTTTGTTTTTCCTTCATGCATCTAAAACATGCATAAATGAAATGTAGAGAGCACAAGTACTTTTAAACCGTAGGTGCACGCTTGATTGCACTTGTAATGAGTTATATATATATATATATATATATATATATATATATATATATATATATATATATATATATATATATATATATATATATATATATATATATATATATATATATATATATATATATATATGAAGCTGGTAACATCACTTTGAGTGTGAAGCTTTGTCATCGAATGCTAAATACCTCTCTTATTACACCATTATGTTTTTGATGCACTTAAAGTATGGATGTGGTAGGCTCTCTGTATTTTTACATTGCTTGTATGTGAGTGAGTGCACAATCCTCACCATTCGAAGTCTTTTACCTTGCTCATTGCACCATATTTGTTCTCTATGCATTTTAAAAAGTATGCAATTTATAGGGCCCAATACATGGCCGTGCATAAGGCACTTTACTATATTTACCCATCCACTTGTAGGAGTTTACAAGAAAATCACATGAAAACAAATTTGATTATATGAAGAAAGCAGGTTATTCTCAGGTTGGTGCATCCGGAGGACGCACACGTTTGGTGGGGGTGAATGTTGGAGAGATTCTCTCTCCCTAACTGGATATCTCAATCCTTTATTTTCACATAAGAATTGTCGAACTACTGAATAGAATTATTGAAGGCATGGTGCAAGATCGGCAGTGGATTTTATGCTCTTCATGGAATGCCAATGGATCAAATCAAGGTTCTTAGCTGTCATTGATTGTAGATTAAATAAACCGATTTCTCAAATATGGGCGACTAGATGCTGCATTTGAATTGGACAATGGACCGATTATCATAAAAAAGTGGACATGCACACTGATGAAGAGGACTACTCTAAATTTGGTGAAAATCTCATATATATATTCATGTGTGTATCCACACCTATGTACAACCATATGCTTCAAAATGCATACCATATGACCCTAAGAAACCATTTAGTGCTAAAGCTTGCAAATGCAAACCATGATCAAGTGCATTAGAAGGTGACTATAAATCGAAAGCGAAATGATGTAGCAACGACTTGCACATTGAAAGTGGAGGTTGGAATAGTTCTGCATGAAAAAAGTGAGTGAAGATATGTGCAGCCATTGGCAAACGCACACAGAAAGGAGACGAACATAACTAAACTGCTGGCACGCATGCATCAAAGTCGAAGAAGGACAAGAGGAGATCGTGGCAAACTGTAGAAGGAGGATGACATCAATCACTTAATGATGCCCTATACTGAGAAGTTTAAAAAGCTATCAACTTCAACAACACCGGGATTTGAGGGGAATGTAATTTTCTATGGAAGCGCTTCTGATGAGTTCACTACTCTAACAAATCTAACAAATCTCACAACGACACGAGTTTTCCCATTCTCAAGAAAATAAGAATGGCACCACTTGATTGATGCATCTACCGAGCTATCTGAAACAAGACCACCTAGCGATTCTGAATAAAGGAGACAAGTAGAGGGGTCGAACACATTTGCATGGGGTCTTCGTGTGCTACTAGGAATGCATGATCAGAAGCCTAAGGGAGTTGTTCTCTGCTCCATTCTGATACCTGACTTCAGATTCGAACATGGATGGAGTTGTCAACGTTGATACCTTCTCCACGTTATCGTGACATATGCGATAAAATCGGTTATTCCAGTCTATCTTCATTATAGCTCTGATAATGTTTACACTCAGTAAGACTCTTTCAATATGAAATTGTTTTAATTTCTGATGTTCAGTAGGTGACTGCGTTGAATGATGAAAAAGTGTGAATTTAATTATATAAACTTTTGCATTTTCTTATCTACGCTGGCTGAGATCAAATGATTAATTTAGCATAATGCCTTATACGTTTTATCAAACATTGGAAATTGTGCAAACGCTTGTGATTGATTCTTGCGCTAATCATCAATAATATAATTGTTGCTCAATGTATCCATTTCTGGAACTGTAATCTCCAAATAAATCCTGCACTTTCTGACTACGCTCTGAAGTACCTATGATAGATGACGTTCAATGAGTGAAATTCTAACCATGAAAAACCTTTTGATTTATACTTTGCCTTGCAGTTATCTGACAATGATTACGCTTCTTGACAGATAATATGACATGAGAAACGAGTCTCAAAAACTTTTGACGCATCTATCAGTGTTCTGTCCTGATGATCGTATGGGTTTTTTTAAATATAGTTTTCCAGTCAAAAATGGTAATCGTATAATGTTTCTAATGTTTTAGATCTCTGCACACAAAATTTTCCTACAATAGTAATTGTCTAAAACATTAAAATTGCAACTGAAGATTGTACAACACATAAATCTGGATGTTCACGGAATGATTATTGGATAGATATCTTCGCATTGTTCCCATGTGGTACTACATCTACATCTGATAGTGAAGGCAAACGATTGAATTTCTAGTGCGGCATATTTTTTTCTGTGAATTGTACTTACAGTGCATAAACTGTTTTTATAGTTTGGTTTTTGTTCAGTTAATTGCCTTAGCAATTGAATGAATGCATACTGTTCCAGTAGTGTCTTATGTGCACAAGAAAGTAAAAATCAATTATTGTGATCTGTATCTGGAGCTTTCCGTAGGGCTTAAAGAGTTAATGTTAAACTGCAAAAAGTTAAATAAGATAATGGTATTATACAGTTCCTTTTTTATATACATTTTGATCATGCGCACGAGTTTAATGATTTTCACCTACGCCATTCTGAAAGTCATTAATGCATTGATGAATAAACGGAGGGGTTTTGATTTACATGACCGGATCTTATTATAGAAGAATATTACAAAGCTTTTCAATGTGATTATAAACAGATATTGATAATGTTACTTGAATCATGAATCAAACAAGGAATTGTTTATTTGTAAACATTTTGCTGGGCAGCTGACTCTCATTTACATAATTATGAAAGCATATTTTGCGTAAACACTACTAAGGTAACTTGTAGCTTTCAGATATCTATCCAATATATTATTTTGACATTCGCAATTTGATTATAGCTTTACCTAAAACACATGATTTGATTAGTTTCCATGAGAATCATCACAAAAAGAAGTAGGAATACGTGTGTTATGAAGTTAAAGCTTGACTTGACAGAGTTGAAACTATCCTTTGTGAATCTCATTTGAGAAATTCTTTTGAAGAAATTAATCTCTAATCATTGAGTAACTATTGGGTTTTCATTCTTTTCATAAGTTGATATTTATTTTTTTGAGTTCACTCCTCACTTGAGATTGCTCCAAGCACCTATCATGGGTTGTATTTTTGGCGGTTTCCCTAATCCACCAGCCGTTACTTTCGCTTCCACACCAGGGACCTGCTCTGATACCAATTGTTGGAGTTAGACGTCTGGGGAAGCATGCAAACACCACAAGGAAGAAGATGAAGCCTTGAGCACAACACACAATACTCAATGTATTACCATTAGAATGTACAAAGATAGGCAATAGGCGTATATACAAGCCGAGGGAAAAAAACCTCCTAAAGAGGGAAAAAATTGCCGTGGCAGTCCTAGAGTGTTCACACACATCACTACCTAAATATGTCAACATTCTTGACCTGCTTATTTGATCAATTTCACTTCATCTTCCATCTCAGAATTTATACGAGAGTAGAAAATCAAATATATTGTGCCACAAATCGATGATCCTTACAATTATGCTTTACAGTTTTCTTCTAAGTTCTTTTCACCTCTATACAATGCTCTCCTTCAGATAATATGGATATTCACTTTCTAAGATCTATTTTATCTAAAGATCTATGATTTTTTGTCATCTTGATCCTTCGTCCATGAATGTTCCCTTTTGTTGTGATCAAATCCAACTTTGTCTCCTCCTTAATCTATCTATGTAGATGAGATAATTATGATAGGTGATGGTATGATTGGCATAGAAAGAATCAAGAAACATATGCAAGGGAAGCTCAAGATAGGGATGTTCGAGAGCTCACAAATTTTTTAGGGATGTAGGTTACCTTTACAAATCGAGGGATGTACTTGACTTAAGGAGGGTATCTTCAAGATCTACTTTTCAAGTTCATAATTAATGATGGAAAGCCTATAGGAAAACCTATAGAGATGAATCATAAACTTCATGTGTTGAAGGAGATCACATAGAAGATATAAATGAATATCCAAGCCTTGTGGGTAGTTTGATTTATGCTAGACATACAAGGGCAGATATATCTTATAGTGTTGGAGTGCTTAGTTACGTTTAGCACTCTTGAAGGAAGCCATATTTGGATGCAGCTAAAATAATGTGCAAGTATCTTTAAGGAACAACCAAGGATGATATATTCTAAACTTGTACATGTAATATCGACCTCAAGTTATATTCAGATGCAGATTGGGTAGAATCCAATGATTAAAACATAATTACATAAGGATTTCTGCCATTTTCAGGATACAAAATTGTCACTTGGAGCTCCAATTTGAAACCCATAGTAGCACTTTCCTCAATGGAAGCTAAAATAGAGGCCTCACAAAAGCCACAAAGGTAGTTATTGGTTGAAGTAGTTATGTATAAATTGAGGACTTGTGAGATCCAAACCCCATATTTTTTGGACACAGCATAAACTCAAAGCATGTATGAGGAACCCTTGTATATCATGCAAGAATCAATCATATATAGTTTCATAACCATTTTTTTAGAGAGAAGCTCTTAGCAAAGGAGTTTGATGTGTCATTTGTTCCAAGAGATAAGCAAGCGGCAAATATGATCATTACAGCTCTAGAGGGAGTAAAATTTTGCAAGTAAAAAGGCAATTGCAAGTACATAAGTTATTCAATACTAAATACTCACAAGCTTTAGCTTGAGGGGGAGCTTTTAGAACAACAATCCTTCACCATGCTTGAAGAAAGGACTTTTCATGGAAAAACCAAGGTTCATATCTTGAGGATAACTTTGGTCATATGGACAATCTTAAGGCTTATCACAAACTCTTGAAATTGAATTGCTTTTTCATAAATTTATATTTTATGTGAGGATGTTTTAGGGATCCTCAAGCCATGAATTGAGTGGTTGAAATATCACATAAAAAATAGAAACAATTAAATTTCATTCCTCATTTCCTAGATAGTAGGAAAAGGGAATTTCTCGCAACTAACTCATCCATTGCTAGAACAATCTCAAAGTCAGGAGGTTTGTGATGGAGTTGGAGTGAGTACAAAGGGTTATAGAGCAATTTGAAAAGCTTGGTGTGAATTTCTTAAATTTACTCAAATCAAATGCTTTGGATTGCCTAGACCTCATCATGTAGGAAAGTATCCATTCTTCTTGAATAAGGAAATCATGTTTTGGCGATTATAAACACATTGTAACATTCCTTATGAGGTAGGAAAACAAGATTTAGATTTCACTTACAATGCATTTAATAATATTTGGATGGATATTATTAGACTGCAGACGTACATGGTTCAATTCTATGATATAAACGAATTTGAATGTTCTTGCCTTTTGAAATTTGTAATAAAACTTGATGTTATCCAAGGCATCATTGAAGAGAACTACTGAATGCTAATCACAATGGAAGCTTTAAAATTGCGTGGCATTTCAGTGGATACTTAAAGGCTCTGAAATGCATGTTTGGTATAAGGAGGGAGTGCAAATTGTAAGTACCCTGGGTTGTACTGCATGCAAAGTCTAGGTAGAAGAGGGTGGATTGCTAGAACTGAGAGTGGAGAAGCTCCTTCTAAAAAAAAAATTAAATCTACATAACTACTCATCTTTAACCATCATTCCCATACTTCCAATAGAATTTAGAGAAATGTAGTTATATGTCCATTGCATAAAGAGTTAAGGATCACTGATAAGTTGATTTGTCTTTACTTAGACTATGCATATTCAATCAAGACTTCAGCTCTTGCAAATGAGTGCATAAAAGAAATGTGAAGCTCTACTTTCAAAAATGAGATTTCGTGGTGGTGATGTTCATCTAAGAAAAGATCCAAAGCTTTCACAAAATAATGGTGATGTACTACATGATGTGTCTATGGGAGGTGCAAAAGCAAGAAGATTCAGAAACAAAGATGGATAACAACTAAATGCAATGTGGAATTTTTGGAAATATATTCTAAATGTAAAGTGAAATCTAGAAATATCCAAAAAAATTAATGGAGGTGTGGGTAAGACTAGATAAACTATTGAAGATCATGAGGAAAAAAGTAACTTTTCATATCTATGTGATTGAATTTACGAGGGAAATCGTAGAGCTTATAATAACCATCAGAGAGGCTTGGAGTGTCAAAGAAGTAACTTACGTTTTAGTGAGTTTCAAAGACATTATTTCCTCCACCATTAGTGTTGGAAATACCATCTCATGATACTTACCTTAATGTTTCTTCAACATATTCTTCTTTTTCATTGTCCATTCTTTGGAGAAAAAAAAACATTTGCCACATGGAGCACTTCGGGCATGGAAAAGTCTTGTTACCAAGCAGGATCAAGCTTCTTGAAATGCACATGAAAAGGAGGGGGAGTCACGAAAATTGACACTTTTAAATAGGTCCTTGATTGGTTCTTTCGAAGAAAATTACAAAGGAGCACATGCTAGATATCATCAAGAGCTAAACTATAGAGATCATGTCATTCAATAAACTATACAGAGATCATCTCCTTTGAGGATAGATGGATTAAATAAAAAAAGAATGAGATTTCATTCAAATGTGATTTTATAGTACTTGGAATATCTAAGTATTCTAGGCTGAAAATGCATTTGAATGTATATATAGTTTTTGAAATCATGGGATTTATGAAATGAAATATTGTCATTATTCTTCTTTCACTCTTTTGAATGAGCTTGAATTTGGAAAATCTCCTTTATATTTTAGGTACTCTTTCCTTCTTCAACTAGCAATACTTTGAACATTGGAGACCCTACAACCAATGCATATCTTGAATAAGAGAGGAAATAACTAGCTCTAGAACCATTGAATCCTGGGGCATAGCCAAATATCCATATTTCTATTGTTCTATCAAGAAGAAACACCCTATATGAATTAAATGGCAGTGAGAAAAAGCCCATATATTTAGATAGGGTCTTAAAAGAAAACAATGCAAAATCAGGGTCCTCACTATATTGCTATGCACAACATAGAGTAATTCTGGATTCAACTTTGGAAGATAGTGAATAACTGAATGAATATCCACTTTTGCTTTTCTTTATTCCATAGAGCTTTGCTTGTTTCCTTCCCTCTCCCAAGATAATTGTCTTCATCTAATATAGACAACTTTGAAAACAACGATAAACAATAATAGATAGAGAGCACAACAACGATGATATATCAGTGAGTATCATGTGGCAAAAGTATGAAAAAATAATTGTTGAAACAAAGGTATGTCATGGCAAATTTAAGTGCTTAAGCTCAGCAAAAAGGCTCGGATGGGCTTAATTGCTTGAATCAGTCATCTTTCCTAGATCATCATAATTATTATAAAAAGTGGAATAATTGTTATGAACTCTAAGAAACATTAAATATGCGGAGTCAGGTAATTAGTCATTTCTTCTAGAGGATCATTGCCAATAGAAATAGAGGTAAATTTTTCTAAAATTACATAAGGGGCAAGCCAAAAAAGCCATAAAAAATTATAAATCCACGATGGGACCAATACAAGCAAATAGGCTCATCAAAATGTCTCTAATGTGCCTGATCGCTTGAATTGCTTGTGTCTCATAAATGATCTTATTTGCAAGGCAAGTAACTTGGGATGTAGCTTAGCCTCATCTTTGTCCTCAATATTTCCTCTACGTTGATTCTTATTGTTCCTTTGTCCTTAGCAACCTCCAAAAATGAATATCCTCGACCAAATGAGTAAATCCCTAGTTCTTTTTGCTTTTCGTCAAAATCTTCATCTGCAAGTGTTGGCTTGTCTAAAATTACTTTGTCAAAGTAGCTTGAAAGAGTTTTGTATGAATCTTTAACTCTATCATTTAAAAAGCATGATTCTAGGCTAAAAAACTCCTCTTTATTCTCTTCCTTTTCAGTTATAATTTTCCTTGCAACTTCTTCTCATTCAGCTCTTGGCATAAGGTAATAGCCTTCTCTTAGATTGAAGAGCTCTTGAATGCAACACAGAGGATTAAAGCCCTTCTCAGAGATAAAGTAATATGGGAGATTTTCGAGAAGAAGTGATTTTTTACTTGTTCTATTGGCTCTCTTATGGTTGACTCTACTTTTAAAGTAACCACATCAAAGTTCTTTACTTCTTGATGTTCTGCGTGAAGGTTAATCTCTTCAACAATTTCATTGAATTCAATTTCTGAATACTTGTCAAGAGAAATATCCAAAGAAGCACTTTTCTCTTCATCAAGATTCTGGATTTCATTCTTATCACTTGAGATATGATCAACCCAATTTGTAGTGGTAGTAAAAAACAATTATTTTCATGTTTTTGGGCAAAATTCAATCCTCCTTGGCAAGGGGAAAGCTTTCCTATATTTTCTTGTGATTCTAGGTCTCTCAAAAGGATCCTTCCCAAGTATTATTGGGTGGATATATTTGTTTCCAAATTTTATAACTTTCTCTCCATTGACAAATCTTTATGAAGCTCTCCAAATCGTCCATACGAAATCCCTTATTATTCTCCACCTTCAAAATCAAAAGTGTGATTGAACATTTTCATTGCATCTGGAAAATGGTTCACCCTCAATCCCTCTTGAACCATGAAATCTAGTAGTTTCTTAGATAGAGAGACACTAAGAATTGGATTCTACCCTTCCATCTCTCAGTGAATCACTGCTCTTCCTACTTATGTAACAAACAACTAATGCAAGCAAATAGAGGCACTCAAAGATAGTCAAACTAGCATAGTTTCTTGAATTGATCGTGTATTGGATTCGAGGTACAAGTCCTAGAGTACATATGTAGAGATTTCTTGAAGGTAGAAAATGGGGAACACCAAGGCAGGTGATATTTATAGGAGAAGAGGAGAGAGCAATAGTTAAATGATGTAGACTGATGAGTGTGCAACACCTACTGACCCCAACATTGAAATTATCAATGATCAAATGACATGGACGAATGAGCATGTGACACATGGCGTATAATTCAAAATTTTCAAATGATGGGTACCCATCCTAAACGCCATGCGGCTCCAATAGTCAAGAGAACCTAGAGACCTATATAACCGTGTCACTTCAGTTTTGCAATGTGCTTGCTACCCCTCGCTTACCATAGTTTTCATTCTCCAAGAATCCTCTACAAACCTTTCTAACTTGGTATGCAAGGTAATATCCCTCTTGTGCTTGGAATTTTGGACATGACGGATTCAAGTGATTGGGGGAACAAGAGATTTTTGGATGGAGATAATCATAAAACGTGCTAACACTATTCTTTTTTTCCTAAGTGTAAGAGGGAAAGATAACTTCAAGATTTCATGGAATTCACATGAATGAAACTTACATGTTGAAATTATTCTTGTTTTCTAATGTATAAGAGATACATATTACTTCAACGATTGCATGGAATTGAGATGAATGAAACTTAGACATTGGATTGTTTGACATGAAGGATAGAAGTGATTAGGGATAATTATAGATTTTTGTATGGGCGTAATTGCTTGAATCAGTTGTATCAAGTCAAAAACATATTTAAGACCTATTTTCTTAGGTATAAGAGGGAAAATTAGCTAAGACTAGATGGAATTGTTTGATACGATTGATTCAAGTGATTAGGGGAATTGACAAGTACCCAATCCCATGACTCTATCGAGGATGGCCTAAGTTGATGTTTTTTAAGAAAATAGATCTTCTGTTTTAAAAATGAATCCTTTAAATTCTTCTCCTTGTTTAAGTTGTTTAATTATTAGAGCTATCAACTCTTTGCATGACAAATAAAATTCTCAATTTAAACGTATCCAATTTGTTATCTGATTATGTATCGAGAAAATAGGCTTTTTACAATACATGAGCTCAACTCGCGTAAATCTAGTTGATCTCGTATATGTCATTCTATCTGCCCATAAAGTAAACAGAAGATATCTTGTCCATTTCTTGATATCTCCATCACATGCCTTCAAGATTGCCTTCCCTATAGAAGGACTTCATGATAGGCTATGGGGTTATAGGCTCTCATGCAAGATATGTGAGTGCCATGATCAAAGAATTCCCTCGATGCTCTAGCATCTAACTCTCCTCCATTAGTAACTAATTTTTCCACATATCCAAATTTGCATATAAATTCTCCTAAAAGAAATAAACATACATTAAAAGTAGTATTTGATCAAATTCCCTGACATTCCATATGATTTTTCAAATCTTCCCATGCAAGTACAATATATCTCATACATCACTACTTCTAAGCATAGAGAGAAGATCAACTACCCGCTTGTAATAAATACAAGGTGGGTAAGTTGGATGTAAGGGATCTCTATGCTTGACTGAGGAATAAATCTTACATGTTGATCATGTGCTAACAAAGATGTTAACATTCATGTATACATCCTTGGCCGCCAATCGCTTTCTCAATTTCTTTCATATGTCGCAACAAAGACCTTATGACATGCCCATAAACTTTTATGTCTGGCTCTCATGACTTGCACTTGAAGATTTCTCTTTTCTAAAACCCTCATTGGATTTTTCACCTTTCCTCTAGAATGCAGACAAAGAAATCTATCTTTCTAAAAGAGGTTGAAAGACTTCTTTCTGATGTTCAAAAATCAAATTCCTAAAAAGCTTGGAAAAGTTCGTAATCTACTTAGATACTATCCAGAGTCTCTCCATTCTCCTTCATAATCCTCTTCTCTGAATTGCTCATAAGTGCAAGTACATGGATCATTACATATCAAGCTTATCCCCCTATCTCGTAGTATGACCGAAAGCTGGATTAATAAAATTGATATATGCAATCCATTCCAAGTTTTCAATATCAAGAGATGAGAAATTTGCAATCATATCTATTAATGGAAGACAATCAATCTCTACAATCACATTTGCACGAGTGAAATAATCTTTATCTATCTTTAAAAGAGTGACTAGTCTCCATTACTCTGATTTGATCACAAGAAAGTTCCTTTGAGTATCATGTAAACTTTTTGGACCAAAGAAAATAGCATACCTTTCCCCTTGTCATCATCTACCCAATATCCCATACTATACCAATACAATAAGTATCAATAGTTAAGATTATAGGTTTATTCCCTGAATAATCGATGCATTTCAAGATCAGAGCATTGACAAGAAATTGCTTTAGTTTTCTCATTGTTCTACTATGCTTCTCTATCCAAAAGAGTTTCTTTTTCTTTCTTAATAGATTGTATAATGGGTTCACAACATGAGCAAAGTGAGGGATTCAAATTACATAGAAGACAGAAGCTCCTAAGAATCATCTCACTTCATTGACATTGCAACACACCTATGAACACCTACTATTAGCATCGACTCTTTGTGGATATGGCCTATGACCATAATGTCCACATACATGTTGAGTGTTCAAAAATTAATCAAAACCAAAAATGGATTTCTCTAAAGAGAAAATCAGTTGAACCTCTTCAAAATCTTTAAAAGATTCTTTCACAACAAAAAATATGGTCAAAGAGAAACTTCCTACAACCAAATGGATCAATAGCTACATCTTTCTACTTCTAGATACAGCCTTTTATCGCAATGACATCAATAAAAGGCATAACCACTTCTGCTATAAAGTCATGTAACATCAGATTCAACATATGAGCCACGAAATTTGTCGCTCCTTATGGCAAAGTGTGCATACATAATAAACTCAAAGGAGGTTCATTGTACTTCAAATAAGCCTACAAAAAATCATCTACAATAGGTCATGCTTCTATATTTCTGATAAAGTTCGTATTAAGATGTTGTAGATCCTCTATCACACATAGTTTGTTATAGATAGACGTCTGCGGAAGCACGCAAACAACACAAGTAATGAGAAGAAGCTTGGAGCACAACACACAATATTGAATGTATTACTAGAGAATGTACAAAGATGAGTAGCCCATTATGGGAATAGGCATATACACAAGCCGGGGAAAACAAACCTCCTAAAGAGGCAAAAAAGTGCCCCACTGGTCCTAGAGTGTTCACATACATCACTACCTAAATATATCAACATAGTTTCCTTATCTTTTTGGGTACCATGAGCCATTGATTTGAATATGGTGTATATGAAAATTCAAGAATCCTCATAGCAATCCTTTCATTTAACAAGATCATCATCTAAGGTAAGTGAGCCTTTATGACTCATATTGGTCGAAGTTTCCATGGAATATGTGGTGCAATGAATATGATCATAGGAGAAACTAGCTTTGGATTCGTGCATCCTATCTCATGTGGAAATAGGGAAGATGACTTTTCATGTCGAATAATCATCTCTCTAAATCACTTTTTTTCTTTTTTAGAAAGAAATTCATCTACAAATTTTATATGTTTCATAGATTCGTTATTAAATCTATGCCCTATCTTAGATCGATCTCTTACAATAGGATCCTCAAAAATGCTTTTAATCATATCATAACTTTCTGTAGGTAGATCTTCTGCTATGGGTTTTACTTTGTTTTCAACTATTTGCTATTTTGTATCAATTTTGACTTCATTTTCTATTAATAGATTTTCGAACACCTAATATTCTTTAATAGAGACAAGAATGATAATCTTTCATTCAATTTTTCCTTGTAGAGTATTCTCACGCTTTTCCATCAAAGTCAGACTTTTTGTAAGTTCTATCATAATTTCAATGGTTTCCTCGAATGAAATCAATCCTAGGTCTTTGTAATGTTTTTCATTCATTTTTCAAAACTTGTTTGGAGGTTTCTCTTTTCTATTAAAGTGCAAACTAGATATAAGGATACATACAAAAAAAATTTTAATTCATGTAGATCTGCATGCAGGACATAAAACCATTATCCACTATTGTCTCCCTCAATATTGGAATCTAACAGAACTTTTGATCATAATATGTCCCAAATTCTCTTATCGGTGGACGAGTATCACTGACATGATTGTAAGGTTCAATTGGATTTCTTCATCAATTTCTCCTATTCCTTGAAGGATTTGGACAAATAGTCATTAGTTGTAGGGAATGAAGTTCAGATTTTGAACTAATTATAAAATATGATAAACCATCATTTATGTCCTTCATATCCAACCACGTTACAACTACAAAAGATTTCCTTAGTATCACCTCATATTAGCACTTAACTTGCATAACGAAATGGACATCCTCACGGAATCCTCCTATCATAATAGGCACATAGGCACATGCAGCTAACAAGATCTCAGTAAAATCTTGCATATCTTGGTCGTGAGGAAGAAAACATGATGTTCTCCTCACTTACCTAATAAAACTATCCTTGAACTCACATTTTTCTATGGAAAACACCTATTCAAAGGAAATTGTTACCGAGATCTTTAATAGTATAGCACTGAACATTTTCTTAATGTTTTTTCTTTTTGAGCTCAGATGTCATAATTTCTCTATGATTCCTCCTCACTTTCTTCTTTGTCTTCTCCTCTCCTTGTTTCTTTTCACCATCTAAGTTTTTAAAAATAGTTTGATTATTTTTCTAATCATTTTGTTTTTGGTTTGTTTGTTTATCTTGTGATTTATTATTCTCGTTAAGTGTTTTCCCCCTTCTTTAATTTTTCTCTCTTTTCCTCCTCACTCAAGGTTGTAGTATCCTCAAAGTGTTCCTTACTTTCATCATTTGTTTTCTTCTTTTCTTCTTCTCTAACTGTCTTCTAGACACTCTTTGATTACCCTTGTTACCTTCATTAGGCATACCATCACATCTCCCTTTTTCTTCAACATTAGCTATATGAGAGTATACAAAAAAATTGATCAACTAGTGTTTTCCATGCAGTTTTTTTTTATTAATTGCATCTCTAGCTTTTACCAATTTTTCAATAGAATAGGTGGCCTCACTCTCAGCTCAACGGGATCTTTGTTCCTTTAATGGCACTAATTTAGCTCCTAAAGTGATAAAAGATGCATTTGTGATAGTTAGATTTTCATATAGCGTTTTTCAAACAGCCTTTGCCATAATTGATAGCTAAAGGAAGTCATATACAAAAGTCACAAAATTTCTTGTTTATTTCTATCATAAGTTGGTTTTCTTTTGCTGGTCTTAATTTATCATACATATAGGTAGCATGATCTTCTCCATCACATCAAACACATCTATTTCTATTACTTCCATACTTTCCATTAATTTTAGTTTTTTCTCTAAAATACTAGCTTACCAGGTGGAGGAGAGATTTGTTGCATCACAAGATGCATTGCCGGAGTCGCATTTGCCTCTACAACTCCACTACTACTTGCTCCACTATTGCGAAAGCCCATGGAGAGAACCTTATTATTTAAGTTAGAATACCTCCTTGGAAAGAGCTGCTTGCATACTCATTACATTTTCCATATACTTGCATAGAAAGTGAAGTGCCCAATTGTGATTACCTTCAACAAGTCATCAAACTCAAGAAATCCCATTCGTCTCATACCAATCCACCAACCTTCTCATTCTGCTTGGTCTAGTATGAGATTTCCACAGCTTAGAACTCTGCCTTCACCACCTGCTCCTTATCACCCAAGTGTTGGAGAAAGACAATTATGAAGACACAATAGATATTGGTTAGGACTCATAACAATCTTCAAAACATTTGTCAAACTAGAAGGGAAAATCTTTATCCAAGGCTTAGGGGTCTTGGGGAATAAGTTAACATTGGACACTCTCAATACTAGATAGGACTTTTAAAAATTAGAAGCACGCTGAAATATGAAGAAGAAATTCAAAGAAAGAATATATAGCTATACTTTCAAGATTGGCGAGAGAGAATGGCAGACAAACCTACCAAATATATGTTTACTCTCATGAAGAAGAAGCAATCCAAGGAAGGGATCCCTTTCATGATTGATGCCGATGGGGTGGATTGCAAGATACATGAAGAAAGTAGTGTGATGTTTCTCAATCACGTTACACAATTTTCGGGGGTTTCTATGCCTTTGTCTCCTCATAGGCTGAATGGCATGGCATTGATCTCTAGAGTTAGAGTTGAAAAAATCTATAAAATATGAAGCCTCTCCTTGAAGCTCCCATTTCAGATGATGAAACTATTGAAGTGAGTGATTCACTTCCTAATGGCCAAAGCATGAGCCTAGATGGCCTCACCAATGCATTTTTGAAGACTGTCAAGCATGTGGTGACCACTCCATTATGTCTTGTGTGGCAAGAAGCTTTTTCTTTCCATGCACTACTTAAATGTGGCAATGAAGAAGTTATCAAGCTTATTCACAAAAAGGGAGCAAAAATACGATTGTAAATTGGCATCAATTTATGATGTTACAAATAGGATACAAGATCCTTGGTAAGGTTATTGACAATCAGATTATTTGTCACTTACAAAAACAGATGAGTGAGGATCAAAAAGGGTTCATCAAGGGGAGCTCCATCCTTGAGGCTATCATTAATGTTTTGGGAAGGTATGTCTTTCCTTGAAGAATCCAGTCAAGGTGCCCTATTTCTTAAGATTAACTTCAACAAAGCATATAATGGACTGGAGTGGGACTTTATTCTCTAGTCTCCGAAAAAATCTACGTGGTGGCTAGAAATTCCTAAAATGATCTCAACATTGTAGAGATAAACATCAATGGTCACCTTTCTCAAGGTATTCCATTGAAATGTTCTATAAAGAAATGATGCCCCTTGGCCCCTCTTCTCTTTGCTATTGTTTAACATCATTCAATTTTACTTCTTATTTAAGGCATCTTTCTTCAATTGAATCAAGACCACATGATCATGAGACTTTGCTCATGACAAGAATAAATTTTTCCATAATGATGTGACCAACATTGCTATCTTTTGGTTCTGCCTCAATAAATTTTTTGAGGCATTGGATTCCATAATAAACAAGTCTAAAATGGCCTTTAGGACCATTATTGAGCATCCTCTTCAAATTTTGCTTGGCCTTGGTTTTCATTTGATACCCAAGGAACAAATCTTTTGGGTGCTAGGTATTCAAATGGGATTCAATGTTTAAATGAGTTAGTGATGGAATTAGGCTCTTTTTAAGCTTGATAACAAGTTGAAATACACAAAAAGTATGGAGATCAATCTAGCAAGGCAAGCAATGGTGGTTCACACTTTGTTTAGTTTCTCTCTTGTTGGAGGCCAAAGTACGAAGAGTACTTGGTCGAATTGGAAAGAAACCGTATAACATTTCTCTCGGAGAAAAGGGGTGTTCCCAAAATTAAATGGACTAATTGCATTAGCAAAAAAGATCAATGTGGTTCAAGCAGTTTATACATTGAAGAAATGGCCAATAAGCTAGAAGCCAAAGGTTAATGAAGCATGGAGGAACAAAGATGCCTCTTGATCCACACTGAATTTTGAATAATTCGGCGTTGTTACACTTCTGGCCCTTCGAGGGTGCAAGGGTCTTGATCTTCTTCCCTATTGTCCCCCTATTAGGTGAGTCCTAGAGGCTCGAGCTTAGCTTGCTCCATATGAATTTCCAACAAGTTGAAATAGTTTGTGAACATCAATAGATATTAGAAATGGACTTTTGGTGTTGGAAAAAATGCGGATTTGGTTGTCTTTCATCTGCATCAGAGTTGTTGAGCCTTGGAGCCTTCAAAAAACTAGGAATCTTTGGAACAAGGGTGTCATACTGTGGAAACCCATTTGGAATCAATAGAAATAAAAATGGATTAGATTTGATGAACATCCCCTAGGAGATTGGACTATGAAGAATGTATCTTGTTGTGGGGCATATTCAATGCTTGAGAGTTCTAGAGGACTCACCTACTTATTGTGAAAGAAGCCCCCCACCTTGAGGTTCGTAGATGGAAAAATGACAAATGTCTTAATACAATTCCAAGATTCAAGAAGAATTTGGACTTTCATTTCATGCTAAATAGGAGATGGTATTAGTATTAGTCAAGTTGTAGGTGGGATTTTAAGTTCGAATCCCATTGGCATCCCCTCATCCAGGTTAAAAGATTAGTCATTATGTGACAAATCCTTCAATAGGTAATTTGGACCAATTTACATGATAACAAATTTTCTAGAGCCCCTTTGTGGTCCAAACGATGTCTTCATGGGAATTAGGACTCGGGACAACTCTTTTTTGCATGCCAAAGTCAATGTTATACTAGTGGCACCAAGCGAAAATCATGTTGCTAAAGGGATAAATCAACTCGAATGAGGCATTGTTTGGTGTTGAATTCTATTAGAGGTAATACTCTTTGGAAGATCTCAAAGAAGAGAAGCACTACCAACTTTGCCAACCCACCAAAAGAATCTTTGATCCTAAAACCTCTTCTCCGTTTAGGCAAATAGAAATCAAGTTGTAAGAAGCCCCCCCTTTTAGAAATCGGAGAGGGTTTTTGCTCCTGATCAACAACATTATAAGAAATTGGGACCCCCATGAGGGGGTTGAAAGGGTTATCAGCCTTCTTTTTAATGCTTTCTAGCAAGCCTTAAGAAACCCCAAATTTGTGGGATTTCCACCTCCCATGGCTGCTAAGCATGTTCACTTGCATACTTGTTCTTTCTAAAACTTAAAGCTAGGGAGAATAGGATATTTCTAAACTTCCTTTTGAAAAAAAAGTATTGGGAATTTGAAAAATCAGTTTTTAAATAAGTAGCTTACTACAATATAGGATGTGCATTATATACTTATACACTATAGCAGCCTTTGTATGATATTGATACATAAAGACACTTAAATGGCTGGTTTTTCAAAAACCATTAGATAGTATCATAAACATATGCTACATGTATTTGAACCAATAACTAATACACCTATGTCACATAGCACTAACCATCTCAATACTTCATTGAATAGTTGTATTCCACTAGATCGAGAATCAAATTTTATCCTAAAAGAATAGTTTTGCTTAATGATATAAGGTATACAATATAAATCAAAACAATTATATATGGTAAACTACTTGTATAGAAAAAAACTAGCATATTAAGTTTAATTATGTAGCATATGCAACATTTTCTCACCTAATGATCTTTTCTTAGCATAAAAAACATAAGATTATTTAACTTGAAGGAACAACATACAAGTTTGAGTCCTAAGATTGTCAAAAAAATATTTCTCGCTATAAGAATTGCAAAACAAATATTTTTATTATAAAAAATGATTGATATTCATGATCACTTTGCAAAGTAGCTCGTAGATTTATTATATTTTATGCCATAAACCTAGTAAAAATGATTGGAAATCTCTAATTATGGAAGGAAAAGTTTTTAAGTATCTAAGAAAGGAGATTTTATTGCATTTACAACATTGAAAATCAATAGATCATGATTTTGATAAAAAATGAACACTAATTGACACCACTGTAACTTTTTGTGTAAGTACAAAATTTAGCATCATAAAATGAGTGAATAAAGCTTAATGTTTTCTATCTTTAATGAAAACTATATTTTTCTAGAAATATTTGACCGTTCTACTTAGATGTTCCATAGTTATATTTATAAATAGTTTTTTCTAGTAATATTAGAAATTTCTTCAAGTAATAACTCTTGTTCAAGATACTAAAGTGTCCTAGGAGGCTAAAGTCTCCAAGTACAATACTAGTGTTACATCAAGTCAATTTTAAATTTAACATTGAATTTATTAGAAGCTAATGAGATTCGTGTTTGAAAATGGCCCAAATCTACTTAGATTATCATTTGGAATTAGATTTTCGAATATGATCATTATCAATCATGGAATTTCTAATCTCAAGTATTCTTATAAAGGGAGACTTACCTCTGTGATATAGAAATCCATACAACAAGTTAATAACATAGGCATGTTTGAATATATGATAAAACTTTAGAGTTTATGTGTGTGAGGAAATGCATAGTTTTATAAGCTCAAGGCAATATATATTAAAGAGAAAGGCTTTTCATCTATGTCAAAGCTAATCCCACCATAACTCTAGCCTACCCACAATTGAATCTTATAGCTTAATGTAGGAATGGCTGAAAGAAGGCCTGCAAAGCAAAAAATTCATGAAGATAAGAACCAATTCTCTAGTTTTGTGTCTCTAAGGGAATGTTC
Source organism: Ceratopteris richardii (assembly GCA_020310875.1). Classification (NCBI taxonomy): domain Eukaryota; kingdom Viridiplantae; phylum Streptophyta; class Polypodiopsida; order Polypodiales; family Pteridaceae; genus Ceratopteris; species Ceratopteris richardii. The sequence continues at coordinate 77,396,293 of CM035427.1, read as the reverse complement.
ACCAAGTCATAGACTAGGAAGCGCATTATGAGTAATGAATAGTATTAATCTAGGAATGAATGGATAGTATTATTGTTCCTGATCAAAAAGGTTTGATTAGGGGAGGTTCATTCTTGATGCCATTGTTACTTTATGGGAAGGCATGAATTTTCCAAAGACCCTAACTATTATTTTTAGTTCTTGAATATTGAATTTGATAAGGCTTATGATAGGACTTAATGGGACTACGTTTTCTAGTCCTTGCATGATGTTGCTTTTGTAGAAAGTTCACCAAATCGGTTAGCATTCTTTTTTACATTCCTTTCTGCTGGATTTTTATCAATGGGGATGCCAATTCCCCCTTTAAAATCGTTATGTCTATTAGGCAAGGGTAGCCCGTTGATCCTCTTCTCTTTCCCGTAGCTAACGACTCTCTTGGGTGTCTTGTCAAGGATTCTATGTCTAACGATTCTATCAAAGGGATCCTTATTCATAACAAAGATATGCCACTTGGTCTTCAAATGTTTTCTAATGACACAAACATGCTGAAGAAGGCTAAAGAGAAATCGTCCTCCCCTTTTCTTGGTTTTCTTGACACTTTCCATTTGGCAAGTGGCTCCATCGTGAATCATAGAAAAACTAACTTCAAAGAATATAATGTGATTATCCCTACTTGCATCATTGAAAAAATTTATCAAATAATAAAAAACGGGAAAATCTTTAGACTCCTTGGCATACCATGGGATTCTAGGTCTCATACAATCAAACATGGAACCTAAATAGTTTTAGATGCAAGATTTTAAAGTGGTTTTCCTTCTCAAGCTTCATCAGCCACATAGATTTGTCCTTAATCAATATATTCTTCCTTGCTTGACTTATTTCTTGAGCTGTTGGAGGCAGCCTAACAAGAAGCTTGATCAAGTTATTTCTTTCTATGAAAGGTTGCTTTGGGGTGGGGATATCCATAATAGTAAAATCTTTTAGGTTTTTAGAACATTTTCCAACCTTCGGAAGGGGATTGAGGTTTTGGTATTTAATGTCCCTCTAAGATGGCCAATAAACTTGGTGTTTAGTGGCTTCTTAGGTTTTTCATTTAAAAAACTTTTCGGTTTGCCTTATGAAAAGGAGAATTTATCTACTTTCACTGAAAGAGTTCAAATCTTAGGCTAACCATTCTCTTTGGAACATTATTGTTTCTGCTTAGATTTTTAAACTTATTCGTAGCAATTTTTGTTGTAGGATGTAGAATTCTTCGATGGAAGTTAGAAAATCTTACTCCCTTGTCGTAACTTTATTTTTTAATAGTTCTATCTTCATGAGTGTCTTTGGACAAGGTGGAACTCTCCGCTAGAAAAATAGGAATCTTGGCATGAGAGAGCACAAGTGCTTTAAAGGGGCGATAAAAAGATGGTTCAAATGCATGATAATGGTGATTTCAACTCAGAGAAAACATTTGTTCATTGACTTCTTTATCTTCGATTTGTATTCACGTTATTATGTTGCACAATTCATTCCTATTGGATCAAGAAAATTAATATAGAAAAGTTATGGATCTAGATCTTCATGATGTGGCCCTTGAAATGTTAAATCAATTTAAATCTCAAAAGGGATTAGTTGCTAAAACCATCAATAAGATTAATCTCAGATGTAATGTCAATATGAACTCCATGCAACGGAGATAGATATTTAATGCATATGGCCAAAAAAGAATTTGTACCTGCAATGGCTCATTGTTCATAATAGAATATGCATTGCAAACAAAGTCAAGTATCTTAAAAATAGCATGGGAAAATGTGCCTTCTATGGTAGTCTGGAGGTTTTATCCCAGCTTTTTGTTAAGCGTCCCAATGCTCAGAAGATCTAGAGCTCTATTAACAAGTTCTACATTAATCATAGAGGTAAAAATCTTGATTCCAAAGAGACTATTCTTGGTGAGTGCTATTGTTGGACTTGGCTCCTTGGTAGCTCTGAAGGTGTCATTGTGTGTGTACCATTGGGGCTTGTAGGATTCTTAAGATTTTCCAAAACAAGTTACATGAGGCTGCGGATCTAAGTCCCTGACCCTTCGCGTGACTATAAGCCTTTGTAGAATCTATACTAATTGAATAGCGCAATGTATTATTTTCTGATGTATTTCTCACAAGGTTTGCGGGAAATAAACTGTTGGAGAGTTTCGTAGCGTACAACAAGTTTCTATAAATCTGCTGGAACTTCACTTACCACTTTGACCAAGCATGAGTCGAAGTGATCTATATCTTATACCATGTCATAGTCACTATCTTCTATGAAGGATATTCCAACAAAATATCAAACGGACAGCTTCTCACACATAGATCATGAGTACGTACTTGATCTAAATAAAGAGCTCTTATCACCAGTAAGTGAGATGAACTTTCTTGATTTAACGTTGGAAGGGAGCACGGCGTCTCGATGGCGGATACATTGGCAAATCCACCGTTACTACGTTCTACGTGTTGGAGCTTAATGCACAATTTCTATTCACATAATTCAAATAGGTTCAAGGAAACAAATATATACGTAAAAAATGCTATATAATGTAATCATGTGAGTAATCAAATAGCAGGTTCACAACAGACGGTACGTTCGTATGTATCGTCCTCGCCATTTGCATATCTCTCCTTGACATTTGTATGCAGGCTTTCAACATGGTAACCAAAGCTATTTTCTTGGAATCCCTGTGGGCTCATCCCTCTTTACCTAGCTATCCCTCCCTTCCTTCGGCTCTGTAGGAACTCTATGTCCGACAACAAGTAGCTTGCTTAGCCTTCTTGTGATGCAAGCCACTTGTCATAGGAGTCCAGATCCTATCGCTTTCAAACCCTCACTTCGTAACAACTGTTGCGATATAGGGCAGTATATGAGCCTCCAATTTGGTTGTGTTCTTTGTGCCCTTACATTTTTCAGCATTTCCATTAAGGGGGGAACGCGAGTTTAATGCGGATTCTGCCTATATAAAAAAAAACAGATCCAACGACACACGGACAGAGATCAAGAATTATATATAACGTAATCATATGTAAGTAAGAAAATAATAGATTCACATGTTACAATGTACTAAACGTATCTAAACGACACACGGACAGAGGTCAGAATGCCCAAATAATGACAAAATAACTGATTCACAACTGGCTCAACGTTCTCGCGGATTCTCTTCTCTATTTCTTTCTGTATCTTTCTCTTCTCTATTTTCTATTTCTTTCTGTATCCTTCCATCCCACAAAGACAAAACTAGACTTCATGGTCCATGAAGATTTTGAACAAGAAAATGTTCCCATCACTCAGTATGAAGAAAATACACTCCCTCAAAAACCTATCAAAAAGCCCAAAAGAAAAGAGGTTATTAGAACCTCATAGACAATGGTAAAGTCCAGTAAGGCGAGTAGAAAATGATGTCATTTTGCGGTTTCTTTTTGCGATCCTTGTATGTGCCATTTTAGGTTACATTTGTGTGATGGATAGCCTTAAATTTACGTCTTAAAATGCTAAACGCATCAATTACCCTATAAGGGCCAAGTTGATTGGTAGCAGGATCATAGATGCATCCTCTTCTCTTGATTTTTATGTGCTTACAAAGTTAAGCTAGGGGTTTTCTAAGCTCTATGTTAACCTTAAGCTTGTTTCCCCAAATTATAATTGGTATACAGTTGAGCACCTTACTAGAAGAGGGGCTATTGCTATCGGGATTTCTTACTGCTTTGGTCACCTAGTTGAAATCTTCCTTTTTTTGTAGTAAGACTCAACAATAGATTTCATCGGCTCTTAAAGGGCCTTTTAAACTTAGCATTGTGTGCACTTGTGCTGGTATTTGTAGCCAATTCAGAAAGGAATACTAGGAAGAAATGGATACCCTTTCTAGTCCTCTTGTCTTGGTTAAAGCTTTCAATATGTTTGTTTGCCTTTCTTGATAGAGATGACAATAAGGGTAACTTGGTCAATGGTTCTAAAAAGCTGCCTTGTTTAGGTATTGTACTTCCCATGATCTGGATATCTCCTTCAATACTAGTATCTCTTGAAACAAGAGGCAGCTTGGCGAGTCCTTATCTCCATGTACCTTTCTTTTGAATTTTATTTTTCCTTACGGAACTTTATTCAAAGTTTACAGAAGGTTTATTTAACGTTCACGTTTGTGGAATTGTTTACCTTCATTATCAAAATACACATGCTTAGAATCTATTCACCCCGCTCTTAACCGTTACTTCTTTCTATCTATGCACAACCTATAAATCAATAATTTTCGCACATGAAACCATAATACCATGAAAATAGAGGGTCCTTGTTAGATTGGATACCTCAGATAGCTAGCTTCCTATCTTAAAAGTATGCACTACATTTTTCTGGGTCTTGACACCATAAGCATATTCACTTTATTCACACGAGGCTATGAATCTAATGATAGAGTGCAGCTATGGCACCATCTACACACAGAGATGACGAGAGAGAGGAGAGAGAGGAGACTTCTGAAAACACTGGTTCACAGTGCAACGGTGTCGAAAGATTCCTACCTTCAACTTGACATTCAGGATAATAAAAAATATTTTTATTGGTTATCTCTAGAACCCTCTCCAACATTTTGATTACTTTCTTTGATTTGAACTAATCTCTCTGTAAGTGCCTCCATGTACAAATTAATGAAGCTTATTGTGTTCACATTATGGTTTACTCTAAATGCCATTTATATGTTTATTAAACCCATTTATACATGAGGATATGCGTATAAACCTAAATAAATACATGTATTTATGAGTGTTTAAGTGAGAGAGTTTGTGCTAGGTGGATAAATATAAGGGTTTCAATGTATATGTACTTGTATATGTATCTGTAGGTATTAAAATGACGAGTGTCAACATTTAATTTAGCCATTATATGATTACAATTACTAATATTTCTTATATTTTATACATTAGTTAAATTATTTTATAATATGCTTTGAGTAGTTATTTTAATAACGTATTTATGTAACAATTATGGTATTCAAACTTAGCATAAACGTAAATTAAAAGTATTCATGAATTATTAAAATTAAAACCAATTACATTAAAATGGATAAATAATATGTGGTATGTGTGGGTAAGTTTATAAAGATTGGTGCATAGGAGATGTGGAATTAAGGTGATTAAAAGAGTGGAGTGAGTAGTTTATGTACTTAAAGTGGATTAAAGTGAAACTTAAATGTGATATATGTGTGGAAAGTGGATGAAAGAATGGGTGAGTAAGTTATGTGATATAAGTCAATTAAGAGTATGGTGAGTGAGTATGTGGCTAAAGGAATGGTGTCTCTGTGTGTGCGAAAGTGTCGTGTAGATGAAAAGGACAAGTGTGAGTACTTAGTATAAATATGTGATTGTTTTCTTTATTGCCTTATGTTTTCTTGGAGGAAATATTATAGATTATTTACTTTTCTCTTCTTTCTCTTCTGTTTTTGTGCATGTTTTAAACGATTTACTTATGTGTTTCCGAAGGTTTTCTTGGAGACATTGAAGAATATAAAGAGTATCAAAAGATCATTGATAAAGATTGAAGAATTGTGATGAAGCATATCAAGGAGTTACATGATTAGAGATTGGAGCTTCATCTACCTTTCAAAAACCAATTTCAGGTTTCTTGTGTATTAGTTGTATGCATCATTATATTTGTATAGGGTTCCTTATAGATCTACATCACTTTAAACAATTTATCTCTCAAAAAAGCTTTAGCATTATGAGAGATACAACCTATATTTATTCATTTCACATTCATTAATCAATTAATAAATTTTCATTAGTCTACATTTCAGATGTTCATTGAGCCTTTGCATGTTTCTGAAAGTACTGAATCTAGTAATGAAGAAGTAGAAATAGAGGAATTTATTAAGAACCGTATTACTAATGAATCTTTAATCTCCCCATCATATGAGATTTGTTTATCAAAATTTCAAGCTTTGTTCACAATTGAGTCAACTAAATCTGAGAATAGTGAACATACCATTTGTGAGAATCTGTTGTCTCTACCTATAAACCAACCTAATCAGATAGAAAATGTCCCTAATTTAGAACATGATGTGGACGAATTTATCAAAGATTGTATAACAAATAAAACCTTATTTTGGGATTCATACGAATATACTCTTTCTAGGTATAGAGCTCTGCAACCTTATGGACAATAGATTCATAGGCTGATAAACATTTCACATAAATTGATCTTAGATATATATTATCCCCTACATAAAATAATTAATTAGTGTTGTTTGAAACTCCTATTAGCCTATTTCTCAAGTAAGCGTAAACCACGTGAGGTTGCTCCAAGGACCCGTGGTGTGCTGATCCATTTCATGGTTGACTTGATCCACGAACCGAGCATCTACACTTCCTGACATTTGTGAACCCGACGTGAAGAATTGACGTTGCAGCTCGGGAATATAGTTCAAGTTTTATTTGCATATGCATACATACAAATCGACAACTATTGCATTTGCTTCTACATCCCTACGAGCTGTGTCTGGCTCTTGAAACCTTGCAACCTTCTAGGTGTCGAGGGCTGATATTTTCATGTGAGTGCCTTCACAAAGATTGGCAACTAGGTGATCCTCATCTCGCCATCCCTCTCATTGATAATTGAAGAACTAAATGATTGCACTCACATAATATATGATTAGAAAAAGTTGTATTAGGATTTGATTAATTTAACAAATAATGTATCAAGATTCACATGAGCATGACTTTTGAACCTCTTCGTCAATCCAATTCTAGGTATTCAAATTTATTTTACATTCATCATATAAGTGAACAATGGGCAAAAAGGGTTTCTCAAAACACAACACACAAGACATAGATTCTAGTGTCAAATCATTGATTGAAAAGAAATTTTTAGAAAATAATGAGCAATTTAATGAGATGAACATATTTATCCAATCAAAATTTGAAAAAATATTCTCTCTAATTCAAAACTTAGATGAATTTTTGAATATAATAAAACATTATGTAAAATGTTAAAAGAGATGACTGATCATGAAGTTTCATGTTTGAAAGACAAGTTTGAGATTTTGTTAAACCAAGTAAAAGAAATTCAATCATACAAGTGTGAACATGAACATCAAGTACAAGTCCACCATATGCCTGCCCAAATTCTTGATAAAAACAATTCAATTGACCATAGAAGATCAACACTTAGAGCTTCGCATAGAAGAATCTGGTGTGATCAATTTGGCCACATGTTTTGGGATTGTATTGCATATGAAAGTGCTTGTGATCTTTAATTAGTCACTACAGTAGAAAGAAAAAATTATCATTACCATGTCCATTTACCTTTGCATTTGAACTTAGAAAGAGGCGGAATTAAAGAATATTTTGATCAAACGAAATCTAAGCCAAGATCATTTATAAGATCTCAAAAACAATGGAGACCAAAGAGATATCATGATAAGAAATGTTCTGAACAAGAACCTATGATACAAAATGAGAATCAAGTTAAATTTTTTGAAGCAAATAAACATGATCAAATAAAACTAGATACACAAAAAGTTGAACAATTATTACAAGAAAGATTGGAAGAAGATCAGCAAGAATATGAAAAGTCAATACAGTTGAGACAAAAACATGATGAATACTATGTAATGTGTAATCCAAAGTTTCTAGAAAATGATAAATTATTTGATCAAACAAAGGTTAAAAGTTTGAGAACTCAATTGTGCCATGATATGAAAAATGGAGAAAAAAGTCAAAGTGAATATGAGGATATCAAACAAAAAACTAGTGAGGATGAGAATAAAATTAATGAACAAAAACTTGATGAAATGGAAAAATAAATGATCGAACATATTATCACACAAATTGAACAAAATATGAACAATTCATAAAAAAATTATAAATCTTTAAAAGAAAAATTTGAAGAAGATCCATAATGAACCCATACCAATGATGAAACATGAAGAGAACGAATGAATTTTGAATTATCCTAATTTTTTTTCTCTTAATGTGGATTTTCTTTTGTAGGAATGAACATAAATGTATAGTTATGAAGCTAATTATACATGAATGTCTAGATGTTGATAATATTTTAGCAGGACTTTGAAGATGATTTTGAGCAATCAAATTGTAGATCTTCATGACAAATTTTTGATGAAGTTGAAGAAGAGTTCACTGAAGATGAAGCTAATTTCTAGGTTGTATTTATCTATGATCTAAATTCTTTATGTTTTGATCTATGCATATCATTTGCATTCATAACAAATATAGTCATAAAATCTAGGATGAGGATTATCACGTTATGAAGAGATTCTATTTAGCCATAGTAGGAATACAAACATGATTTAGGTTTCTAGGTTTATGAATTGAGTGGGGATTTTATATGGGCAGAAGGATTTGTAGCTCATTTCAAATGATGAAAGTAATTTATATATGTATGAGCATATAGATGCATGACCGTGTCTATGAGATCCTATGTCTTTCTCATACATGCATCGAGAAACTTAGCTCGGATTAAGGGGTTAAGCCTTTCCCCTTCGAAAAAGAAAGTTGTAAATGTAAAGACACAAAAATACAAAATAGGAAAATATATGATGAACGAAAGTTATACCTTCTTTCACCCAATAAACACATGTAATGATTAAAAAACTGCTCAAACAAGGTGGATGTTTGTATGAGTAGATGTATTTGATTTCTTTGACTTGTTTGATTGCTTATATGTGAGTGCATGTATATGATGAAACCTGATTGAGTGAATGAAGAAGAATTTTGTTTCACGACGATCTTTCCAAAGTTTAGAAATGAATGAAGCTTAGATTAATGTTTTGTTGACCAAAACGGTTGATAGCTTAACTTCGTGATTTGATCTATTCTTAATACCAGATTGAACTTAAATAGATTTCACGAGGCTTTTGCATAAAAGATTGATTCATTTGATAAATTTAAAAATTATTTATAAAAGAATTCGATGTTGTTAAATGATTGGATATTCAGGATGACTAGCAAGATGCTGATTTCCTTGATCTGCACGTTGGCCCATAGAGATGATGTGCAGGTTTGGTGGGGTGAATATTGGAAAGATTTCTACCTTCATGTTGACATTTGGGAAAATAGAAAACATTTTTTTGGTCATCTCTAAAACCCTCTTGAACATTTTGATTACTTCCTTTGATTTGAACTAATCTTTCTGTAAGTGCTTGTAGGTACAAATTAATGAAGTTGATTGTGTCCACATTAGTGTTTACCCTAAATGCCATTTATATGTTTACTGAACCCATTTATTCATGGGGGTATGGGTATAAATCTAAATGAATACATATATTTATGAGTGTTTAAGTAATAGTGTTTGTGTTAGGTGGATAAATATGAGGATTTCAATGTATATGTACTTGTATATGTATGTGTAAGTATTCAAATAATGAGTGTGGATATTTAATTTAGCCATTATATGATTACAATTAATTAATATTTGTTATCTTTTATACATTGGTTGAATTATTTTATAATATCCTTTTATTAGTTATTTTATCAAGGTGATTATGTAACAATTATGGTATTAAATCTTAGCATAAACTTAAATTAAAAGTATTAATGAATTAGTAAAATTAAAAAGCAATTAAATTAAAATCGATAAAAAATATGTGGTGTGTGTGGGTAAGTGTTAAAGATTGGTGCATAGGAGATGTGTAATTAAAGTGATTAAAAGAGTGTAGTGAGTAGTTTATGTACTTAAAGTGGATTAAAGTGAAACTTAAATGTGAGGTATATGTGGAAAGTGCATGAAAGAATGGTGTGAGTAAGTTATGTGAGAAAAGTGGATTAAAAGTGTGGTGAGTGAGTATGTGGCTAAAGGAATGGTGTCTGTGTGTGTGCTAAAGTGTGGTGTAGATGAAAAGGAGAAGTGTGAGCACTTAGTATAAATATGTGGTTGTTCTCTCTTATTGCCTAATGTTTTCTTGCAGGTAATATTATAGATTCTTTATTTTTCTCTTATTTCTCTTTTGTTTTTGTGCATGCTAGAGAGAGAGCTGAAATTTTGGTTACAATAGAGAGAGTTATAATTTTTCCCCCTCCTCCTCCGTGATCTAGTAGGCACAGACTGGCTACTGCTGATGTAGAGAGAGAGAGAGAGATATATAAGGCATTGGATCCTCTCAGTAGTTCAAAATGCGGCAGAGCACACCCCTCCACATGTAGAGAGATATTTTTCCTCTCGAGCAGATCTAGCGATCGTGCTATCTACAGAGAAATAGAGGAGTGAGAGAGAGAGGGAGAGAGAGAGCGAGAGAGAGAGAGAGAGACAGAGAGAGAGAGAGAATGAAATAGGAGATTCTCTAGCGACTTCTAATAGGCGTGCATCGCGCAAATATAGAAAGAGAGAGAGAGGAGATTTTCACGATAGCTATTGGTAGAGAGACAAAGGCACCGTGGAGTAGATATATATATATATATATATATATATATATATATATATATATATATATATATATATATATATATATATATATATACATATATATATATATATATATATATATATATATATATATATATATATATATATATATATATATATATATGTGTGTGTGTGTGTGTATATATATATATATATATATATATATATATATATATATATATATATATATATATATATATATATATATATATATATATATATATATATATATATAGGGAGAGAGAGAGAGACAGAGAGAGAGAGAGGTAGAGAGAGGGAGAGAGTGAGAGAGAGAGAGAGAATGAGACCCATGGTGGCAGCTCATGACAGAGAACATGGAGAAATTTTGGCACGAGTATGTGTGTGAGAGAGAGAGAGAGTATGAAAGAGAGAGAGATGTTCATTCTTGAGAGAGAGGGAGAGAAAGAGAGTTAGAGAAAGAGAGAGTTGATTCATTATTACATATGTTATGTAATTTAATTATAATTATTTCATTGATTTTATAGATACTTAATGAATTTATAGTTTATTAATTTTAGATCTATGCATAGAAAAATGTCTCGCTAGTTGAATTAGTGTGTATGCATTTGAGTTAGATGCATATGTATGAGATATGCCAATGAGTTATATGAATTTAACATAAGTGCATATATGTTTGTAAGTATGCATGGATATGCATGAGCATAAGAATGATTGTATGTATGCATGATCTTAGTTTGTATGCATGAATGAGAATGTATTAGCATATGTGTGAATGTACGCATTTCTATGCATGTCAACATGTTAATAGGAATATATATGCACAAGCAAAAGAGAGAGGTGAATGTATTTATGCACTTAAGCATGAATCCCTGTATGCATGAACATGCAAGAAGTTAGAAGCAACAATGCACATGCATGAGATAGGCATGTGTGCTATTAAGCATATGAGCATGAGTGTTAGCATGTGCATGAAAGTGTATGTTAGCATGATCTTATGGATGTGAAGTAGCATATGTTAGTATGCATGTATTTGAATATATATATATACAAATGAGAAGAGTTGCAAGTAAAACATGAGTATGATTTTATGTCTTAAAAGATTTACTTATGTGTTTCTAAATGTTTTCTTGTACACATTGAAGAATATAAAGAGTATTGAAAGAGCATTCATAAAGATTGAAGAATTGTGATGAAGCATATCAAGAACTTACATGATCAAATATTGGAGCTCCCTATTCGTTGCTTCATCTACCTTTCCAAAACCAATTTAAGTTTACTTTTGTATTAGTTGTTTGCATCATTGTATTTGTATAGGGTTCATTATAGCTCTACATCATTTTAGCAAAATTATCACTTAGAAAAGATTTAGCATTATTAGAGATACATTTTCTATTTATTCGTTTCACATTCATTAATCAAGTGATAAATTTTCATTATTCTAAATTTCAGATGTCCACTAAGCCTTTGTGTGTGTCTCAAAGTACTGAATCTAGTAATGATGAAGTAGAAACAGAATCTAGTAATAATGAAGTAGAATTTATTAAGAACCATATTACCGATGAATCTTTAATCTCCCCATCATATGAGATTTGTTTATCTTGATTTCCAACTTTGTTCATAATTGAGTCAATTGAATCTGAGAATAGTGAAAATACAATTTATGAGAGTCTATTGCCTCCACAAACCAACCTAAGCAGACCGAAAACGTAGCTAATTTAGAAGACAAAGTGGATGAATTTATCAAAGATCGTATAACTAATGAAACATTAGTCTGGCTTTCATATGAATACGATCTTTCTAGGTATAGAGCTGCACAACGTTACGAACAATAGATTCATAGGCTGATAAACATTTCACATAAATTGATCTTAGATATTTATTATCTCCTGCATAAAATAATTAATTAGGGCTCTTTCAAAGTCATTTTACCCTATTCTTCAAGTAAGCATAAACCACTTGAACTTGCTTCAAGCACCCGGCATGTGCCGATCAATTTGACGGTTGACTTGATCCACGAACCGAGCGTCTACACTTTGCGACAATGGCAGTGGATTATATTTGATTATATGTGTTTTTTGGTTTTACAATCTGACTAGTGCCACATCATCAAATCCCCCCCTCAAGCTTGGAATGAGATTGAATATAAAATTAAAGAAATACATATGTCCATATAAGATGAAATAACATGAAATGAAATATAAATGCAAACTAAAGCTTCCCAAATCCTAAAACTTCTCTAAAGTAGCTAAACTTGTCTTAAGGAAGAGCTTTGGTGAAGATATCTGCCACTTGTTCTCGAGTGTTGATGTGAATCAACTCCACTTCTCCTTTGATGACCTTGTCACGAACAAAGTGATAATGAACTTCGATATGCTTTAATCATCCATGATAAAGTGGATTCTTTCATAACATTATGATGCTCACATTGTCACAATAGATGACCACCTTTCCATGAATGTAGACTCCCATGCTTTCAAGTAGGTACTTAATCCATGTTGCTTCACAAATGGCTTGTGTAATGCCTCTATATTTAGTTTAGGTACTTGACAAAGCCACATTTGGTTGCTTCTTGCTACTCCAAGAAATGATTGCACTTCCAAGCAAAATGAGAATGCACTCATTGACCTTCAATCCATGACATTTCTTGCCTAATTGGCATCTGTGTATGCATATATACATGGCTGAATTTTATCTCATAAAACAAACCAAAGTTGCATGTGCCTTTCACATATCTCAATATGGGTTGCACTGAATCCAAGTGCACTCTACATGGTTAATGCATAAACTGACTCACCAAAAAAAATACAAAACTAAAATCCAGTCTTGTCTTTGTTACATAAATCAAACTTCCAACCATCTTCCTATACATATCGGCATCATGCAAGTACTTTCCATCATCCATAGGCCTAACATTAGCATCAAGAGGTGTGTCAACAAGTCTGCAAGCACTTATACCTAATCTCTCAAGCATTTCCAGCATATAATTGTGTTGTATCATCCGAATTCCCTTTTTCATTGAAATTACTTCAATTCCCAAAACGTATTTTAGATCTCCCAAATCTGACATAAAAAAATCAGATTTTCAGTTGCTTTTTGAAAGAAAAAATCCTCTTCTCATCGTTGCCAGTAATGATCAAATCATCGATATAGATCACTAATAGAATCATTTCACTTCCTTGATTCCATACAAAAAGTGAATAATCAACCTTTGATTGCACAAATTTCAGATGCAAGAACTTCGGAGTGAAACGTTCACACCATGCTGTTGGTGCTTTTTTTAAATCATAAAGCACTTTCTTTAACTTGCATACATAGTGAGGATACAGTTTCCAATTCTTCATAGCAACCCATGCAATCACGCTTCTCACGATTTTCATTGTCACCACTGGACTAAACATTTCATCATAATCCAATCCATATACAATTTGATACAATTTCCAATTGTTTATAGCAACCCATGCAATCACACTTCTTACCATTATCATTTTCACCACTGTACTAAACGTTTCATAATAATCCAATCCATATATTTGTGCATATCGTTTTGCAACTAAGCGCTATCGGGGGTTTCGTGAAAAAGATGGGGCATGTGAACACAGGGTTTCTAATTTAGTGAGGTCAATGAACATTGTTTGTAAAGATGAGAGTCCACCAACTTAAATGGTGGACTTTTAGGTAGATCATATCAATGTAGTTTTAAAACATTTTAATTTCAAGTAACCTTTGAGATTGAGTCGGGCTTTCTAGTTCTTTGTTGCGAAAGTGCTACCCAATGTCAATTAAGTCGTATGCAATTGGAAAATCTAAGATAATTTCATTTAGATTTATTTAATTTCACCTATGCCATGGCTTGTTAAGAGACAAGCGCATCATGTTTTTACTTGATTGGTAAAAATCCAAACAATGGATCACAAGTCGAGCTACATTCATTCCAAGAACAGAAACTTCACTTCATAAAGAGTAATCCGTAATGAAACAAGGAAACATCCTCATGGTATGAGCATCTCGTGAAGTAAACTAAGGCATATTAATATGGCTTCAAGAAACTTTCCTAACACGCTCACATTCTCATGGGTAGAAAAAAAAATCGTTCCACATTCAAATACTATCAACTCACTCAAATAAGTTCTTGTTCCACATTATCTCTTCACTTTTTCGTTAATACTCCCGTGTTTGATGCTAAATCGAATTGTGCGAGGCTTCGAGAGCGTATTCAATATTAAACAGACTACTCTCAACTTTAAGTTAATGTATTTATGCATTTAAATATAATGCAAATGTGATCAATCAAGTTCATAGGATCCTCATTTCTAAGAAATGGGACATGCCTTCAACATATGTAAATCTGTGCACAAACACATTCATCGTTTTTGGGTGGGTGACACATGAACAATTTATGCACCTAAAAACTCTTTCGTGACCTTGAATTTATCAAAATTTCCCTTTTTACTAAGGGCAAGCTATCCAAGAACAAAGTCCCACTCACTCAGCTATGAACATCGATGATCCTAACACATAGCAAATTACACGCAACAGATATCTAAAGGCAAGGAAAACAGAAATAAAGATGGGTTAAAAATCTTTGTGCTGACCAAGTACGCAAATCTCAAATATTTCACAACGTTCAAAGTTTCTGAAATTGAATAGTAATTCATAAATCCTCAAACACCTTCATAAAGGGCGATACACAGACTCAAGCGTGAGGGTTTTGACTTGGTAATATGAGATATACCAAATAAACAGTTCTTCGAAATTCCAGCATAAATGAAGCTTTGATTCTCTTCCCATTCAGCTATATGCAATGTCTCAGAGTATCTTGTAGGCTCCACGCCGAACAAAGTGAGATATACCAAAGGAAAAGATCTTCGAAATTCCAGCATAAATGAAGCTCTGTTTCTCTGCCCATTTAGCTATATGCAATGTCTCAGAGTATCTTGTAGGCTGCACACCGAACAATGTGTTGTCTTTTGTTTCCTTCCCATGATGATGAAGGAGAGTGAGAGCTCCTCTACTTCGATTTTGCCCTTGCACCCTTCTTTAGTTGCAGGGGATCAACTTCATGCCTAGCCAATTCCGCGTAGCATTAAAGTGCATTGAACTCTTGCTCTATCACATGATGTATTCATTTATTTCATTTGCCATCATTGCGTGACTATTTGATCATCCTTTTTATGCATAGCTTTCCTTGTGATGCTTTGGTTCCTTCCTATCTTGCAGCCAGTCCTTTGATATCCAGCGTTTTTGTTATTCTGTTTGTAATTATAGATTCAAAATAACTTTCGTGATCCTCACAACCTTGATATTACATGCTTCAATTTTCCATGCGTTGAATAAGAAGAATCCATTGCCTACTATGCAACATGAGTGCTTCTATTAGAGAAATAATGTTGCCTTTCAGTTTTTCAACAACGTGTCATGTCCATGAACAACGCTGCAATCTATGAAGTTTTTCAGCAACTCAATTACACTCTGAACACTTTGCATCTTTTTCCAAATAGTTCTGCAACAGATCTTTGTCGCTTCCAACACTTGTTTTATGTGCTCAATTCTCTATTCACATGCAATCATTTCC
This sequence comes from Ceratopteris richardii, assembly GCA_020310875.1. NCBI lineage: Eukaryota > Viridiplantae > Streptophyta > Polypodiopsida > Polypodiales > Pteridaceae > Ceratopteris > Ceratopteris richardii. Next base: position 77,380,344 of record CM035427.1, on the reverse strand, counting down.
TCCTAAAATTAAGCTTTCCCAACTTCACCATCTGAAGCAAATATCAAACTAATGTCTGCTTTGATTTTTTTCCAATCTTTATCCAACATGCTCTACCTGATGTCCAATGTTCACTATCATCGAAACATTTGTGGTTCTAGATCACTTATCCCTCTTGCCTTTAGCGAAGCCTTAGTACAACCTCTACTACTTCCACTTTGTTTACTTTCCCTGATTCGTGTGCTACTGAACATTCTCTTTGGATGAGCATTCCTCTCTTCACGAAGCTCTGAACAACCTCCTACTGCCTCAAGTCAGATTTTTCCATAAAAAAACAAAGGAAGGAATGAATTCTCTGCATTTTTTTTTCCTTCGACAATAAGCTGCCCTTCCTTACGTAATTTTAGGGAGAGCATTCTTCTCTTCATCTTCACTCGTCATGAAGCTCTTCATGATCTCCGTTAGTCGTAGACCCCTCCTCTTTGGAAGATCCCCACAGACATGCATCCAAAGCGATGCCAGCTCTACTTTGTTTTCTCCTCTCTTGTGGGACGCGATCCTGGAGATTTCTCTACACAGAAGCCTCTTTTAGCTTCTCTTTGCCGGGGCCCAGGAAAAAGGAACTCCTTGATGTGTTCCCCTATCCTCGAATCTGAGAGCCTTTTTCTGAAGGCGACTTCCTCTCTTAGAATCGAACCCCCACTGTCCTCCTTCGAGAGCCCCAGTGAATGCCCTGCCTTCAAAAGAGTTTTTTTTTTCTTCTTCCTCCTTTTCCTTACACGCGTACCTATTTGCCAAAAAACAATAACCTTCCTCATGCCATCAGCACACACATGGACCAACGTTGTATTGCACTCATCATAGAAACATTCTTGAAAAGTTTAGACTTGCGAACAAGCCTCTTCATTTCCTTGTTCATCCCTTGAAGGCCTGATTGGATTGCATAAGTCTTGGAAAATTTGAAAATGCATGATGCAATCTTTTGAACATAGTTATCTTTATTCATGATTCCCTCCAATGCATCATATGAAGGTGCACATGGAAAATGATCACATGTGTATAGAGTTTTGAAAGTTGGAGTATTTAGAACATCATCAAACCAACCCATCATGCATATGTTTTGATCCATTTTAGGATTGAAATCATTTAAAGAATTTCATCATTTCCATTATGATTATCCAAAAATTCATCTTCATTGCGATTAAGTTTTTGAATACATTCCTAAGACTTAGACTCTGAATAGGAAGGTTCATCATTCTCTAATTGTAGGTTATGCTCATACTTATCACCTAGTCTATCATGATTTCTTCTTACTCGAATGCCATCAATTAGAGAATCTGCTTCTCTCTCTAATCTCTCCAAGAACTCTTCATCATTGCCATGGTTTCAAACCATCTCTCCTTCAACATGAAGGGAATCCATATATTCATAATCAAGAAAGTATTGATCTTTAATGTCACTAGAGTTCTCCTTATTGAGATCAAACTCTTCATAATTTTGACACTTCTTAGGACTATGCACATAGTTTGATGACAACTCAATTTCTTTATTCAAAATCCCATCATTGAATTCTACATCCATCTCCATGGATTCTTGCTTATTCCCTTCAGAGGATATGCTTAGACCATATTCTTCATCCATCTCATTGATCATCGACTCTTGGTCAAGTGCATCCTCACATACGAATCCTTCTACAGCTACAGTTGAATCAACTGACTCTTCATTCAATTCATAGTGGCTCAATCTAGCCTCTTTAATGGAGTCATAAATTTCTATCTTTTCACGCTCACCCTCAATTAGTACAAATTGTTCATCAGATTTGTTATGCATTTCTATGAGTGCTTCATTTGATATTTCATGCCCAATCTCATCCTCATAGGAAGTCAACTCAACATGATTGTTATTGGCATACATATCACTATATGAATGAGCAATCGATGACTTGTTCTCATCCCTCTCATGATCTTTCTCATAGGGCTCTTTGGAGAGTGTGGCATCATCTACATACATATCACTCTCTAGAACTCCAATTAGTGGTTTATCCTCTATCATATAAGTAGGATCATTATCCTGCATCTCAGGATAAATATCTAATGTAGTATCACTCAGAGGAGTAATTGAGTTATCCTCATGATGAGCATGGCACTCATCATGTTTGGCATGCATATCAATTTTTAGAGAAACACTTATTGATATCTCTTTGATCTTGAAATCATTTTTGTTGACATCATTTCTATTGATATTTTCTTCATGTTCATCTTGAGACATTGTAGACATCTTCGGCTTTTGGCTTATTGCATATCTTGATTTAATATTTATATCATTACTTCCTATGAGATGTGAGGAGTTTGTTGGACCAAAAGAAGCTTCATATTGATTTCTTGTTTGAGTATCTTGATTTTTTATTTGATTTGTTTTTGAATTAATTGGTATTTGGTTAGCTTCTTTGAGCTCCCTTACTCCTCCCCTCATTAGGGTTTGTACTTACGGCACACCTAAAGATGTACTTATTGCAAAGATATCTACTGTCCCATGATGTCTTAAAGGTTTTGGATTTGTATCATTTATTTTTATTGGTTCTTCTTGAGGAACCTCAATATGATTATATATGTGGTTTCTAGTCATAGGTCTTTCTCTTTCGATCAGATTTTCTATATGTTTTTAAGTTTTCACATTATTCTCAAGGTTTTACATGCATGCAATATGTGCATGAGCTTTATCCGCATGGCGGTTCAATTTCCAATCATTTTGGAATTTCTCAAACATCTTCTTCATCCTAACATATCTTGTTACAACATCATGAACAAGTGTCCAATTCTTTGTGAGTCCTGACTCAGAGTCTAGGTCTTGCAGAAATGAAATTAGATCCTATCGGGCTCTAACATCTATTGCGTGTAGGAATAAGAACACTCTTTCATGCATTATACATCTCTCGTCATACTCGCACATATCTTCGAATTGCTTCGTGAACTCTTTTTTAACCTCTAAGATCAGTTGGTTCTTGGGTATATGAACCCACCTCAAGAAGGATTTACGAGTCACTTTGTCTATGTCCTCTAGCATTAATTGCTTGAGGACCATCGCTTTGATATTGCGATCATACCATGTCATATGGTTTATTTGCATGAGTTGATCGCATACACTGTATTCACACACATAGGAAAAGTTTTCGCATAGTTCCATATTTGTCATTGGAGCCAAACTGACACCTAGGTACTTGAACTCAAGTTCATACTCTTTAGAGAACCTAGATATGTTCTCCCACCGAAAAATCTACACTGCTTGATTAATCGGTCCTTAAGTGATTGGATAGCTTTTTAGCGTCAATCCTCTTCTAGAAAGTAGAGGAATCGGTCTATAAGGTCTTCCATTATTCATTTTTGCTAGGCTCTATATCTATAGCTCTAAATCTATTAACCTCCTCCTTTCGTGTCGGGTTCACCAGGTACGTCATGGGTTCTGTGAAAAAGAGGGGGGCATGTGAACATAGGGTTCCTAATTTAGTGAGGCCATTGAACATTGTTTGTAAAGGTGAGAGTCCACCAACTCAAATGGTGCACTTTCAGGTAGATCATATCAATGTAGTTTTACAATATTTTAATTTCAAACAACCTTTTAGAGTGAGTTGGGCTTTCTAGTTCTTTGTCGCGAAAGTGCTACCCAATGTAACTGAACTTTTATGCAATTGGCAAATCTAAGATCATTTCATTAAGATTTATTTAATTTCATCTATGTCATGGGTTGTGAAGAGACAAGCGCATCATATTTTTACTTGATTGGTAAAAAGCCAAACAACGGATCACAAGTCGAGCTACATTGATTTCAAGAATAGAAAATTCACTTCATAAATAGTAATCCGTAATGAAACAAGGAAGCATCCTCATGGTATGAGCATCTCGTAAAGTACACTAAGACATATTATTATGGCTTCAAGAAACTTTCCTAACACGCTAACGTTCTCATGGGTAGAAAAAAAATCGTTCCACATTCATATACTATCAACTCACTCAAATAATCTCTTGTTGCACATTGTCTTTTCACTTTTTCGTTAATACTACCGTGTTTGATGCTAAATAAAATTGTCCGAGGCTTTCGGAGCGTATTCATTATTCAACAGCCTACTCATAACTTTAAGTTTATGTATTTATGCATTTAAATATAATGCGAATGTATTTCCTGAAGTTCGTAGCATCCTCAGTTTGAAGAAATGGGAGATGCCTTCAACGTATATAAATCTGTGCACAAACACATTCATGGTTTTTGGGTGGGTGAAACATCAATAATTTATGCACCTAAAAACTCTTTTGTGACCTTGAGTTTATCAAAATTTCCTTTTTACTCAGGGCAAGCTATCTAAGAACAAAATCCCACTCACTCAACTATGAACATCGATGATCCTAACACATAGCGAATTACACGCAAAAGATATGTAAAGGCAATGAAAACAGAAATAAAGATGGGTTAAAAATCTTTGTGCTAACCAACTACGAAAATCTCAAACATTTCACAACGTTCAAAGCTTCTCAAATCGAATAATAGTTCATAAATCCTCAAACACTTTCATAAAGCCCGATACACAGACTCAAACGTGAGGCTTTTGACTTGGTAGTATGAGATATACAAAGGAACAGTTCTTCGAAATTCCAGAATAAATGAAGCTTTGATTCTCTGCCCATTCAGCTTAATGCAATGTTTAGAGTATCTTGTAGGTTGCACGCCGAACAAAGTGAGATATACCAAAGGAAAATTTCTTGGAAATTCGAGCATAAAATAAGCTCTGATTCTCTGCCCATTCAGCTATAGGAAATTTCTCAGAGTATCCTGTAGGTTGCACACCGAAGAAAGTGTTTTCTTTTGTTTCCTTCCCATGATGATGAAGGAGAGTTAGACCTCCTCTTCTTCGATTCTGCCCTTGCACCCTTCTTTAGTTGCTGGGGATCAACTCCACGCCTAGCCAATTCTGCGTAGTATTAGAGTGTATTGAACTCTTGCTCTATCACATGATGTATTCATTTATTCCATTTGTCAAGTTGCATGACTGTTTGATCATCCTTTTTATGCATAGCTTTCCTTGCGATGCTTTGGTTCCTTCCTATCTTGGAGCTAGTCCTTTGATATCCAGCTCCTTTGTTATTCTAGTTGTAATTATAGATTCAAAATAGCTTTCCTAATCCTCAGCACCTTGATATTACATGCTTCAATTTTCCGTGGGTTAAATAAGAAGAATCCATTGCCTACTATGCAACATGGGTGCTTCTATCAAAGAAATAATGTTGCCTTTCGGTTTCTCAACAACGTGTCATGCCCATAAACAATGCTACAATCTATGAAGTTTTTCAGCAACTCACTTAACTCTAAATACTTCGCATCTTTTTCCAAATAGTTCTGCAATAGATCTTTGTCGCTTGCAACACTTGTTTTATGTGCTCAATTCTCTATTCATATGCAATCATTTCCTCCTAAAATTAAGCTTTCCCAACTTCACCATGTGATGGAAAAATTAAACTAATATTCGCTTTGATTTCATTCCAATCTCTATCCAACATGCTCTACCGGATCTCCAATCTTCACTATCGTTGAAGCATTTGTAGCTCTAGATCACTTATCCCTCTTACCTTTAGAGAATCCTTAGTACAACCTCTACTACTTCCACTTTGTTTACTTTCCCTTATTCTTGTGCTATTGAACATTCTCTTTGGATGAGCATTCCTCCCTTCATGAAGCTCTAAACAACCTCCTACTACCTCAAGTCAGATTTTTCCATTAATAAAAAAACAAATGAAGGAATAAATTCTCTGTATTTTTTTTACTTTAGCAATGAGCTACCCTTCCTTACGTAATTTTGGATAGAGCATTCTTTTCTTCATCTTCGCTCCCCGTGAAGCTCTTCATGATCTCCGTTAGTCGTAGATCCCTCCTCTTTGGAAAACCCCCACAAACATGCATCCAAAGCCATGCCAGCTCTACTTTATTCTCCTCTCTCTTATGGGATGTAATCATCCAGATTTCTCTACACAAAAACCCCTTTTAGCTTCTCTTGGCCAAGGCCCAAGAAAAAAAAAACTCCTTGATGTGTTCCCCTATCCCATAATATGAGAGCCTTTTTTCTGAAGGTGATTTCCTCTCTTAGAATCTGCCTCCCATTATCCTCCTTCTAGAGTCCCCCTTAATGTCAGGCCTTTAAAGTTTTTTTTTTCTTCTTCCTGCTTCACCTTACACGCGTACCTATTTCCCAAACAACAATAACCTTCCTCATGCTCACATTCTTCTTGCATAGATCTTTGTATTTTTACTCCATGGCATTTCAGGTATAGGAAACTCATATGAACCATAGTCATGGCTTTCTTCAAGATCAAAATATCTACGACTTTTTTATGGCTCATCATGAACATTATGCATAGAATCATCAATATCATTCTCTATCACAACCATGTCTTTAGGTGCATACCATGATGCATTCTCATTGAATATAACATCTTTGGTCACTATATATTCTTTTGTAATAGGATTATAACATCCATATCCTTTCTTCTCTTTTGAGTATCCAACAAATATGCACTTTTTATATTTAGCCTCAAACGTTTGTCTCAACTGAGTAGGCACGTGTGCATAACAAATACTTCCAAAAACTTGTAAATAGCTCACATTTATCTTATGCTTCCATAATCTTTGATAAGGGGTTAAGTCATGAACCATTCGTGTTGGAGCTCTATTTATGACATGTACAGTTGTATGACAAGCTTCTGTCCAAAACATATCTGGCATGTTCTTTTCATTCAACATGGCTCTAGAAATTTCCTCAATCACCTGATGTTTTTATTCTACAATACCATTTTGCTATGGTGTGTATCTACAAGATAATTTCCTTTGGATTCCATGATCACTAAGGTATTGATCAAATTCTCTTGAGATATATTCTCCCCCTAAATCTGATCAAAGGTATTTCATGTACATGCGCAATTGCTTTTCAACCATGTTTTTGAATCTTACAAAGCACTTAAAAACTTCACTCTTATGCTTGAGAAAATAAATCCATGTATATCGGCCATAATCGTCAATGAATATCAAAACGTATAGTGAGCCAGCAAGTGATTTTGTCCTAACAGATCCAACCACATCACTATGGATTAGCTCTAGAGGTCTCCTTCTATGCATTTCTCTTCTTGGAAAGTTCATACGTTAATGTTTTCTAAATATGCATGCTTCACAAATTCTTTCAAAATTTAATTGAACAAATCTTGGTAGTCCATGCCCTAATATTTACTTTTCCATAAACTTTATTTTCCTCAAATTAATATAACCAATTCGTTTATGTCATAACTCAACTATATCTTAGTATTCACTATTCTTGGCATACATATTCTCATAAAGGGATGTATCCATGTCAAACGTGAACAATCTACCCATCTTCTTGTCACGATCAAGCAAGTTTTCTCTTTTGCCATACTTAAAGTCATATATGAAGCAACCATGTTTATTGAAAATTACTTCCATGTCTTGATCCACAAGCTGAAAAACCAAAATTAAACTCTTTGTGATGCTTGGAATATTTAAAACATCACTTAATATGTTTCAAACACTATTTCTTTGTACTAGCAGTATATTCCCAACATCATTAATCAAGTATAAGATATCACACTAGCTACCACATACTCTTTATTCTTCAAAGGCTCTTTTGACTCAAACGAGTTTTCTTTGCTCGTCATATCATTTTTGCAACTAGAGCCTATGTACTAGTTCATATCGTTTCCATGTTTTCACATACTATTCAATACATTCTCCATTGCAAACATATTATCTCTGCCATAATCTCTATATCAATTTTTAATAGAGAAGTTTCCATGTGATGCATAATGACTTCTATCTCTTCCTCTTTGACTATTATGCTTATAATAGCAATCTTTCTCAAAATGACCATACTTGTTGCAATGGTAGCAGTTCCCAGGTGCTTGTGATCTTCATCTATCCCTTGACTTTGATCTTTCTCTATCTCGTGATATATCCATTGTGTTTATATTTCTAGAATTTGAATGTCTACGACTCGAACCTCTTGCTCTATGCTAAAAGAATGCTTGATCTCTTGAAGTACCACTTCCTGATGCATTGAAACCAAGTTTTACTTCTTCTATTATACAAATGAGCTACTTACTTATCAAAGTCAGGCATAGTGCCTCTTACTAAGAAAGAAGTATCTAAACTTTTGTATTGTGGTCCTAGAACATTTAGCATAACTGACACCATATCATCATCTTTAACCTTATACTTTATGTAAGCTAAATCATTAGTGATCTTTCTAACTTCAATCACATAATCCGTTATGGACCTATTTCCCTGCCACATGTTATGCAACTTTTGCTTTAAGTGATTTTTTCTAGCTTCCATAGATGTACCATATATCTTATGATTTATGTTCCAAGCTTCCTTTGGTGTGCTAGCCTTCATAATATGTGGTATGAGACTCTCATAGATACATATCGAAATCCAATGGAGAACCTTTCTAGATTTTTTATCCATATTTTATATTCCTTTTCCTCTTTTTTATTCGGGTTATCTCGCAACTAAGGACACTCGTCCTCTCCATTCAATAATCCCCAAAGACCTTTTTCCATCAAGAATTTTTCCATCCTATACGATCATATGTGATAATTATCTTTATTCATCTCATCGTCAACTATTTGCGCAATGTTATCACCCATTCTTGCAATTTAAGCACTTCTCTATGCAATGGCAATCCTATGGCGAGGCCTAAAAATAATTCACTAATATTTCGACTGTATTTTTAGATATATGCAACAAAAATCTGAATATTTTTCAAGTAATCTCAGTGGTTTTTCTCTTGTTCTAAGCACTCTGTACGTCCGTATGCACTTATGATCATTTATGATCTCTCGGAAGAAATTTCAGTAGAGTCTCGTGTGTCCAAAGTTTATATGAGCCAAATCAACTATAGTGAATCCAATCCAAAATGGAAACTCTAGGTAAAAGCATCAATAACAACACATAACGTAAGAAAATATTCTCTGACAGGACATCGTAAAATCATACATTCATTCCTTGATTGATACACGAGATCTTTGGACTGTCTTCTCTTTGGCCTTCCACCTATCTACATTAAGGACTTGCAAACTGCATACATCTGTTTCACAGCATGTGAGTATTGTCCATTCAAGGACCCACAAGACAATACATGATGCCGCCTGTCACATGCACTCAAGGTGAACAAAACTAAAATCAAATATGTACCTGAGATAAACTCCTCACAATTTCATATCAAGTTTCTGTGACACTTCAAAAGGTAAAGTATGCCCCAACAATGTTGAATCTCAAAAGGAGCATTTCATCCAACTTCCAACCACGAGGAATCAAAAATGTCCTCTATTCGTGCTACTGAAGGGAGAAAAAGAGACCAAGGGAACTGCCCGTAGCGTTGAGGCAAAACTGACGCGCTCAGCTTCAGTATCAGGATTCAGCGATATAATAATATAAACGCAAATAGGGAGCAGTCACTCACTTCCGTCTCAGCTTCGAGGACTATACTCTACGCACACACTGCTATCTATAGCAGTGCCGGCCATGGATAATGAGTTAAGAGGTTTAAGTTTTGTAAGGGAGGTCCTAGATGAGTGGACACGTCATTCTGGTGAAGCAAAGCATGAACTTGAATTACGTTTCGACGGCGAGATTACAACATTACGTCTGAAAAGGAAAGCACTCAAACCTCTGATTTCCAGCGGCTGTGTTCGCTTTTGGCTGAGCTAAAACATGAGATAAAACATGTAGTGAAAATCCCTGATGCAATTCTGAATGGAAACTACGCTGCGTAGTTCTAATGTGACAAAAGCAGTACAGACGCCGCTGCTATTTTACTTCGCAGACCTGCCTCGACAAACAAGAGAAGCTAGATGCTCTGCGAAGTGTCTTGTTCCCGGTGCTCTGATGTCATACTGATAAAGCGAAGCTATGGCGCCATCTACACACAGAGATGACGAGAGAGAGGAGAGAGAGAAAGACTTCTAAAAACAGACATTCGCGGCACGGCCGCGGTGTAGTATATTTGATTATATGTGTTTTTTGCTTTTACAATTGACTAATGCCACTTCATCATCTAAGTCATCGACCCTTCGCGTGTCTATGAGCGTTTGTAGAATCTCTAATAGTTGTATAGAAGAATGTTTTATTTTTTCAAGTCTCATTTCTCACAAAGTATGCGGGAAATAAAGTATCGAAGAGTTTTATAGCGTACAACAAGGTTGTCTAAATCTGCTGGAACCTCTTACCACTTTGACCAAGCATGAGTCAAAGTGATCTTATACCATCTCATAGTCTAAGAAAATATGAAACGGAAACGTTCTCACACATAGATCATGAGTACATACGGATTCTAAAGTATTACTATTATCCCTGAATTCGTATCTATTTTCTTGGAATGTGAGCAATGGGTTCCTATTGCAAGGAAGGGTTGTTGTTATCTATTTTTATTTGTAAATATTTATTTTTCATTATTGTTTTATTTGTACTTTAAACCTCGACACATGTTAATATTGAGAACTACTTCTCTACATCGTGCTGTCACAAGGTCATGGACGGGCTTCTCGTGCGAGAGCGACCTTTGATGAATCATTCACATACCTTACAAATTCTACCCTCATATAATGACCTTTTTTCATTTCCAACGGTGAAATATGTTAATTTTCTATGTGGCTATAATTGTTATCGTATTGAATGACTAACATCCACTATGCATAGCTTGTGGATCGTTATATTGTCCAGATCATTAATTCTGTAGGTGACATCGTCATTGTTGTATGTGTGATATTTGATCACCATGATCTAAAATAGCCTCACTTATCAAAAGAGATGATTTTTCCCTCGTGAAGATCACCATGTCAGATATATGGTGTAAGGATCATGTTCAAACACAGAAATCGAGGTACATTTTAAATAGACATATTGTGATTGCATCGTGTCCTTTGATTAGACAATTTCAAGGTTCTCACAAATGCCTCCGCTAAACTCAAACATCTATCATGAGGAGATGAAACTCCATGATTATCCACTCACTTTCGTGTATCTAAGTCTCTTCAACCTAATTGAAACTCTTCGCTTTTATTTTCTCACACATGCACTTTCTAAGAAGATCGAGACCTGCACTTGACGGGGGGAGTAAGCATGATTCAAGTTCAAGTTTGAGTTTCAGTCTTTTCACCATTCCATGATGGTTCATCAATATTTATAGTTTTCTATAATTTCTTTTGTCCTCTTAATATTCCTTTGTGAGCATTTCCATTAAGGGGAGAATGCTAGATTCACAAATTACAACGGACTAAACGTATCTACACGACACACGGACAGAGATCAGAATGCTGTTTTTAATGACCACATAATCGATTCACAACGGACTCAACGATCTCCCGAATTGTCTTCTCTATTTTTTTCCGTATCTTTCTCTTCAACCTGTGTGTGCAGCGTGTGCGGGCTTTCAACACTATCACGCTCTGAACAGGTTTAAGTTGGATGGGTAGACGATGAGTGTTTCCTGCCAAACGTATCAAATAGAGGGTTGATCTTGCATCCAGCCACAGGTGGCTTCACAGGATCCACATATGTCTCAAAATTGTACTAAAGAACAAGAGTCCAAAATCTACAGACTACAATTCCTAGGACGTAATGTACAGTAATCCTGACTCGCAATAGGAAACTTCTTGCAATCTATTGCAATGACTTAGCCGTCTGGGTTACAGTCAGAATCCTTGGAAGGACATCATTGATGGTTGATTAACGTCCGGTTGCATTACCACTCCAAGGAGGAATCGTTGCAAAAATATCCACATAATCGAGCCATCCTTCTTTTCTCGTATTGCAGGGATCTCAAGTGGTCGATAGGACACGATTTTCCCATAACTCAAGGGCATGTGAAGAAGTTCATTGTGTCCACGAGCAACTGCGAATTGCTTGAACTTCAAGCGCAAATATCCCACTGTGGGATACATTCAGCAATCTACTTCGATTTATTCGCCATATGCGCCAATCTCATATGCAGTTTTTAAGTCAGAGGTTCCGTTCGCCCTCTGATGGCCACCAGTAATGCATGATTGATGTGATGTTCGCGCAATTGCTTGAACAAACGTCCACGTATAATGAACGGCATTATGTTAGTAAGGTTCAAACGCCAATGAAACAGTCTTTAGCGAAGATTACAAAAACATCAAATCAGATGCAGTGTGGGCGAGAGCAAGATAGCTTATTTGGTTGCATTCAGAATCGCTTGAGGTTTATGACGTCATATGATATATTGAATTTTCCCTACTGAATATTCTCCCTCTGATTTGGGAATTTTATAAATATCTACGAAAGGTCAAGCAAGTTTTTCTTTGCATGCTCGCTAGAAAAAAAGAGTTCAGCGGTTGGTAAAGTCTCTAGAATAGAGACGGTTGGCAAACTCTTTACAATAAAGATTTACTTGCAATACATTCGTATGTACTGTGTTTTATTTTTCCCTCCAGAGCTGGAAAACTGACCAGATTCCGCAATGTCGTCTGAAAGTATTCAGGAAGCTTTCTATTGTGTCTCGATGGTTTTGACACATGCATGAATTTGAAGGCAGCAGATAAGGCTGCGTCACTGTCTTTTGGGGAAATTTACCATTTTTAGGTGACTTCAAAGACTTCAGTGGTAGCTATTAGCATCAGTCCGTTCGGGTCACACGAAATGAAATAAAAGCCATCTTTTCAAATATTTGAATAAAGAAATAGAAATTTCAAGTCTCTTCAACCTAATTGAAACTCTTCTCTTTTAGATTCTCAGACATACACTTGTTAGGAAGATCGAGACCTTGTTAGGAAGATCGGGACCTGCACTTGAGGGGGTAGTAGGAATGATTCAAGTTCAAGTTTGACTTCCAATTTTTCTGTCATTCCATCATGGCTCATCATTATTTATAGTTTCCTATATTTTCTTTTATCCTCTTAACTTTCCTTTGTGAGCATTTCCATTAAGGGGGGAACGCTAGAGCTTAATGCGGATTCTGCCCATATAATATAAACAGATCTAACGACACACGGACAGTAACCAAATGACAGATTCAGAAGTTACAACGGACTAAAAGTATCGAAACAACAGACGGACAGAGATCAGAATGCTGTGTAATGTAATCGTTGTTTAATGACCAAACCGTCTCGCGAATCGTCTTCTCGCGGGCTTTAAACACTGTCAAGAGTTTTAAGTTCCATGGGTGGAAGATGGATGCTTCCTGCCAAACGTATCAAATGGAGGGTTGATCTGCATCCAGCTAACCGTGCCTTCACACGATCCACGTACGTCTCAAAATCTTACTAAAGAACAAGAGTCCAAAATCTACAGACTACAATTTCAATGACCTAGTGTACAGTATGCCTGACTTGCAATAGAAAACTTTTTGCAATCTATTGCTGTGATTTAGCTGTCTGTGTTACAGTCATAATCTTTGGAAGGACGTCATTGATGGTTGACCAACGTGCGGTTCAGCTCCTCTATCTGAAAAAGTTGCATTATCACTCCAAGCACAACTTTTTGGAAAAATATCCACATAATCGAGCCATCCATCTTTTCTCATATTGCAGGGATGTCAATTAGCCGATAGGGCATGATTTTCACTTGCTTGAATTTCAAGTGTAAATATCCCGCTGAGGGATACATTCGGCAATGTAGCTCCATTTATTCGTCATGTGCACCAATCTCACATGCATTTTTTAGGTCAGACGTTCCGTTTGCCCTCTGATGGCCGCCAGTAATGCCTGATTGACCTGATGTTCATGGAGTTGCGTGGACAAACGCCCACGTATAATGAGCGGCTTTATGTTAGTAAGATTCAAACGCCAATGAAACAGTCTGTAGGGAGGATTACAAAAACATCGAATCGGATGCAGTGCGGGCGAGAGCATGACAGCTTGTGTGGGTGCATTCAGAATCGTTTAAAATTTATGGCCTTGTATTTTAGATGAACTTTTCCTTCTTAATGTTCTCGCTCTGACTTGGTAATTTAATGAATATCTACGGAAGGTCAAGCAAGTTTTCTTTGCATGTTCGCTAGAAAATAAGATTTACGCGGTTGGAAACTCGTTAAAATAGAGTTTAATTTGCAGTACGTTAGTTATGTACTGTGTTTCTTTTGGCCATCCGGAGCTGGGAAACTGACCAGATTCCGCAATGTCATCTAAAAGTATTCAATATCTTCAAAGTATCTTTGCGACGAGATCATACGTGGACAATGCGATAATTCTTCAATTTATTGTTAGAAATAGATTTATAATATCTTTTTTATACAGATTCACTAGAATTTTCCAACGTGTGTCTTTCTTTGATAATTGGTTATTTCTTCAAAGACCATTCAGGTTCTCAATAAGTTTCATAGATCTTCTGAATATGTTACGATTTCATATGATAACTTCTGTGTCGTTTTAGCAGAAACAGATTTTAAATGGAACATCTGAAAACATCGAGACAAAGAACTGGATCCGTTGAATTAAACAAAATAGATGTAACATGCATTATATTTGAAGCTATTTAAATCCGTTCTGAAAGATGAAAGAAATCTACGTAAGTCATTACCGAACCATGAATTGTGTAATGCGATCATGGAGTATGTCCCACGAATGAAGCAATGTATGTTTCATCTATTCTTACAATGGGAGAGTTACAAGTACGCAAGAGGAAATAGAATCAGGAGATATAAAAATTATCAATATACTTACGGTATACACACACCATGCGTGCTTTTTATGTTTATGAAGAAGCCATCAAATCTAAAAACCCATTAAAGAAGAAAAAAATTTAATTATAAATGTTTCCATGAACACGTTATTTTAGAAGTCCTTCAAAGACGTACGAACCAAAACCCAAAAAATGAAACTGCAAGTTATAATTCAGTACTGTGTTGAAATGCTCTACAGACGAGGAATGTATAGCTCAAGCAGGAAGCATATTCGGAAATCATGTCCAAATATCATTTATATCAAGTCATCAACAGAACATTACTGAGTGTTTCTTGAATCTCACGTCCACTTACTATTGCTTGAAACCTTCAAATCTAAAAATCCATCAAGGAAAAAAAATATTAATGTTTCCGAGAAAACGTTCATCTACAAATCCTTCAAAGACGTACAGACCAAAACCCAGAAAATGAAACTCCAAGTTATAATGCAGGAATGTGTTGAAATGATCTAAAGACGACGAATGTATAGCTCAAGTAGGAAGCATATTGCGAAATCATGTCCAAATATCATTTCTGCCCCTCGTAAGACATCAACAGAGCATCACTTAATGTTTCTTGAGTCTCGCATCCACCAGACAGTAATGGTGTCCTTGGGCATAAGCGTGATACACGCGACCAAGTAATGGAAGAAGATCGGCAAGTGTACACAAAGAAGGATTCCTATAAACTTACAAAAGGTTCTCCGTAGTCTCGCTGAATCAAGCAGGTTCATGGCCGCATTGCACTTCTTTATATTCCCTTGATTTCTCGGGCAACCCTGTTCATTTTACCCCCGTGTAATACTAGCACATTGCATGATTCTTTGGTGTGGATATTTGCGCAAGGAGATGTGCAATAGCTGGCGAGACAACTTTGCTAGATAGAGTAGTTGAACTCCGCATCGACCAACCATTAGTGATGTGACGCTTCCAAGGATGAAAGAGACTTCCCTACCAGCAACTACATTATGGTTGTAGGAAACCTCAAAAATTCATGGCAATTGATTGTTAGAAGATTCCTATTGTAGGTAAAGGATACCTTACATGGCAAGTTGAAAAGTTAATCTTTATATTTGGGAAATGTCTTTTGTGTCTAGATGGTTTTGAGACATGCATAACTCTGAGGGCAACAGAATAGTCTATGGGCCTCCCACATGAGGCTATATATAGTCTATGGGCCTCCCACATGAGGCAACATCACTAGATTTTGGGAAGTTTTGTTACCAAGATCTTAATTCATGTGCACATAGAGGATATGAGTGTTGAAAACACAAAGCAAAATAGATATGAAAAGAGACAAGATAGAACACAGGATTGGGTGCAATCTTTCTTCACGCACTCTATTTCGATAGTCAATAGAGTGCATGTATTTATAGGATTTTTCATTAAGTTGAAAATAGCAGTTGTCATGAGGAAGCTTTGAAAGAGAAGCATGAAAGTAAGAAGTTACCCTCTTTTGTGGAGAGCCTTTGATTTTATTAATAGAAAACATGGTCTACAATGATTGTTATCCTAACCACTAGTTTTATATTTGTTTCTCAAAATATAACTCTCTATGTGGGTTTATTTTTACACTATATGAAATATAAATCTGATTTTATTGATGTCGGAATATTTCAAAATGTCCATGCCCTATTACGTCCTCACGAACCTTTAGCTACTATATGAAAAAACCAAAATATATTAATAAAAGCTACTTGAACACATAAACACTTCGGAATTTTCTTTGAATAAATATACCCATGCATGCTTGGA
The DNA here is from genome assembly GCA_020310875.1 of Ceratopteris richardii. Lineage (NCBI taxonomy): Eukaryota > Viridiplantae > Streptophyta > Polypodiopsida > Polypodiales > Pteridaceae > Ceratopteris > Ceratopteris richardii. The sequence continues at coordinate 77,363,883 of CM035427.1, read as the reverse complement.
AAAATCATTGATGAAAGTCATGAAGTAGCGATAGTTTCCAAAAGAGGGTGTCTACATAGGACCACAAACATCACTAAAAATAAGCTGTAATTATTTAGTAGACCGAACTGAACCATCTTTTGGAAAGGAGGAACACTGCATTTTACCGAAAATACATCCTTCACTGATATGTTTATCTGATGCCTCAAGTTTGGGCAAAGAGGATAACATTTCATATTTCTATAGGCATAACACACTAGCGAAACTCAGATGATCAAAGCAAGCATGCGAAAGCTTTGCATCTGACATAGCCTTAGAATCATGTACTACACATGGTGAATCATTCATATATTTTTCATAGTCTATAAGCTTATACAACCCGCAAACATAAAATGGTAAAAGCAATATTCACGTTGCCATTTGATAGATCATGAATTGTACACCTATCATCAACAAATTTAACAACCAAGCCAGTCTTGGCTAAGGCCAAAATTGATAATAGATTCTTCTTGATCCTTGGTACAAATAGAGCATCTCACAATGTGAAAGAACTACCACCAGCACTAGTCATATTGATCTTACCAACGCCCATGACAGGTTAATACGAGTTGTTGATGCATGTGACATTATTTCCTATCAGGGTAGGCTCGACTGAAGTGAAGTACTGTGCTGCGAGGTTATATGTTTGGTTTTCCCACTATCAAAATACCAAACATCTGAGTCTACTATAGACATACACGGCTCATGAGAAGATTGATCGAAAGTGAAAACAGTAGTAAATGCCCATTCTTAATTCTAGAGAATATTAGTAGACTCTGTTTTCGGTGAAGAGGCCTCTGCAACAACCATTCCCGCCTCTTTCTACTTTGCCTCTTTAGTAGTCAGTTTATGACAACTCTTAATGACATGATTGTTTGCTTTAAAGTATTTTCAAAACAATTTCTATTTTTCTATTTTCTTCTCATATTTTTCTTCCTTCGAATGTGTAGCATTTGTAGATTTCTACTTACTAGTAGATGAGCTGCATTTACCTTTGCCCTTCTGATTAGCAAGGAAAGCTTGATCTGCAACAAGCATAATATGCATGTTCTGCCTGGATTGATCTTCCTACAATATCTCAGAATCTAACTCTTAATATGTTAAGGCATTTGTAATGCTTTCCATCGTACAAGCAAAACTTTGATAGGAGTCTAAAACACCATTCGGAACAGTCTACACATGTGAACTTTCAAGAAGGACTTCTTCAGTAGAGATCAATTGTTCCTTCAGATACTTGATATTTATTAGAAAACAATCCATAGAACCACCTTCATTCATATGCTCACTATCCAATTATTTTCGGAGGTAAGCAACACGAGCCTCATTCCTAGCCTAATACAATGTGGTAAGTGTATCCCAAGCATCCTTGGCTATTGTGCAAGAGTGAATGTAAGGAATAGTGGCATGTTTGATAGACAAGGTTATCAATGCACGTGCCTGCAAATCTTTCCCATCCAAATGAATTTGCTCTGCAATAGGTGTAACTGGAACCGCACTACGAACACGAATCTACAGAATATCACCATCTTTGATGCCAACAACATCAACTTTATTACTTGTATTTGTAGGTGTAGAAGGACGTTTTTCAACATCCTGCACAATATTCCATAGTCCTTTTATGACGTATACATGATGCATCATATAAGCCTATAATGAGTAATTTGTACCATCCAACTTATCCTCAATAGCCAACATACAAAATACATCACTACTTTCAGCCCTGGTCACTGCCTAAAATACCGTGATGCAGAAAATTGATTGTATCTCAAAAATTTGAATAGAACTACCCTATGAAGTTCTGCTAAACTTGTAGCAGACTTCAAGATGTTTACACTAGCAAACTAAAACCTATATATATCTTTGGCACAAAAAGATGAAATAGCCTACACAAGAATTACAATAGTGTTTATAGAGGCCTAAAACAAGCTCAGATCATGATTTCAGCACCACATAGCAAAGCTATTTTGATCTCCTAATCACCCTAGCTATGCTCATGGAATTTCATGTGATTCTGAGACTACAACCAAAGGGGTGTCAATGACGCCCTAGAGGAAGCGGCGACCTGGTCTTATACCAATTGTTGCAGTTAGACGTCTACGGAAGCACGCAAAAAACACAAGGAAGAAGAAGAAGCTTGGAGCACAACACACAATACTAAACGTATTACCACTAGAATGTACAAAGTTATGTGACCCGTTAGGTGAATAGAGGTATATACATGCCGGGGGGAAAAAAACTCCTAAGGAGGGAAAACAATGCCCAAACTGTCCTAGTGTTTTCACACACATCACTACCTAAATATATCAACAAAAAAAAACTTCCATGAATGGAATAATTTTCTAAATGCATGTTTCAATTGAGTATGACTAATCAATGGAAATGGTTGGAAATCATGCCGCAGAGACATAGTAATGATTAGACGTTTAAATTCAAAGTTGAAAGTATGTGTATGATAGTCAATGCATGGGCTATAATGATGATGAAAAAGCATAAAAAATATAGCATCGTAAGATTGCAAAAGTGTGATTAAAAACATTTGTACATCTACATATGAGCCTATGGTAATCATAACATCTTGAACTTCTCTTGTTACATTATAACCACTACCTTGAAATGCGGCTTTCACTTTGTACAAGGAAAGAGAAGTTTTAAATTTAAGTTCTTGCACTCATAAATATGAAATGCAATCATGCAAACTACAATCGCTATGTAAACTATTTCCCAATTTGTTATTAATAGTATCATGCTTGAAAATTAAAGAATGAATAGAGATATCATTACCCAAGGTACTTAAGTCCTTCTCCAATGCTTCATGTGTCCCAATAGCAAGAATTTCTTTATTGATGACCTTCATATTTTGCAACTGAGCTATAATTGGTTTCATGTAAAGAGGTTGGGATCACCACTCCATTCTTGTGTGTCAACATTTACCACAATGCTAGCAAGTGAGCTAATTGTAGATTCAAAAATAACCAAATGAAGCATATTGGAGCTCAAGTACATAACATGGAGGTGGTTCCTGAAGACATTCAATCTAAAGACATTCAACCTGCTTGGAACGAAGAAGCATTGCAGCAGGATCTAAGTACATTGGGTAACACAATTTCTATCCATTCTTTACTTGGCATGCACGGTACTTTAAATGGTAAAGTTATTAATATTCTGCATGACGATAGTAGCTCGCATGAATTTATTTCTCACATACTATTCAAAGATCTCCAATTAACCCCACTTCCTTCTATGTATAAAGCTAAGGGTGCATTCAAGGAAAGAGATATAATGTTACAAGTGAAGTGCATAATGTTCAAATTTTTATAGGTTCATATATGGATGAACGCATATTCTTAATTGCTCCTTTGCAGTCCTATGATGTCATACTTGGGATGTCTTTTCATCACCATTCTAACCCATGCATTGATTATCATACACATACCATGAATTTTAAGTTTAAAATTCAAGATATTTGTTTGTCTCCAATACATGACTTCGAAACATTTCCATTAATGAGCAATACTCAAGTAAAACATGCATTTTAGAAAGGCTACAATTCATGTATTGTTTTTGTCAATAACATAGTCAATTATACACATACACTTTCTGATACACATAAATCATTTATGGATTCCTATAAGGATTGTTTTATGGCTGATTTTCCTTCTAAACTACCACCTTCTAGGGGATCTCTTAATCATAGTATAGACTTAATTTCTCGACGTTCTCCTCCCCATAAAGCACCTTATAGGAATGGACATTTACATCAACAAGAACTAACCAGTCAAGTTAAGGATTTACTCCACAAAGGACTTATAAGGCCTACTTCTTCTCCCTTTGGAGCACCTATTCTTTTAATAGAGAATAAGAACAAGAATTATAGGATCTGCATTGACTATAGAGCACTCAATACGATGACAATTAAAATTAGATACCATATTCCTAGGATAGAGAATTTCATATATAAACTTCTCGGAGCACGTGTCTTTAGTAAAATTGATCTTAAATCTAGGTATCATCAAATAAGAATGACACAAAATGATATTTATAAGACTGCCCTTCGAACTCAGACTGGTCACTTTGAATTCATTGTAATGCCTTTTGGACTCACCAATGCACCTGCTACATTTGCACGCATGATGAAGAACGTTTCTCTTGAATACCAAGCTTTTGTTTTTGTTTTCTTCGATGATATTTTTGTCCGTAGTAAGAATGATAATGACCATGAAAAGGATTTAGCAAGAGTTTTTAATTTCTTATGCACAAACAAACTTTATGCAAATCCTCAAAAGAGCTACTTTTTCCAAAGACAATTAGAGTATTTAGGCCATATTGTTTCAAGTCAAGGTGTTCATGTAGATCCAAAGGAAATTAAAGTAATTGAAGAATGGCTTGTACCACAATCTGTGAATGATGTTCGTTCTTTTCTTGGATTAGCTAGTTTTATAGAAAGTTTGTAAAAGGCTTTTCTTATTTAGCACTCCCACTCACACTATTATTGAAGAAAAAATTAAAATTTTCATGGGGATTAGCACAACGACAATATTTTGAAAAACTCAAACATGCATTTTCTCATGCACCTGTTTTATAGTTACCTGATTTTTCACAACCTTTCCATGTAGTTAATGATGCTAATCGCTCAAGTATAGGTGTTGTATTGATGCAAAATGATCATCCCATTGCATTTTAAAGTAGGAAAATTAAACCTTCTAAAAAGAATTACAGTACATGTGATAAAGAACTTTTGGCGATTGTGCATGCTTTAAAAATTTGGAAACATTACCTCATGGGATCAGAAGTCATAATCAAAACGCACTAGCAAGCTATTAAACATATACTAAATCAACCATTGATTTCAGATCGACACATCAAATGGGCTTCATTCATACAAAAGTTTCAGCCTATGATTCAATATCAACATGGAAAAGCTAATGTTGTAGTTAATTGCTTGAGTTGTTTCGCATCCCTACAAACAAATATTGTTTTTTTCTAATAATATTTATATAATTCATATTCATTCATTTCGAGACATGATTTCTAATTATGCATCTAACTTGTATTTTTCACAAACATGGAATGCTTTCAATAATTCTACCACATTTAGTGAAGACCACTATATTTTTCATAATGGATTCTTGTATTTTGATCACAAGCTATGCATTACACAAGGTTTTAAAGAATTTTTTATGGAAGAGATGCATGAACCACCATATATGGGTCATACAGGCATACAAAGTAATATTTCTACATGTAAAGAATTCTTCTTTTGGCCAAATATGGAAAAGGATATTACCATGTATGTTTTCCATTGCATTGTCTGTCAACGTGTCAAAAGATTCGTGGTAAAGCATTTGGATTGTTAATGCCACTTCCCATACCTAATGGACCATGGGAACAAATTTCTATGGATTTTATTACTAGTATTCCTACAACTTCATCACATAATGATATGATTTGGACAATTGTTGATAGATTTAGTAAACAAGCATATTTCATTCCTTGTAAAAAAACTCTTTCTGCACCTCAAGCTCGTAAGTTATTCATTAAATGTATTTTTCCACATCATGGTTTTTGAAAGGTAATTTTATCAGATCCCGATGTTCATTTTTGTAATCACTTTTGGTTTGCATTATCAAAAAATTTAGGCTCTAAAATAGATTTTAGTTCTATATTTCATCCTGAAAGTAATGGGCAAAGTGAAGCTAAGAACAGTACTATTTTGGATCTATATCGTTGTTATTCTTTAGATAATCCAAGTAATTGGGATGAGAAACGTCCTTTACTACTATTTGCATATAATAACACAAAACATACCACTACTAGACATGTACCGTATGAAATTGTGTATGGTAAAAAGCTTCACACTCCCATGTCTATCACTCAAATTGACTTACCTATGGCTGATTCTTTTGCAAAAGATCATATTGCATACTTCATAAGGTTCATGAGCACGTTAAAAAGAGTCAGTAACATTACATGCCTATTATTAATAAGAAACGAGTAGCTAAAGAATTTAATGAAAATGATTATGTATGGTTATGAATAATTAAAAGACGTCCAAAAAATATTCCACAACATCCTAAGGTCAAACTTGCACCACATTATTATGGACCTTTCCGTATTATTCCAAAAATTAATGAGAATGCTTTTAGATAAGGTATACCTTCTCATTGGAATATACATAATTCTTTTCATATCAATTTATTGAAATCATTTAAACGAACTCTACCACTCACTCCTATTCAAGATGATCCTCCTTTTTTAGAAGAGGATGGTGAAATTTTAATTCCAGAGAAAAAACTTGATTATGATGTTACTACTACACGTGAATGCACATGGACTTATTCAAATATTGTTGGAGATATTACTTTAATTTTCTTTGGATCTAAATGAACACCTTGACTTGAAGCAATATGGTCTAAATACGCTAATTCTCTTTGGAAAAAGTAGCTCTTCTCAGGATTTGCATAAAGTTTGTTTGTGCGTCACAAATTAAAAACTATTGCTAAATGCTTTTCATGGTGATCATAATTCTTACTATAGACAAGAATATCATCAAAGAAAACAAGAACAAAAGCTTGGTATTCAACAGAAATTTTATTCATCCCACATGCAAATGTAGCAGGTGTATTGGTGAGTCCAAAAGGCATTACCATGAACTCAAAGTGACCAGTCTGAGTAAACAAGCATATTTCATTCCTTGTAAAAAACTCTTTTTGCATCTCAAGCAGCTAAGTAATTTATTAAATGTATTTTTCACATACTCGTTTTCCAAAAGTAATTTTATCAGATCATGATGTTCGTTTTTGTAATCACTTTTGGGTGGCATTATTTAAAAAATTAGGCTCTAAAAAAGATTTTAGCTCTGCATTTCATCCTGAAAGTAATGGGCAAAGTGAAGCTATGAAGAGTACTATTTTGGATCTATTACATTGTTATTTTTTAGATAATCCAAATAATTGGGATGAGAAACTTCCTTTACTACAATTTGCATATAATAACACACCACATACCACTACTCGACGTGCACTGTATGAAATTGTGTATGGTAAAAACCTTCCCACTCCCATGTCTATCACTCAAATTGACATATCTATGGCTGATTATTTTGCACAAGATCATATTTCCATACTTCATAAGGTTCATGAGTACGTTAAAAAGAGTCAGGAACGTTACATGCATAATGTTAATGAAAATGATTATGTATGGTTATGAATACTTAAAAGACATCTCAAAAAATATTCCACAACATCCTAAGGTCAAACTTGTACCATGTTATTATGGACCTTTCCGTATTATTCAGAAAATTAATGAGAATGCTTTTATATTAGATATACCTTGTCATTGGAATCTACATAATTATTTTCCTCTGAGTTTATTCAAATCATTTAATGGAGCTCTACCACTCACTCCTATTCTGGATGATCCTCCTTTGTTAGAAGATGATGTAGAAATTTTAATTCCAGAGAAAATACTTGATTATGATGGTACTACTACATGCATGGGCAACCAATATCATAGATATTTGGTTAAATATAAAACTCATTCACTTGAAGAATCTTAATGGATTCACAAAACATCAATAACTCCACATTATGATCATTTGATTTTTGCTTATCATTCAGAATCACATTAAATTCCAGTTTTCTCATTCCATGCATGTATTTTTACATGGAACATGCTTATGAATTGTTCATTGATGGTACATGTGACTAGCCATCAAAGTCTATTTTATTATTATCAACTGAGGTCAGTTGCTCGACAACTGGGGGGCACGTTATACTTTATGGAATATTTGGAATGAAGGTTTAATGCCTTGAGGATTTTAATGTGTTTTGTGTTTTCATTTAGCAGGTGAAGATCCATGAGGGTGTGAACATGCATGGGCTTATTCAAATATTGTTAGAGATATTTAGAAGAATAATTTTAGAAGATAATTACTTTTAGAAGAAAGTATTTTTAGTTATTTTTGTAAAAAAATAATGGATCGCTTTAGAAAGTGATGTTTTTGTAAAAATAGAAAACTAAGAATTTGTAGATAAAGTTAAAACATGCTTTTTGAAGTGCGGCCCTCATGTATCTTCTATTCAGGATGTAATATCAATTTCCTATAAATATGCATGCTCTGATAGAGTTATCCATCAGAGTATGTGGGGGGAGATCATTGTAACCAATCTCGTATCGTCTCTTGTCTCTTTTTGTCTTTGAGTACTTTTGTGTGATTTTTTTGTGTACTATCCTCTGCGTCTGTGTGTCTACGAGATCTTGGCATCAACATTGGTATCAATGTAAAGAATGGATAGAAATTACGTTACCCAAGGTACTTAGATCATGCTCCAATGCTTCTTCGTTCCAATCAAGTTGAATGTCTTTAAATTCAATGTCTTCAGGAACATCCTCCATGTTATGTACTTGAGCTCCAATAGGCTTCATTTGGTTATTTTGGAACCTACATTTAGTTTTACTATGACCAAACTCACCACAATTCCATCAAGTGATACGGTCCCTCTTTTCTTGGGCATCCATCGTTGTAGTTTGAAGGGCTGGAGGTTTGGTAGGGTGTAAGGGGGTTGTCTTGCGTATTGGTGAGAAAGTGGATTGAGGAGGGCATTGAAAAAGAGGTGTTCGTTGAAAAAGTAGGTGGAAATTGAGAAGGAAGAGAAGAAAAAGTGGAAAAGGGATGCTTGAAGGGAAAAGTGGGTTTGATTGGTTGTGGTCGTCGATGTCAAGGTATGACTTGCAACCATTCGATGAAAAGACCTCTGAGAGAGTTATTTCTCTTTGAGAAAATTCGGAGTAAATATAGGATAGAATACAAAGTTTAATGTCCCATACCACCAAATACTTCAGGAACACTCACAAACATAAATAATAAACGATGCGATCATGAAGTGTTCTAAAGTGTTTCCTTCCCTCTATGGAAAGAATAGGAGAACTTTAGTAGTTGTTCTCATTTTATATACCTTGGAATAATAGAATTTGTATAAATTCCAATTTCGTTTGAGTTAATATTTGTCTCAAGTCACATGAGTTGATATTTTATGCAATCCTCATCCTTCACAACTCTAGTTCAATTGATTTATTATATAGTTTCTCATTCTTCAACTCAGGATGAGTTGATATCATAGATAGTTATGAGTGATAAATACATAGGATGACTCTATCACTCATAACTATCTGTAACATCAACTCATCTTGAGTTGAGAAATGAGAAACTATATAATAAATCAAATATCAACTCATGTGACTTGAGTCAAATGTTAACTCAAAGAAATTGGAATTTATACAAATGGCGTCAATCCAAAATGTATAAAATATGAACAACTACTAAAGTTCTCCTATTCCATGCTCTCATGGCACTATATACATTATTGAAAATGTTGACAGAGTCTCCTTTGTCCTACTAAAAATGATCACTATAAATCAATGATCAATAAACAAGTATCTAGGGCATGGCTAGCCCATGGTGATCACACCATGTCAAAAAGGTATCATAAAACCCTCTAGAAAATCTTTTTCTTTCAACAGCATCTCTTGCGTAAACAATTTCCAATAGCAACAGATTAAAGCTTAATTTTAACAAAAGTTTACTCATGCAAAATTTGTGAAATTTTTTTACCCTTATGTAGGTTTGCTTGAGCTTTCATTAGGCTCAAAAATCACTTCATTCAAACATTTCCTAAGATTCTTATCACTATTTCATTGGAAGGGTCGAACACTTGACGACCAACTGTGGAAAAGTAAAGGGTCATATTCTTGAAGCCCTTAGACTAATAAAAAAACTCCAAATTTTATTTTCATTGTGGCCAAGTCTAGATAAAATCTAGTTTGATTTCAAAAAATTTCAACTTAAAATTCAATTAAATACTCATTCAAATGTATCATTCTATCTCTCCTACACCTGCACTTAGGTGAGTCAAAAAAGAATGCTGCTGCACTTTTAGAATATCTTCTAACTACAAAGATAAATACCAAATTATTTGAATTTTGGGTATATCAAAGGGTGTATAACTGAGTAGCTTCTCCAACAAAAATTTTTGAAATTAGAGATTCCAATATGAAACAACCAATTATTCATGAAACACATGTACCACTCTTTGGAAGATCCTTGTCACAGATTGTTTAGAGAAGAATAGGTCATTTGATCTACAAATTGATATCAACTTTCTTGAAATTTCACACAGCTTTTGATATAGCTTTCATAGAATTTAGACATTTGAGGCTTTCACAATGACCAAAATACTAAGGCTCTATACCTCCAATATTTTAAACATTTGCAAAGACTAACTTTCACTCGTTCCTTTATATCTCCTAAATCAAGAGACATTTCATCTTCATATTTTGTAAGCAATGTCTGGATGTTTTGAGCTATAGTTAGAAAGAAAAATCATACAAATTTAATAAATTCACTAGGATAACTATTCACCTCTAGGTGACATGGTCTTTGGCTATTTCATAAATTCTAGAGGTTGCACTTTCATGTGTAGAGATGTTTTGATCAACCATATGATCTTCAAAAATAATTAAAATTGGTATGCACAAAGTGCAAATGTCAAGCTTTCATATCAAAAGTAATAATAATGTGATTTGTATCTACCAAGGAAGGGAAATTCCCTTTGTATTAGGCCTACATCACTTGCTTTAGGCCTTTACCACTATTAGTAGCACTTCTAGTGGAGAGGTCATTTGACCTTTTTGAAAATATCCAAATTGCTTGAAAATTTTTCAGCTGAAAGAAAAGCCTATATGCTATGTGCCCTCCCAATTTCAATAAATTCGGCATTACCTCAAAGAGCAAGTTACAAATCCCAATGAGTCTGCTATCTGAGTAACTATTTGCTCAAAACTTTTTTTAGACTCAAAAATGATGAGACATGCTAATCTTTATGATTAGAAATACTTATTATTTCTCTTGGATGGATTCTGACATGGAGACATGTCCATGAACATAATGATCATCTAGATCAATGCAAACCAATTGAAAATCCAAATCATCTCCTGAAAAGTCAAGTTTGTACATAGTATCTACCTTTTAGTGAAAGTGAATATCTATGGATGTTGTTCTATTCATTGTGATTCTTTTACATTCATTAAGCTCATAAAAAAAATCACATACAAGCATTTAATAATTGTATTGATGATCATAACCATAGCACTCTTGTGCGACTTAGGATAAAAATCTATATCAAGTGCATAGACTCACATGAAGAACAATTGATGTGCTCATTAGTTACTGGACGAAAACACATTTTAGTTGTTCTTGAGGGATATATCTTTTCCATTTACTTTTGAAAGGAAAAATTTGCCCGTTCATGGTACTTCTATCACATAATTTATGCCCATCCTAACTCATTGTGGTGATAGATAAAAATGATCTTCTATAGATAGAACAAGCATCATGCACTTATCCTTTCTAGAAATCATATCATCTATGTATGCATGCATCCAATCATGCATCTTCTTCTCTACCTCAATTAATTTAGGTGCTTTTAGTTATTTTTCACACATAAGACTTCTTGTCTCTCACAACACAACATCGCTCTAGTTCTCACATGGCATATAATGCCATATGGGTAAAAAATTCTCTGTAGCACTTCCCTAGGAAAATGAATCTTGAAAAAATAATAGCCATGATACAATGATTGAGATCAGCGTAGTGGTAAGCAAACCACTTTCTTAGCTCTACAAAGCTACAAATAAGAAACTTTTCCAATATGTATTCTTACGCACTACACGCCTTCATAACAAGGTCTTTTTTTCGCTCCAATACCTACACAAAGGACTTGAAACACACAACAAGAGCCTGTGCATGCTTTTATGAATCAAAATAGTTTAGTGTAACTTCATGTGCATAGATGAATTCATATCAAAACTAACTTTCATTCACATCCCAATGTTAGTCTCCTAACATTTGAAGAGAATACAATGCAAAACTGTAAACTTTGATGTAAAAAGTATCAAAATGAATGTTTTTGAGAACATAAATATGATGCAAAGATATGAAAATTAATTCATTCCTATCCCAAATGGTTCAAAATATGATTAAGAACTCCTACTTAGCACAATTAGACACTCACATATTTCAAAAAAAGTTTCTCGCCAGCCAACAACCATCTAAAAGCTTGTGCAAAGATGGATTAAAATGGTTAAAATATGGCTGTCAAAACAAAGAATACATGAAGTGTAGAATCTATACCAATTCGAATTTCTTGATTTGGACATTTTATGAGGAAGTTATGGCCAAAACAATGGATCTAGGTGAGTGGTGAGTATCCTTCCTTGATGAGATTTGCAAAGACTTAAATGCTCTCTACATGTGCGTTTTAATTATGTAGTCATAGCTTCCAGCCATTCATTGAAAAGTCTTGGAGTCTACTTTCTATACCAAGTGGAATCATCCAGTTTAAACATCATATAAGAGAGTTATGTTCATTTAAGTAAAGGTAGGTATGCTTACCCTGCTCTTTATCTGAGTTCCTACCTTTCTTTATCTACTCTTCTCTTTCTCCTCTTTCTTTCCTTTTCTTTCTCCTTCTTCTCTTTCTCCTTCTCTTTCTTTCTTCTCTTTCTTTCCTTCTTACCTTTCTCCTTCTCTCTTTCCTTCTTCTCTTTATCCTCCTCTTTCTTTCTTCTTCATTCTCTTTCTATGTCTCTTTCTTCATCTCTCATTTTCTCCTCCTCTCTCTCTCTCTCTCTTTGTGTGTGTCTCTCTCTGTCTGTCTCTCCTTCTTCTTCTTTTCCTCCTCTCTCTATCTCTCTCTTAGCCTCTCTCTTTGCTCTATCTCTTATGCATGTGCAGAATCGAATTGAGATTGTATTTGTAAGTTATAATCCCACTATTTTATCATCAACTTGTATGTAGTGTAATGGGTGGAATACTTACCTTGCTGTAGAGAGGTCAAAGGCTCAAATCTTGCACTATGAACTCTACTTTGTGTATTGTAGAAATGAGTTCAACCTGTGTATACTCCACCCACATTTAGCATCACCTCCAAATAGCATCGCTTGCGTAGATTGAGATAATGTGTTCTTGTTTTTCTCATTGGATTCTCCCTCTTTCACATGTGTCGTAGCCTCCATAGTGATGATGAGAAATCTCAGCTTGAAGAAGGAGAAGATGTCAATTCATAACCTCAAAGATATTCACCCTAGATCCTGTTGTCTCCTTTATCTTCCTTTCTACCTTTCGCTCCATGGATCTCTCCACCATGCTCTGATACCAAATGCAAGAAGTGGAGAATGACATCCCTCGGATTCACCTCCTAGCCTATTTATAGCCCTTGCGTAGTCAGCATCTAGAGTTCTCTCTAAGGTCCCTCTACTCATCTGATAGTCATGTGTATTTACTTTATATTAAGTCTCTAGCTTTTCAACTTCGATATCCCCTCGGCAAGGAGCTTCTCATTCCTCCAAGCATGAACATCTCTCGAATATAACAGTCAGGGCAAGTTTTGCTCTCTTTAGGTGGGTTCTTGTTACTTGAATTGTATATAGGCCTATAACCCTAATGAGTCACTTATATTTGCACATTCTAGTGGTAATACATTTAGTATTGTGTGTTGTGCTCCAAGCTTCTTCTTCTTCCTTCTGTTATTTGCATGCTTCCACAGACTCAAACTCCAACACAATTTCTCGTTTCAGCTCTAGTGTGTTCGTGGCTCTAGTCTCATCTAGTCTAGTATCCTAGAAATTACAATGTGTCCTATTGTAATCGTACCTTTGTCTTGTTTGAGTTCTATTTTCTTCATTTTTTCTAGTCTAGTATCATGAACATCCTACCTTCCCTTCAAAAGCTATATGCAGAGGGTTTGGACACATACATACTCAATCTTGGGACCTCAAGAAGTCACGATGACCAAGTAATTACTCTCCAAGTTTGAGTTCTAGTTCTAGTTTTTTCATTGTTCTAGTGTTTTCATTGTTCTAGTCTTTTCTAGTCTAGTATCCTAGACATCCTACCTTGTCGTGTTGTAATCGTGTAGTAAGATATTGTGTAAAGTTATTTCTATTCCAGTTCATCTCCTCGAAAGGAGTTCTTGTAATCCAGATATCTTGCTTTATACCTACAATTGTAGCTTTTGGGATCTCATGTACCATGTCTAGTTGAGTTATCTATACCTATCAGTCCCACGTTGTACTATGAAATTCTATTGAGTCTAGTTAGAGGTAAAAATCTAGTGCTCTCATGACAATATATTTTCTACTCTATCACATCAAAGTTTCTCTTATCTTGTACAAGTTTTCTTTTTTTCTCTTCCACTACCCTTAAGTAATAAAAAACTTGTGAGTGATAATAAATTGTGATTGAGGAAGGGATACATCTATCCTTAGCTGTGATAATCATGTTATGTGAACACACACTTGAAGACCAACTTGGACAGAGCCATTAGAGATGGTGACCACTTAACGGTCTCTTGATCATAGCAATCTCTAACTAACCAAACTACATCATCACAATCAGTGCTTAACAAAAAGGGAGCTAAGGGGAAACCTTATCTAATGAATTTAAGAATTGTAAAGAGCTCAAAAAATGAGACCATTCATGGTAGCCCTATTTTGAGCATTAGCAATTAGAATGCTCACTGATTTAAGAAGTGTAGAGGACTCAAAAATGAGACCATTTATGGGAGCCTGAGATCGAGCATTACGAAATAGAATACTTACAAATTTGATAAAGCTTCCACCAACTCCTAATTCATGATGGGAGTGAAGGATCAACTCCCACTCCATCATGTCATAGGTTTTGTCAAAGTCAACCTTGAAGAAAAATCAATCCTCCTTTTCCACAAAGATATAATAGCATCAAGAATGAATCTCCCTTTAATAAACCCTTTGTGCTCAGGATGAATGACCATATCTATAGGGGCACTAAGGCTTCTAGCCAAATTAGAAGAGAAACAATCACGTGAAGAAGTGAAACAAGAGATGGGTGTTCGATTGTTCAAATCATCCTTAGGCCCTTTTCTATGAACCAGTTTGATTACCCCCAATGATGAGAAATGTAGAATGAGTACCTATCCTTGCAACTTCTTGCCAAATCAAGAGAATGTAGGGAACCAAAAAATCCAAAAGTTTCAAGAAAGAATTCATTAGGTATACCATCATATCTAGGGGATTTAGAGAGTTTCAATTTACTTATGGTTTCTTACTTTTATGAGAAATAATCTTCCTCGCTCTATGCGGGTCCTCCCCCACTTTGGAGTCATAGAGAAAATATTCCTAAATAAGTTAATAGCCTTCTTTAAATTCTCCTTGCTATAAGTAGCATATCCTCTTGAACTCTTTTTCAACAATGGGTTAAATCCTTTGTATTTATTTTTTTCATGAGATAAAACATGTTCTCATTAGGTCTATTAAGATTACAAGCTCAGAAGTCTCTTGATGAAGCAAGATCTCCACAAGCGAAGAGGTAGTCTCCATATCTCAATCTCTCTTGAAGATCAAGGACCCTCTCACTGACAACTAGCTCAATGGGGAGTTTACTCCTAATGTCCTCCGTCTCTTTGAGAATCATCATTGTTCTTTTGCATCTAATCTCCTTAGCCATCTTCTTGTAGTGAATGAACGTCTTCTTGGTATCTATGATAGCAAGCCTTTTCTCGAGCAAGCCTACAAGTTTCCAATCCACTAAATGGAAGCCTTATAACTTCCTTACTTTTCTCAATGACACAAGGTAAGTGAGAGTAGATTGTTCACATCCAAATTCACAAAAGCACTTCAAGTGCTTTATCACTGAGTAGATTCTTCCGATCCACATTCACAAAAGCAGTTCAAGTCATTTACCGTTAGAAGACCGGAATCAAGCATGCAATTATTTGCTATATTGTTTTCTAACATGATTTTTCTAGTTTCTCCAATGTTATAGAAGTGACTAGAGAAAAAGCAAGGATAATATCAGAATAGTGCCTTCTCACTTACTTCAAGATTCAACACCTATCAACTCTACCCATATTGACAAAATTTTTTTGTCAGCTCACAAGAACCTACATGTTTTCCATCAAGCATTTAAGATAGAAGATTGAGATTTTGTTAGACGGGCGTGTTTTCCTTACGCAATGCATGCATGTCACAAAACCATCTAGAAGGGAAAGCATCTTGAATCTTTATATTCTCTTTACTCCTGGAGTGTGATGTCATGTACACTATCCCTCTATCCTCCAAAGGAACTTCTTTGCTGGAAGATTCCATTAATTAACCTTCTTGACACGACTTAATGGAAGCTTTTGGGCAAGATATTTTGACAACCATTGCAAGATTATCTTCATATGGCCAATCTAGACCCTAGGGACACCAAGAGATGGTTCTTGGATCCTAGAAAAATATGGATATCCCTATACAGTACATGTATTCCTTTATGAGGACTCAGTTAAGTAGGTCTTTCATGCATTTCAAATCTATCAAGAAGTCCCTCATGTATTCCCTTATGAATTCTTTGTACAACTCTCATATTATGTCTATTAGGGCTATCAAGGATCCCCCACAGAAAGATGTTCGTGTAACCCATTATCTGTATGCCAAACCATATATGAGATGGAGAGACACTCTCTTGTGATTTTACTCTGAAGATAGATTCAATATGTTCCTCTCTTTGTGATTTTGCCTTGTGGCCCATGGGGGGAGGCCAGCCTCCTATACAATATATAACATACCCTCATTAATATAATTCTTCTCTCCTTGTTTTCTCAAAACAAAATTCTTCCATTAATTGACAGTGTGTCCCTTTCTTTGTTGGACACACATCATTAATGTTTTGATCCACTTGACATTCAATCTCTATGTTTCGCAGAGCTACATCTCAAGTGATGCCCAGTTTTGTGCGTAAATATTCATGTCAATATCCACCTAATCTGGGGTTTAGCTAATCTGTTTAGCAGCGTCACCTAGCCAACTAATGCATAATATCCACATAATGTGAATGACGCTCCGTCAGCTCAAAGGCATAAACATGGAGTACGCGTTTCCAGAAGTAGCCAAGCAAATCGAATACAGATAAAAAACTGATATCTTTTGTATTTTCAATGAGAATCACCGGAATCATTTGACTCTTTATCATAAACAAACTTGCTGTACCTTATATATTATCCTCTTATTCTAACTGGGTATTTTTAGGAAGCTCTATGATGTGTGAACCAATTTTCTTCTTCATTTATCAACAGATAATAAGGTTTTCATGATTTTAATACTCCCGAAATAGAGTGATTCCATTGATATAAATTATAACACATGTCAAGCCGTTCGATCTGAGGTGGTAAAATGATCAGAGTTTGAAATGACGTTTGAATAGACTCCATATCTACAACATATCGATTACATAGATATGACATGTAAACTCCTTCTACGTAATATTAGGTGCCACGTCATAGGACCTCAAATAGAGTCCTTGACGGTTCAGAATTCGTCAACAATAACTTCGAGCACCTTATTCTGGTGCAAACGCAATATTGGAATTTAACTCTCTAGATAGTATAAAGACAGATCTAGCGCCGATAATCATTATTCTTTCGAGTTCTGATTTTAAATCATTATTTATAGATGAAGACAATAATTAGTAAATGAGGAAGCATCAACGTTTCTTTTTGTGCATGGCCCGAATTTCAACGGACTTATCAAGCTTATCCATATGAAGGGAAACAAAAACACGATTTAAAATTGGCATCCAATCACGATGTTACAAACCGATTACAAAATTCTTGCAGAGATTGTTGCTAATCGAATTACTTTTCAGTTACAAAACTAGATTAGTGAGGATAAGAAGGGACTCATCAAGGGGATCTCCATCCTTGAGGCTATCATTGATGTTTGGTAGGGGCTGCTTTTTGGTGAGAAATCTGCTCAAGATGTCCTCTTCCTCAAAATTGACTTCTATAGAGCTTATGAAACATTCAAGTGGGACGTGATTCTCCAATCTCTTAAAGACCTGGGATGCAGAAAAAAACTTAATAAGATGATCTAGCATTGGTAGGGAATGCAGTAGATCAAATGAAAATCAATGCTTGACTATCTCAAGGTATTCATTTAAAACATTGTATCACACAAGGTTCTTCCTTGGCCCCTCTTCTCCTTGTGATCATTGCCGATGGTTTTAGCTGTCTTGTTAAGCATGATGCATGCTTAGGTGTTACTAAAGGCCTCTTTGTCCCTTTAAGTCAAGAGAAGATGATCATAAGATTGTATGTCGATGACACAAATGCCTTCGCGCATAATGAGCTGGACCACTCTAAAAACACTTTCACATAAATAATTGGGCATGCACCTCAGATTTTAATTAACCATGGATGCAAGTTGAACCCCAAGGGACAAATCTTCGAACTCTTAGGCATTCCTATGTGATTTAATGTTTCGATGGGACAATAATGGAACTGGGATCTTTTCAAGCTTGAAAACAAGTTGGGCTATTGGAAAGGTATGCAGATCAATGTGCCAGGGCACACTATTGTTGTGGAAATGTTCTTCTTTTTTTATTATTTACTTTATCTGTTGCTATAGACCGAAGGAGAAGGAGATCATCAAATTGGAAAGAATTTATAGAAACCTTCTCTGGACAGGAGACCCTAACAAAAGAGGTGTCCCTAAAATTAAATGGGCCACTTGCATAGCCCGAAACGATCAAGGCGGATTGGGCATTCTTAGCGATTAGAAAATATGTTCAAGGCCAAGTGGTTATTGAAAGCATGGGGTAACATGGATGCCTCATTTGTAGCATGATAAACTTGCATTTTCTCGTTGACTTTCTTATTTAGCTCTTCAGAAACAAAGTATGTCATTTTTTTCTTTTTTCCCACTTGTGTCCAACCTACTTCAGAGGTAGGATATTGTGTAACATTGTTAAATGAAGAAGAATCAACGTTGTTACTAGTATCATCATACAGCTTACTCTCACTTTGGTCAGCAGTTTTAACGTCATTATTTTCAACATTAGGATTAATCTTTTGTTTATGGAAATCGTTTCGCATATCAGAATTAGGATCTGGGTCTTCGGCCAGAGGATTAAAGACATTACCTTAAAGGACCTAAGTTTCCTAATAAGCATTACGACTTCTCTTCTTGGTCACCTTTTGAAGCCTTTTCTTGCCATGATTAATGCCACCATTCAAATTATCCTGCTGTCAAAGAAGAGATTTCGATTGATCTATAATAGGCATGTTATATGCATATCCATGTATAAAATTGGCAAGCAGATTACCAATCACAGCCTGTCATTTGGCAAGAAGTTTCAAAAAATACCCATATTTGACACGCACAATAACCTTGTCAGGCCAAATGCCCATCAGTTTTAGGCTCTGGTCCTTCCAGCTTACTGGATCCGCACAGGTGGAAAAGAAATGAACGTAGATCAACGAATGTCCCTCGGAGAAGCATTCTTATAATCCGTGAAGCAATTCTCTGCAGTTCTTTGCTCGAGGTACTTCTTTATATCCGCTTTTCTTGGAGAATACTGTTTAATGATGATTTGACATCCCTGTAATACTAGCAAAACATGGATGACGCTATTGTGTAACTATCTTCGCAAAAAGTTGTGATTTGATTGGCAATCAGCTCGCTGAGATTTTAGTGGAACCACGTTGATCAACCATTAAAGACGTCTTCCTAACGATTTGCACTGTTAGATACACTGACAGTTCATGGCAGTTATATCAGAGTTTGTACATTTTGGACTCTTATTCTTCAATATCTCTTTTAGACCTACGCGGATCGCCTGACAGCGCGTAGGTCTCAAAGAGACCAAGGTCAATCTTCTATCGGCTATGCTTGTAATGGAACATATGGCTTTTACCGGATGCAGTTTAAAATTCTGTTGAAGCACGGTAGAAATTGACAAGGTTGCAGTTGCAGCCTCCCAGTGAACCCGCCCCCCCCCCCCCCCCCCCCCCCCCGAAGCACCGTTTACCCTGCATTGAACGCAGGTGTAGAAGGTGGTAGTTTGGTCGAGCAACAAGCAGAAGTATAATGTGTGCTTATACAAGAGAGGACAATTGGTTTCAACGGAAATTTAGCTCGCTTAAGTTGAGATGCTTGCGCACCCTTCTAGGAGCTTGAGGCATGGTATTTCACTTGAACGTAAGAGACGATTACACACTAGATTTGGGCCTATGCCCGATCTATCATGGATCGTTCGTGTCAAAGTGGAACTCAACAATGTGCTTGGACTCATTGACCTCATCAAAGTATTTGAAGGATTTCTAGGACAACAGTGTCTTAGAAGCATAGAACTTGAGACTCTGTTCTTAGATTTGAGACCTTCTTTCAGCCATCCCTATGTCCCGTTTTCAGGTTTTGTAGGTAGGCTAGAGCTATGACGGGAGCAGCTTTGACATAGATGAAGAACCGTTTCCTTGAGCTCATAAGACTGTGCATATGCTATTAACTCTTCCTAAGTTATTAACTCTTCATAAATATTTCTATATCACATTAATCAATCTTATTTGGCACACACGTAAGTCTCCCTTTATGAGAATACTTAAGTACCGGCTCCCATGATCCATAATGATCATGTTGGAATATTTGATGCCAGATCATGACCTTAGTTCATTTGGGTCATTTTCAAATGCGAATCTCATTAGGTTCTAGTAAAATCATCCTTAAAGTTATTACCTATTTGATTTAATGGATCACAGATTCTATTTTTAGTGTCTTAAAATGTCGAATTCAAAATCCATGTAGAAAAAGCATACAGACGTAACGCTGGAAATTCATAATCTAGCACTTAGATGTTTGAACCTCATTAAATTATAAAATAAATGTAAGCGCTCCAAATTTTAAGGAATTATAAAAGAAATATATAAAAGATATCTTGTGGTTGAAATAAAGGAATTATAAAAGAAATTTAAGCGCTGCAAATATCTAGAGAATGGATATGAAAAGATCTTATAGAACTATCATTAGCAATAACTACGAGAATGCCGACAATTTTCCACGTAATTTATCTCACCAAACTTTTTTTTTTGAAAGTACAATGAATTGGAAATACACACTTAGACACCCAGCCTCGTAATGTAGAGACATGCATCATGAGAGACTCATGGACATGTCTAGACAAGATTTTAACTCACGAATTCCTCCCACAGCTTCAAGGCGTCACTGACTAGGCTATGAAGGCTCGGACAATCACCAAAAAAATTATATGGATATTGGATTCTTTTAAATAACATGCCAAGCTCTCATCATTTTTCCAGCTCAAGATGAAAAAATGATGCGCATTACCAATTTAGTGTACTCCAATAAAATCTGTATTGTAAGGAATTTCTCAACCATCAAAACTTTGGTGACTATTGAAAACTTGAAGGAAAAGTTTTCTTTTTCTTTTTTCTTGCTTTTAAAGCATGTTAGGCAGATGCCTACACCACAGCTTTAACTTTGAAAGTACAAGCCTACACCCCTAACTTTGAATGTACACTGTACAGGTGAATGCGAAGCAAAAGTTGATTCTCCTTTCGTGGAGATTCCTAAAGTAGCGCATTCACAAAAGACGCAAGAATAATAAGTATGGACATTGGAGATTTTCTATATAGCACAGCGGTGTCATGTAGTCAAAGCGAATCTCGATGGACCGACACAATCGATCATGGTTTCTCCCGTAATGAATTCAACTTGATGTTTTTGCAATCTCAGGGTTAGTGACATAAACTGTTCATTTTACGTGGACGTTTGCGCAAGAAGCCGTGCGAACCTCACATCCACCAGCCATTAATGGTGTCCTTTGGAGCCCAAAAGGAACGTCTCACCTACAAATTCGATATCCGCAGGACGCACGCGGCCAAGAAATGGACGTAGATTACCGATTGTATCCCAGAGAAAAAATCCCATAGTTCTTGAGGCAAATTTCAGTACTTCTTGGCCGCATTGGACTTCTTAGTATGCGCGTGAGTTCTTGGAGAATATTGTTTGCTGACTGTTTGATATCCTGTAATACCAACAAACAAGGATGACTATATTATGTGCATTTAAGAAAAAAACGTTGTGATTGGATTGCCAGTGCAGCTACTTAGAGGAGTTGAGCTTACGTTGATCGACCATTAATGTCGTCTTTCTAAGGACTGTGACTGTAAGATAAACGGCAAAGTGATGGAAGTAGATTGTAAAAGGATTCCTATTGCAGGTCAGGGATACTATTACATTCCATGGAGAGAACGGTAATTGATAGGTTTTGGACGCGCATTCTTCAATATGGTTTTGAGACGTACAGTGGATCCCATAACGGCACGTCTGCCCGGGAGCAGCTCAAAGTTCCACCTTATTAACTTTGCATGGACCATGCAGCTTCTACCCGGCAACCATAAAATTCTTGAAAGCATGGTAGAAATTGATATGGGAAAATCTCAGAGGCTCGATACTCTCCCAGAAGTCTTGTTAGATCTTCTAGGCTTCTTCTTCTTCTGCACTCGGATGTTCTTGCTGAGGTCGATCTTAGGCGTTGAACTCGTGACCTTTAGGTATCCAAAACGTTGTGGCAACCACCTCACCACGTAGAACCAATCAAACCGGATGTAAGACGGTTGTACCTACCCAATAAAATAGGATTGAACTTCAAATTAAAGGTCCCCATGGATCAATAAAGATGAAGAATTTATGGAGGTCTTCCAATCAGAATCTTCCTCAATATAGCTTCATCTAGGTCTCAATTTGTATCGAGCATTAGGGTGATAGTGATGGGGCAGTTAACCTAAATTGGAGTTCAAGAAAAGCAAAACCATATCTTTTAGACTCCATTCCACATAACATTAAGATATGAGAAACGAGAATTATGCCATGTTCTCATTTGTTTCTATGTGAAATAAGCATAGAAACATCAAAAGCATTTATATCCTAATGCAGACATAGATGCGTCCCTCTATTGGAGCATGCAAATAATTGCATTTGGGTTTAAAAATATTTTGTCAAATCCCTCTAACTTAGAAACAACTGGAAACTAGCAAACTTTAGATAATTACTCTTCCATGAGGACTCTTAACATGAAACATGCCCATATTTTGAGAGCTTAACTTAGGATGTCAATAAGAATACTAACTAAGTCTACTTTCATGCTAGAAAATCGATGTAAACAAAACAAGTTTTGGACATATAAAGATTGAAGAACAACATTCTATACCACTTGTAGTAATTATTGTAGAATGAAGATAGTTTGCAAGAGATTAACATGAAAATTACATGACATTAAAATATTCTTGCATCAAGAAACCCCACTTCGACTCAAAGAAAATTACATAGAGGCAAATCCACTTCTCATTACGATCAAGAATAAGTTACATAAATTTCATTCAAGAAGCGAGTGGCTCAATTAAGAAAAGGAGCTGATCATACTCTTCTTCATCTACATGTATGGAATCATCATCTTGAGTTTGCACATTTTCAATAATGGTTTTTTTAAGACATGGCTCCTCCAGCTCGGCCATGTGTCCAAACTCATCTGCTACAGGTGGCAAGTAGGAATCTATTTGTATTGTTGTGTGCTTTCTACCCACTTGTTGGTCTTCATTCTGACACTCATTCATCCCATCTATATGTATCTGATTGAAACTTATTTGAGCTTCATGCTTCTCAACTACTATGCAGTGTTTAAACATCTTCAAGGAGCATGCGAATGTAGTACATGTAATAAGCATATGCATTAGAATTGCTTCCAACATTCTTGGCTAAGGAATAACTACATAAAACCTTAATTATATTAAATCCAACACCCAATCATCATAATTTCTAAATAGCTCAATGAGCCTAATGATTAATTTCTATGGCTTTTGATAGGAGTTCACAAGAGTCTTAGCCCCAAAAGCATCTCTTAGCTTCTTTGTTATAGCAAGATACATGAGAACGTTTGGAAGACCATTCTCATTATAGTGCTCCCATACATTCTTTTTACTGACCTTGTCATAATATTCTATTGTTAAGCACTTAGATGCATTCACAAAATGATGAACATGGAGGAAATCAATGTTTGTTCTAACCCTACATGTTCAATGTTCAAAGATGAGAGCTATTTAAAGAGATCTATTTATTAAGAAAGAATACGTAATACAAAGAGATACATACCATGTTAAACACTCAAAAGCATGACACCTTGACGTCAAAGCTCTTGACACTAAGGACTAATCCTTACTATGGACGATAAGAATCCTCCAAAGAGGGAAAAATGTGAGCTCTACAACGTCCTTTACCATCTTAATAATTTGTGGATGATTAAAAGGCTCGTCCTCATTGATATAGCTGCTCATTCTAAAGATGGAATATCTCCTACCAAAGGAGCATAATGGTTTCTTGGAACTATGTTACAAATGTTATTTAAATTGCCAAAAAACGTATTATAGTACAAAGTGCAGAGGGGGTTACTGGGATCCATGAATGGTTTGAGTCTAGATTCCTCCTCAACAAAAATGATCTTTGTGGCTTTAATCCATGACTTCTCATGCATTGCGCTTTCTAT
Source organism: Ceratopteris richardii (assembly GCA_020310875.1). NCBI lineage: Eukaryota > Viridiplantae > Streptophyta > Polypodiopsida > Polypodiales > Pteridaceae > Ceratopteris > Ceratopteris richardii. The sequence continues at coordinate 77,339,459 of CM035427.1, read as the reverse complement.
GTGAGCAAGAAAAGAAGGAGGAAAATCATCAATGGCCTCACCAAGCTTCCTATTCCTTGGATTCTTGTGCAAATGGCATTCAACTAGAACTCTTATTGTTGAATAAAAAGCACTGATATAGTATCAATATGCACCAAAGTTGATGGTCAACATCGAATCTTAGTCTCATACCACAATTCGATGTCGGACATCAACTTTTTGTGAGTAAGTAGCACTTATATATCATCAATTTGCACCAAAGTGGACATCCGACATCAAATCTAAGTCTCACATCAAAATTTGAAGTCAACCATTGACTTTGTTACTATAACAAAAGAAATGATCTTATCCAATCTTTGAAAAGAATGAAATATTTTGATAAAGCCTTATAAGAGGATGTTATGGGATACATTACATGGACCTCCTCCCAAGAGAAGCACCCAAGATTCCTCATCATGAACTCTTCTATCTTTGTATATACTTTATGACTGCAATAAAGGTAAAGGTTAGACTAGGGCATCTACAAATATATTATGTAAATGTCGAAGTGAGGATACCTACTTGTTTAATAATTTGAAGACCATTTCATCGAGGTTGTGCTCCTTTGAAATTACTGTTGAAAGGGTAGACACAATGAGAGCTGAATGTTTTATACCTTGAAGCGCTCGGATGGTTTATGTTTCATGTCCTCTGCACGCTCCTCAATGGACAAGTCACCCCTCTTGAACTTGCTCTTTACATCCACTTGGGGATGAAGTTTTGGTTTTGATTTCTTTTCCCCCTTCAACTCTTTGCTCGCCCACATAAAAAATATTCTATCTTGAAGCTCCCAAACCTATCCTATCCTAAATTCCAATTGGAACCAAACATGGAGTTTTTTGACAGCAACAAATTTCACATATTTTTCAAATCCTATTCCAACCTACTTTAGGCATTGCCTTGTAAGGTTTGGATGTAATCTACCTCCATGATCAGAAAGGGCATCAAGATACTCATGGTGGAAAAGTGTATCCTCTCAATAGAGGACACCTTCTTCATATAATGGTTATCATTATTATGATCCCAAGCCAGAAGCTTGGCTTTCTGCACTCTACATAACTGAGAAGTAAGTCGTTGTCTTCAGGCTTCTACAAAGTGTGATCCTCCTATCACATAGTATGTATATTCATCAATGATGTCCTTATTACAATCTTATATACTTTTTCACCATTGAGAGTCGACCATGACTATAAAACGAAGAACAATTGCGTGATGATTTATCTTCATCTTCCTCTTTAGGTTCTGAACATGAAGATTGAAGGGCTCTCATATCTTATTGAAGGGCTCTCATATCTCGAGAGCTTTCCTACCTATTGATGGGTCGATAGGTGGCCTATCAATAATGGTGATTGGCAAATGGAAAATTTATCATCCCTTTAGAAGCTTAATTCTCATTACCTCCTCACTCATCTTTTTTTACTCTGTTAAAAGTATTCCAGATGCAAGTTCACCATCAGTGCAATGATCTCATCAATTCAATTTGAGCTTTGTGATTTCTCCTCTATATCTATGTGTTTAGCTTGTTTTTTGTGTGGCCTTTTCTACATAGATTGCTTCCCTTTTGATTTTATTTGTGTTTTCTTTTCTTTTGTTCTATCAAAATGTCTCCCTAAATCTAGTGCATAAGATCCAGTTTAGCCGCATGAGAGCACAACACTTTGGGAAAAACATGTCCATCCTATAGATGGCACTTCTCAAAGATTTTGTTGTCTCAGATTCCTCATCCTCCTAATCAAGTCTATACACAAACCTCTATTGGAACTCTTTAGTGGTGGTGATTCCTCCCCTATAAAGGGCACCTCCAAAGACCAAAAAAGGGGAATTCTTCTATTCAATATACCGCAAGCACCACTGAAGCTCTCCCATATTTTTTTACTTAGAGCATCCTTTCTCAAGCTAGGGCAACTTGGCTTTGCAATACTATGTCCAAGATAGGAGAGCCACTTGGGTTACTAGCTCTTTCATATAGTTCCAATCTTGCTCTCCATTGGCCGCTCTCCCCATGCAACAATAGCCTCCTCAGGACCCTCCCCTATGTTCAATTTGACTTTAAGCTTCTTCACAACATGATATCATTCATCAATATTCTAGAAAATGCTTACGATGGCATTTCAGTGCCAACTCAATGCCTAGCATCAAACATGCATTCAGTTGATCCCATGCATCAACCTAAGCCTCAAACCAAATCCAAGAACTAAATTTGTTCTTCTTAACCATGCACTTTTCATGCAAAGTGAAGAATCAAAAAGATCCCTAACTATGTTGCCAAGCAACCTATTTTAGCTACAATTCAATGCCCAACATGGACTTGTGACATAAAATCAATGTCAAACATCGACCTTATGCTAGAAAAGAATGCCCAATATGGACTTGTAGCATAAAGTCAATGCCCAACGTCGACTTTATACTATAACATGATTATTGGCATCCATTTATGGCATGGAGTCCATCCACAACATTGCCTTTATGCCACAAGTTGACATCGCTCATAGAGTTGTAGCATAAGGTCGATGTTGGGCTTCAACTTCTAGCATGAACTATTGTTATAACTTATGGAATATGTTGAACAATGCATTGTTGGATTGTAACATGGAATATGTTGGCCAATGCATTGTTGGATTGTAATAGTAACATGGAATATGTTGAACAATTCCATCTTGAACAATGCATTGTTACTGTTGGAATGTAACATGGAATATGTTGAACAATGCATTGTTATTGTTGGAGTGAAACATGGATATATGTTGAACAATGCATTGTTATTGATGGATGGTAACAGTAACATGGAATATGTTGAACAATGCATTGTTATTGTTAGAGTGTTAACTTATTTTATCAACTGAGGTCAGTTGCTTGTCAATTGAGAGGCATGTTGTATATTATTGAACAATGCATTGTTAAAGTGTTATATTATTAATGTATTAATATGTTTTTGATGTTTTTGATATAGCAGCTGAAGGTTCGTGAGGAGCGTGCAAGGCGTCAAAGGGCGGACATCAATAATCCGAATAATTATTATTTAGCTTGTAAATAAACCTGCGTAGAAGGTTCTATTGTTAGAAAAGTAATGGTTAGAATAAGGGTCGTTGTAGACCGCACTTTTTGTTATTCAAAGTAATGTTTTTTTGTAAAAGTTACCAACTTTTAGTTTCATGCCTACTTTTTGAAGCCGCCCTCATGTAACCACTATTTTGGACGTAATCAAAAGTCCTATAAATACATGCACTATGTGGACTGTCGAGACAGAGTGCATGGGGGGAGATTGCACCCAATACTAGGTTGTGTCTCGTCTCTTGTTGCGTCTATTCTCAAGTGTATTTTTTGTGTGCGTAACCTCTGTATGCGCATGAGCAAGATCCTGACAACAGTGGTATCAAAGCTCTGCACGCGTCCATACGGAAGGTTCTATTCCGTTTTCATTTCCGTTTCCGTTTTCGATTCCGATTCCTGTTCCTGTTCCGGTTTCTGTTTCTGTTCCAGTTCCAGTTCCAGAACCAGAACCTACGTTTTCACCTACGTTTTCACCTACATTTTCACCTACGTTTACACCTACGTTTACTCCTTCGGCTTACTCCTTCGGCTTAATCCAAGGCGTCAACTAAGCGTCGACTAAGGCGTCGACTAAGGCAAAGAACTTAGGCAATACATTCGCAACATTGGCGCCCAAGGTTGCCTTGGCGATCGTTGGCAGCCGTTGGCTACGCGCGAGGCAATTTTAAGTTTTGAGTGGCAATAGAGTGGTTTAGATTCCCTAAGCTAGGAGGATTTGAACCCACAACCTCCTACTTTCAAGGGAAATGCTTTACCACTACACTCTCTCTTGGAGTTATCACTCAAGTTCTTTCCTCATAAATTTAATATAACTTGCAGTTTTTCTAACTTTTCAAGGCGGCACGGTGCGGTGCGACGCGGCGCGTCTCAGGGTACATCTTCTCAGGGTACACTTCTGAGGGTACACTTTCCAGGGTACACCAGGGTACATCCTGTCAAGGTACATCAGGGTACATCAGGGTACATCTTGTCAGGGTACATCAGGGTACATCTAGACAGTGTACATCATGGTACATCCAGGCAGGATACATTCTGCTAGGGTATATTTCATGAGGGTACATCCCGAGAGGAAAGCACTAGCTTAAGGGTCCAAGAGCACCATGGAGGATTACAGTAATTCACCTCGACCTGAGGTAAACAACCTTACGACGGTATTTGGTTTGGAGGTGGGAATCCAAGCTAAGCTTCACACCCTACAATCTACAACCCTCAACGAGGCTATATCTTTTGCCTATGATGCAAAAAAAGAATTCCACTCCATAACCAAGTCAATCCGTCTCCAACAACCACGCCAACGACCACTTTATGTTAAACCTACATTTCCTATGAAGCGTACTTTCAATGCTCCATCGTACCCTAGTTTTCCTCGTCCTCCACAATCCAATTACTCAACTCCACCTATTGCTTCATCTCTCCAACCAACCAAACCACCTACCCTTCAAACTTCAGTAGTGGATGCCCAACAGAAGCCATCACGACTGACTTGCTGGAATTGTGGTAAACCTGGACATACAAAAATAAGGTGCAAATTGCGACCCCTTCACATGAAACCGGCTACAACTCAATTGCATAACATGGAGGTCCATAATGAAGAAATTCCTCCTGTTTGGACAGAGGAATCATTGGAGAAGGACTTAAGTACCTTGGGTAATGATATCTCTCTTCACTCTCTACTTTGCATGCAGGGTACCATAAATAATAAAGTAGTTAAAATTCTACATGACGATGGTAGTTCACATGACTTCATTTCACATTCATTAGTACAAGAAGTTAAATTACAAACGTTGCCTTCCTTGTATAAAGTGAAAGCTGTATTTCAAGGTAGTCATTATAATGTAACACGAGAAGTGCAAGATGTTACGATTAGCATAGGCCCATATGTTGATTCACGAACATTTTTAATTGCACCTTTGCAATCTTACAATGTTATACTAGGTATGCCTTTTCATCACCATTATAACCCACGTATTGACTACCATACTCATACCTTTAACTTTGAATTCAAAGGTCAAATCATTACTTTGTCTGCACGACATGATTTCCAGCCATTTCCATTGATTAGTCACACTCAAGTAAAGCCTGCATTTAGGAAAGGATTCAACTCATGCATTGTTTTTGTCAATGTCATCAATGATTATACTCATAAACTTCCTGATGCATATAAACCTTTCATGAGTATTTATAAGGATTGTTTTATGTTTGAGTATCCCTCTAAACTACCACCATCTCGAGGATCCTTTGACCATAGCATAGATTTAGTCCTTGGTAGTTCTCCTCCTCATAAAGCACCTTATAGACATGGCCCACTACACCAAAAGGAAATAGAAAACCAAGTAAAAGACTTACTACAAAAAGGACTTATAAGGCCTAGTTCTTCCCCATTTGGAGCACCAGTTCTCTTAGTAGAGAAGAAGAATAAAACTTATCGCATGTGCATTGATTATAGAGCCCGTAACAAGATCACAATAAAGAATAGATATCCTATTCCTCGAATAGATGATCTTTTAGATAAGTTACGAGGAGCTCGTGTCTTTAGTAAAATTGATTTCAAGTTACCATCAGATTCATATGACACAAAGTGATATTTTTAAGACTCCATTTAGAAGTCAAATTGGCCATTATGAATTTATGGTAATGCCCTTTGGACTTACCAATGCCCCTGCAACATTTGCACGAATGATGAACAATATTTTTCTTGATTACCAAGCTTTTGTTTACAGTAAGAATGATAGTGAACATGAAAAGCACCTTGAAACAGTTTTTCATTTGTTACGAGAGAACACACTTTATGCTAATCCTGAAAAGAGTTACTTCTTTCAATATAAGCTAAAATATTTAGGACATATTATTTCAAGTGAAGGTGTGCATGTGGATCCGAAAAAGATTAGACTTATCGTAGAATGGCCTACACCACAATCAGTCAATGATGTTCATTCTTTTCTTGGGTTGGCTAGTTTCTATAGGAAGTTTGTTCGAAATTTTTCTTATTTAGCATTGCCTCTTACCTTGTTGTTGAAAAAGAAAATAAAATTTGCATAGGGACTTACCCAACAACAGTCCTTTGACAAACTTAAACATGCACTTTCACATGCACCTGTTTTACAATTACCTGATTTTTCACAACCCTTTCATGTCGTCACTGATGCTAGTGGTTCAGGAATAGGTGTTGTTTTAATGCAAAATGACCATCCCATTGCATTTGAGAGTAGGAAGCTTAAACCCTCATAGCAGAATTATAGTACATATGATAAAGAATTGTTAGCAGTTGTGCATGCTTTGCGAATTTGGAAACACTATCCTATGGGCTCTGAGGTCTTAATCAAAACCGATAAACAGGCTATTAAGCATTTATTAAATCAGCCCTTAATCTCTGATAGGCATCTTAAATGGGCATCATTCATTCAAAATGTCCAACCCATGATACAATATCATCCTGGTAAAGCTGATGTTGTAGCGGATGCTCTTAGCCGTTTTCCTTCGCATTCTGTTGTTTTGAATAATATTTCTGCCATCCAAATTCATTCTTTTCAAGAAATGGTTTCCACTTATGCATCTGATTTGTATTTTTCACGTGCATGGCATGACTTCAACAATGCTACATCTTTATCTGATGAACATTATACATTTCATAATGGTTTTCTCTTTTTTCAACATAGATTGTGCATAACCCAAGCTTTTAAAGATTTTGTCATTAAAGAAATGCATGAACCATCTTACATGGGTCATAGAGGCATACAAAGCACCATTTTTTCTTGCAAAGATTTCTTCTTTTGGCCACACATGGAAAAAAATATTGCACATTATGTTTCTCAATGCATTGTATGTCCGTGTGTCACACATCATCATGGTAAACCATTTGGATTCTTAATGCCACTTTCCATTCCCAATGAACCATGGGAACGAATCTCTATGGATTTTATCACAGGTCTTCCTATCACTTCATCACATAATGATATGATTTGGATAATAGTTGATAGGTTTAGTAAATATGCATATTTCATTCCGTGTAGAAAAACTTTGACTGCACCTCAAGCTGCAAAATTATTCATTACATGCATTTTTCCACATCATGCATTTCCTCATGTAATGTTATCTGATCGTGATGTTAGATTTTGTAATCATTTTTGAGTTGCCTTACTTTAACATTTTGGTTCTAAAATAGATGTTAGTTCTGCATTTCATCCTGAAAGTAATGGACGAAGTGAGGCTACAAACAGTACTATTCTTGATTTAGTGCGTTGTTATTCATTAGATAATCCTAGTAACTGGGATGAAAAGTTGTCATTGCTTCAATTTGCTTACAATAACACTGCACACACCACTACAGGCCGTGCACCCTTTGAAATTGTTTTGGGTAAAAAGCTTCCTACTCCCATGTCCCTCACCCGAAATGACATTCCGATGCCTGATTTTATTGCTCAAGATCACGTTTCTAATTCTTGAGAAAATCATCGATCATGATGTCACTACTACACGCACAGATACACAAACACCTTAATGTACCAACTCCATGAACATTTCCATGCATGTGTTTTTACATGGAACATGCCTATTTTTTTTTATTCAGTGATGAAACATGTGACTGGCCATCCATGTTTATTATTTTATCAACTGAGGTCAGTTGCTTGTTCAACTGAGGGGCATGTTATAACTTATGGAATATGTTGAACAATGCATTGTTGGATTGTAACATGGAATATGTTGGCCAATGCATTGTTGGATTGTAACAGTAACATGGAATATGTTGAACAATTCCATGTTGAACAATGCATTGTTATTGTTGGAATGTAACATGGAATATGTTGAACAATGCATTGTTATTGTTGGAGTGAAACATGGAATATGTTGAACAATGCATTATTATTGATGGATGGTAACAGTAACATGGAATATGTTGAACAATGCATTGTTATTGTTGGAACGTAACATGGAATATATTGAACAATGCATTATTATTGTTAGAGTGTTAACTTGTTTTATCAACTGAGGTCAGTTGCTTGTCAACTGAGAGGCATGTTGTATATTATTAAACAATGCATTGTTAAAGTTTTATATTATTAATGTATTAATATGTTTTTGATGTTTCTGATATAGCAGTTGAAGGTTCATGAGGAGCGTGCAAGGCGTGAAAGGGTGGACATCAATAATCCAAATAATTATTATTTAGCTTGTAAATAAACCTGCGTAGAAGGTTCTATTGCTAGAAAAGTAATGGTTAGAATAAGGGTCGTTGTAGACCGCAATTTCTGTTATTCAAAGTAGTGGCTTTCTGTAAAAGTTACCAACTTTTAGTTTCACGCCTACTTTTCGAAGCCGCCCTCATGTAACCACTATTTTCGACGTAATCAAAAGTCCTATAAATACATGCACTCTATGGACTGTCGAAACAGAGTGCATGGGGGGAGATTGCACCCAATACTGTGTTCTGTCTCGTCTCTTGTTGCATCTATTCTCAAGTGTGTTTTCTGTGTGCGTAACCTCTGTATGCGCGTGAGCAAGATCCTGACAACAACTATCGTACTTCTTAATTTTTAAAATGCTCTTTAAAAGAGGGGTAAGGAGGAATGATGTTCAAAGGAGAATGCTAATTGACTTGACTCAAGAAGGAATCTTTTTGGGATCATCTTTTCAATGGCAAAAAACAATACCTTTGCTTTTCTTGCTTTCTACGTTTTTCTCCATTGGTTGATCTCCGCGACTTTCAAGCTACTTGTAGAGATTTCTTTCCTTTTTGTGTATGCACTCCCTTGCTTCTCTATAGAATGTAAAGTGATTCTGACCCTACCTTCTCTATTTATAGAAATTTTTATTTTCTTAACCACATGTAGCTCTATGGAACTAGTTTCAACCAAATTGAAGTGGGGTGCAATATTGCCCAAGAAAATGTAACAAAGTACCCATTTTTGGCTAATTACACTAAAAATTGGAATACTAATCTAGTCTTTGTAACCACCTTGTGACTATAAGCTTTTTCAACTTAACAAACTAAATGTGAAGGCTAATAGGCTATGCTTAGCTGAATAATGAACCAATTTTGCATGCTTTTTCTGGCTACACCCAAGATAATCGTATGCTTATACCGCATATGAACACTTTATTCTCTTTATCTTACTTTAAGTCTTTGCAATTAAGTTGCTCTTAAGAGGTGAAAGATTTATCATAAAATGCTCTTAACCATCATATACAATGTGGATATTTTGATGCTTTTCATTAGAACCAAAATGCTCTTAACCATCATATACAATGTGGATATTTGATGCTTTTCATTAGAACCAAAAGCATATGCATAATGAATCAGCATATGTAATTAAGATATTTGATTTGTGGATAGATGGAAGCCAAGATCATATCATGAAGATATTTTATGTGATTAACCTATTTAATTTGTGGATAGATGGAAATCAAAATGATGTGCACAATGAAACAACATTGTCAAAAAAATATAGTGAATTCAAAGTGCATATACATTGACATTATCCATTGGTCAGATATATTTCAATATCACTTTCATTGTAATGAAGCACGATCCATTCCTTTCTTCAATCATAATTACGTAGAATCTGGAGATCACTTAATCCATTTCTTTCTTGAATCTTATAAGGAAATGGGTCACCATTTCTCTTTCTTAGCCAAGATGAGATCTCTCTTCTCTATTGATGCTTGGGAATCCAATTCAATGTTTTCTGTTGATCCTTTCTTACGAAGAAGCTCCAAACATGTTGGAAGAGATGGCCATAACATAGTGAATGATTCTGCATTCTCCACTCAATCCTTTAAACTCTCTAAATGCAACAATCTTTAGAGTAATTTAGTGAGTTTTAATCCGCTACTAGATGAATCTCATCTCTCTATGGACTAAAGTGCAATTGTGAGAAATAATGCCAATGGGTAGGAGGCTAGGACCATCACATTTAAAGCAAGGCCTTGTGAAGCAAGTAAAACATGATTTCAATTCTTAACTTCAGATAGACAAATTGCTTTAGATATTATGAAGAATTGTTATGCCATGATTAAAATGTTTGTACAAATGATTAGGAATGAAGAAACAAATGCAAAAAAGAGATAATTTTTTGAATTTAGATGGTGAGAGAGAGGATATATATATTGGTGCTCAAATGGAAATTATTTTGGATAATATTTTATTATCATGTGTTTAATTTTAATATTACTTTAATCAAAGGATCGGATGTTGTAGGGCTTCATTTTAAAATTGCAATGAGCTTGGGAAATTGGAGACTCGATAAGGTTCAACAAAAATGTTTCAATGGAGATCGCATCTTTGATACTTATAGAATTGTAGATGAAGGATATATTGTTTGTCATGCAATGAGTTGGATGATGAACTATTTTAGTTTTCATTGTAAAGTTATGCCTCTTACTAGAAGGTTACACTTGTCAGATAACTTTACACCTCAAGAAGTGTTCTGGGTCTAGAGAGAAGAGATCCTGAGTAAAAATGAAAAGTTTGTGCAATATCAACATTTTACTAGATTTTGGAAATAAGAGTTCAGAAATGTTACTATTCTTCAAAATTTTAGGATGCGTGAATGCTTCCTATGTGCCATTTTGAAGTAAGTGTCTTAAGGGGCAACAATAGTTTTCAAAAACAAAAGACGATAATTTGAAAATTCTTCTCAGAGAACATCGTGATAGTCAAGCTTTAGAAAGAAAAGGGGCAGTTCATCATAGAGCTAAGACACTTAGATATCCAAAGCATAATATGTGTTATTTGATGGTATAGATAAAAAATTTGCCTCATTTTTTACAACTTCGCAAGGATATTGGATAAAGTCCTTGTGCAAATGCATTTGGTAGGTGCATTGGTTTACAATAGAAATGTAAGGTCTAAGGTCTTTTTGAACTATGCCAAATCGCATAAGGATCCAAGTCTCAATTTGACTATGATTCACAAAATATTGCAATCATGGTAGCATCATTTACCACCAATTTCGTATTTGGAACTTGATAACACTTTGAGAGAGAACAACGAATCTACATTCTTTGGATATTTATTGATGTTTGTTGATAAATAAGTATTTCAAAAAGTGAAGGTCAATGTTTTATTGGTTTGGCACACTCATGACCACATTGATCAAATGTTTAGTATGTTTTCTAGGAGACTAGCACATCATAATACTTTTACTCTTCCATCATTGAGAGAATTAATTTTAGAAGCTTATCCTCCAAATCCATAAGCTCATTATCTTCCACAAATCTATGATTTAAATACGTTTTTCTCAGTAGGTTCTCATAATATGAATAAAGTTTTATAACCAATTTCTACCAGATTGTAACCTAAAAAACCATAAGAAAATTTACACACTTCCTTTCCTGATACTCTTTCCAAGAGGTGATCAGTGATAAGTAACGCGTAACTGTCTTTGATTGTGGGATCATTAATATTCTTCAACTTAATACAAACCCTTAGTTTTCCATTCTTTTTGGGTACTACCGCTAATGGAGAAGTCCATTTTGTACGCTCAATCTAGTATATGAATCCTACAATTAATAATTTTTCTATTTTCTCTTGAATCTTAGTAGAGTAGATAGCATTGCAAGCATATGGCCTTTGTTTTGAAGGCTTTTCCTCAAGAGTCATGGAACTCTAATGACAACAAATCTTTAGGTCTACTCCTTTTAAATCCATGTAAGTCCATATGAAGACATTACGATACTTTCATAGTAGTTCCATTAATTCTTATTCTTATTCTATTGGAACGTCTCTTCTAATGCAAGTGCTTTGTTTGCATTTTCTTGGGTTACTATTATTCTCTTCATTTTTTCTTTTTTTTCATAGGTTAATCCTTCTTGAGCCACTCTTTTAGGTATTTGAATAGAAATTCTCCACCCCTCCACTTCATATCTTTTGATGTGCTCAAGGAATCTAAAATACCTTCCTTTGATGTTGTTGTTGTTGTTGTTCTTCTTCTTCTTCTATATCATCATTCTCCAATATATTCTTCTATGTAGAAGATATTGCAATTCTCTTCCTCATTATTTACTCCAATTTCCTTTAAATATTGTTATTTTGAGTTGAACTCAAGTCCATTATTATGCTTTCATAGTCAGCATCCTCTTCATTATAATCTTCACCATCATCTGCTTCCTTCATCATTACCATGAATAGGCATAGTTCATATTCTTGCTCTCATCATTCATTTTTCGAAGAGGTTGAGCTACTAATTCCACTTTCTTAACTATAGATGTATTTGGTGTTGATTTTTGGCTCAAAACCATAAATGTAATGATGATTTAAAATCGAATCATATAGAATGGCATACATTTCCAATGAGGATAATAGCATGAGTTTTAGATATGCGTGTCATTAGTCATGAAGTTTTCAATTTCAACAATCACATCAATACATGAAACATTATCATGTGTGCACAAAGATATCATGATCTTTCTTCATATCTGCAATCCAAAGAGGTACATGAGATCAAGTGCCTAAAATATAACTTGAAGCATTACTAAATTCCTGCATAGGCGATCCATGGTCTCTATCTATTGCCCACTTACCTTCTACATAAAGTTTTCTTTAATTTTACAATTATTTTAGAAGCAGAATCGATCAAAGGTACATATGCTTTAGGTTTGTTTCCAATATTAACCATAGTCTCAATGGTTCCCCTTTCCAAGTACGTTTGAGTAAAATCCCTCTTCTGGTTACCATTATACTTGTCTATCCTCCTATTGGGGGATTCATTGATTGAAAGGTAGTTGTGTGTTTGTAGGAGAAGAATGGAGAAGAAGAAGAGAGACAGTTGCATCGAAAGCCAATATGTCTTGATTTACAATAAAGAATACAATAGCTTGGTCTAGAATGAGATAAAACTTTTCTATGTGCATAGTGCTTAAGCCAATGGGCGAATACACAAGTATACAAAATACTGCAATTACTTGTGTAGTCAACCTCCTCTATGTCCATCGTCCACCTTGTCTAATAGTATGCCCTTGTGCACACCTTGCACTCAAGCTTCCAATAAGGTTGAACGAAGGGTCACTCTGTCCCTTGATGTGGAGCACCTCTTTTTTCCACCTTGCTCTCGAACTCTTTCTACATACTTATTAGCACACTTTCTGATTCTCCTTGCACACCTTGCTTCTTTATGCACGTACACAAGTGTGTCTTCTTCTCCTTGCTCCGTAGTCTAACTCATTAGTCCAAGAATGACTATGTCATTTGGCTGTGTGTCGATTCTTCTTACGTACATTGATTAAACTACTTGTTTTTCTTGGTTCTCACTTTTATGTCCCAAGAGCCTCTTCATGTACATACTAAACACTCACTATTTTAGACCGTAATCACTTAATGAAAAAACACTAAATGTGGGGCCACACAAAGTCTTGCATACCATCGTCTCTTCATATCTTTTTCATATCATTTCCACGTTTGCATTTATGTCTCTAAATTGTATGCACAATGGAGGGTTTGGCTAGACCTTCCATAACAGTTAAAAATCCTTATGAACCCTTCAAATAGATCATTTTCAACCTGCATTTCACTTTTTGTGGAAAACCATTGTGAACAAACTATTTGTGCACAACATGTGCACCCGTGTTCTTGTTCACTTGTGCACCACCTCTACACCACTTTGGACTTTTGCACCACGTATGTATCACATGCAAAGTCACCTCTTTGACCTTCTCAATAGTTGTGCATGACCTAATTGGCTATCCATCCTAGAGATCGAGTAGCCAAACCATGAGCAAAGATGTTCCATTACGGCACCATAGGGGTAAGACCTTCAAAATAACATATGGGCAATCCACTGGGAGAAGAAGAAAACATTTTCAAGCATATAGTAAACTTGGACACCAAAGAAGTAGAAATGGAGGAAGAAGTAGGATTGGTGGTCTGGTAAGAAGGAGGGCATGGAGGGTCTTGGGGCTAATAACGATAGTGCAAGGAGGGGGAAGTTTTAAGTATAAAGTTAGGGGCATCAAGTAGGATGGGGTGCTGATGAAATGTAACAATCGCCATCCTTTAGAAGCAACATGTGCTGCACATGAAAAATGTGAAACATGTGGAAAATGAGAGATTAAAAAGACCATGTAGTACACATGCAAGATAAAAATCACATGTTAACTATGCACAAAATATATGATTTTGACCGTAAGAAGGAAAACGAGATGGATTTTGGTGAAATTAATCCAAAAAATGAGTCTAGGGTTGCAAAACATAGAGAGAGCGAGGGAGAGAGAGAGAGAGAGAGAGAGAGAGAGAAGAGAGAGGTACATAGAGAGTAGAGAGAGTGAGAGAAGAAGAGAGAGAAGGATGAGAGAGGTAGGGAGAGAATTGAGAGAGAATGAAATAAGAAGAGAGAGAGAGAGAGAGAGAGAGAGAGAAGGAAGATAGAGGTAGAGAGACTAGAAAAATAAGATTTTTTTTCACGCAATGGGCGTGCCTTTTGTCTTAGTAAATATGTAAAAAATAGAGAAAAAAGAAAATAAAATATCAACGAATTTCAAAAAATCAAGAAAAACTCTCAAAACTTTTCCATAACTTCTAGACACTTGCTACACTCAAAAACATAGACAAAATACTTTTTTCTCCTATTTCAATAAGAAAATTGGCATTAAAAAGAAAGAAAAATAATTCTAGAAAAATACTAAAAAAATCTAAAGAAAATCTAGCAAAACTCCTAATAATATTCAACAAGATTCTCATGACTTGGCAATAAAATGACTAAAAAATACATGAAAAAAAAAACTTTAAGAAAAAGCATGACAATTGTTTAAAATAAGAAAGTTAAGAAACAAAAATACTATGAGAAGAGTTATGTACAACTTTGATAGATTTTACAAGCTCCAAGTGATCCAAAAGATTTCACTTTTATTGATTATAAACCTTGAGCCTAGAGATTTTTACTAATGGAACTGCCTCCCCATTCAGAGTCTCTAACTGCACCACAACCCATTTTGGTTTTTTTCTTTTTGGTCACAATGACCATGGGATAGGGCCACTATGAATGCCCTAATGAAATAATAATTCCAGCATCCTCCATCTTTTGTATCTCTATGTGGACAACTTTAGCATACTTTTGATTGAATATGTAGGCTTTTTCCCTTGCTAGTATGGCTCCTTCAATCATTGGATTCCTATGTTACCTAAAACCTATAGGTATACCTTCTAAATCCATATAATGCCCTTTATATACATCCATATATATTCTCATAAGAGATGTTATCCATACTATTATCCAAAACCAGCTTTCCACTAATATAGGATATGAATCATGTTCATCAATGTTGTACTTAAGGGTTTTCTTTTCTTCCCTCTTCTATGGTGTCAAATATCCTCAATTGTGCTCATTAGATCTTCTTTCTATTGTGTCTCTTCACTTGGAGCGGGTATATCCTAAAGGATCCTATTTTCCTTGTTTAATCCATTTCTCTCCTTGACTCTTTGCATGTTTCTACCTGTGAAGCTTCCCTTCACTTCTTGTTTGCATAACAAAAGACTTAATTTCCTCTAAATGTACCACTCTAGCACATGGTGATGGCATCATGGTTTCTTCTGTAGCTCCTACATTACTCACACAAAGCATCTAAATATGATGCATTGGTGTGGATGCTTTGTTTGTTGGGCAACAAATTGTGTAGTGATCTCTAGCTTTTGGGCAATCTTTGCAAAGAGGAGAATTTTTCGACAGAGGATGTTTGCTTTGATAATTTCCATATTCCTCAAACCTAGAGAAAATAATTAGCCTTCTTGGTCCATTTTTAAAATTACCCCAAGGACCTAAGTTGTAGGTGCTACCTTGACTTGGTGTAGCAACCATTAAATTGGTTGGTGGTTGGAATCCTGCTTGTCCCCTATATGCTTGTTGAGGCATTCCTCTTGATTTGCACTCATGGGCTTCATGGCAAGATTTCTTGCATAAGTGGCAATTCACACTTAAGGGAGGACATTCACTTACCATATGTCTGTGTTTGATACACATCGTGCACCATAGTCCACTTTTAATGCTATTTCCCCGAAGTTCTTGTAGCTCCTATCAAAGTTTTAGAAATTCTTTGGCTTGGGCCTCCTCTTCCTTTTGTATATTTAATGCTTCAATCTCACACCTTAATTGAGTTATTGCACTTTTTTCTTCTTTGTGGTGCTTTTTTCTTTTTAAGCTCTCAAGATCTTTCCTCAATTGTGTTACTAGATCTTCGCATTCCACAAGGTATGGTAGACTAGAAGAGCCACTTCCATATTGATGTCTAATTTTCTTTAATGTTGTTGATGTGGTAATGAGTTCTTAAATTGTTATGGTGGGAAGCATTAGCTCCTTGATCTTACATTGTGTAGATAGTGGAAGTGGTTTACCAAGCCTCTTTTTGACGAAAAAAGCATCGGGGATCTAATAATTTTGTCATAAGTGCTTTGTTTCTAGTAACAAATTAAGTAAATATATCCCCAGTACATAGTCATAGCTTCATTAATTCTTGAATAATGATTTCTACTATATTTCCTTATTCCAACTATGTATTGAAGGCATCCTTCATCAAGTCCTAATTAAAATAATTGTTGGTCAAATAATTTCGGTAATTTTCCAATGTTGCTAGGAATACGACTAAAAATGCATCTTCCCTTCCCATCAACCCCCTTGTTTTACGTAGGGATAAAAGTCTTATGACATGCTTGTCACATTCTTCATGTGCTAATCTTGTAAATGAAGAAGTTTTGATATTCAAGCATGAAAGTTAAGTTTCTAGGTCTATTTGAGCTACTATATTTCCTATTAAGGATGTGGGTGAAACAGGACTAGTGGACCTATGAATGACTTTCCTTCGTGTTGTCTTGAAAGGAACTCCTAAGGTTTGGCACTAAGTCACGCTCATGAGATCTGCATCCTATTCCGTAGGGTGAGATGAATTCCAAGAAAAAGGAAAATTACCTCTTCAATGTTGTCAACACCTTTGCACTTTTTCTTCACTTTGTAATATTGTTTGTGGTATGCTCAAGCTTCCTTGTCCCACCACACATGCCAATTTGTTTTGGGAAATCTTTGATTGAAAGGTACTTGAGTGTTTTAAGAAGAAGAAGAAAAACAATTGCATCGGAAGCCTCTGTATCTTAATTAGCAATAAAGCATACAATATCTTGGTCTATAATGAGACAAAAATGGTCTCTATGCATAGTGCTTAAGCCAAAGAGTATACACATAAGTATATAAAATATCACAAGTACTTGTGTAGCCAACCTATTCTGCTAGGATCCTCCACCTTGTGGAGTAGGTTGCCCTTGTACACACATTTCACCCAAGCTTTCAATAAGGTTGAAGGAAGGATCACTCTCTCTCTCTTTCTCTTTTGACATGTAGTACCTCCTTGGTGATATATTGTTCCACATTAGTTTCTCTCTTAGTTGCTTTCTTCACACTTTCTCTACATATTTTTTAGCACACTTTGTCACTCTCCTTGCACACCTTGATTCCCTATGCACATTCTCTTCAGGTGTGTCTTGATCTCTCTTGCTCCTTAGTCTAACTCCTTAGTCCAAGAATGGCAAAGCCCTTTGATTGTGTGTTGATTCTTCTTACGTACATCACTTCAACTAGTTTCCTATCTTGATGCTCACGTTTATGTCCTAGGAACCTCTTCATGTATAGATCAATGACTCCCTATTTTATCATGTAGTGATTTTATGAAAAAACAAAATTTTAAATGGGAGGCCACACATAAAATCTTGCATATTGTCTTCATTTCATATCTTTTTCATAGCTTCTTCACTTTTGGCCTTTATTTGTTCCAATTCTGTGCAAAAGAGAAGGTTTATCAAGACCTTCCATAACACTTAAAAAGCCTTAAAAAACCCTTCAAAAAAACCATTTTGCCATGTACATTCCACTTCTCCTACAAACCATTATGAAGACACTGCTCCTACACTACCTATGCACCCATGTTCTTGGCCACTTGCGCACCACCTATGCATCACTTGCAAATTCACGACTTTTACTTGCTCAACACCTCCCACCCATAGGTACTAAATAGTTTCTTTATCCAAAAGTATTATGAATTTCATGCTCATTCACTTCTATAATGGATGCTTTTGGTTGATCTATCTCTATATCTTCTTCTTTATTTTAAATGGCTTTTTTTCTTTCTCAATGAAACTATCCAAGTCATGAATGTTTCCATCTCTTTATCAAGACAATCACTTTGAGATTCAATTTGAGCAGTATTTGGATATTTTATAGTGTGCATTCATTGGTCAACTTCATACTTAGGTGCCTCAGGCTTAGGTAATCCATCTCTTGCATTTGAGTGGGATGTATGTCTAAAATATCTCTCCTATCATTGTGCTGACTGATGAACCTCAATTCTAACCATATCTTATTCATTGATTAAGTC
The DNA here is from genome assembly GCA_020310875.1 of Ceratopteris richardii. Lineage (NCBI taxonomy): Eukaryota > Viridiplantae > Streptophyta > Polypodiopsida > Polypodiales > Pteridaceae > Ceratopteris > Ceratopteris richardii. The sequence goes on along the minus strand of CM035427.1, from coordinate 77,321,045 downwards.
ACTTAGACTCTCTACATCTTCTAATCTATGCTCAAACTCTCTTCTTTGAGACTCATCTAACATATCTGAAAATCTCTTTCAAATTATCAAGTTCCAGGGATGTTGTATCTACTTGAGATGGATGATTATACTTCACTTCAAATTCTACTAAGTATCGTGTGACATGTATGTCTATTTTTTAGGATTCAATGCATCATAGAAATGACACCCTATCGCTCCTATTATAGTCTTGATTAAAGAATTAAACTAAGAGTTTCTTCTTAAAATCCTCACATAAAAGGTTATCAATCACTCCAAGCCTAATTCTATCATGCATAAGCCATTATGGACCTCCTACATGTCTCCTTTTTAATAGTTTTAGTCAAACCATATTCATATGCTAATTAATCAAAGTATCTAAAATATGATGTATTATTTAGCCCATTCAATTCGCTGTATTAAATGTAATGAGATCTATTATTTTCCATACATGTTGTTCCTCAAAATTATATGTCATACATTTATGCCTAATTGCAATAATTTAACTACATAAAGATAAGGAAAATACAATAACTTCAATGGACCTTTCTCCACTTAAAGGCTTCACAAGGAGATGTAACACCAAATCCAAGAAATCTCCAAGATCTTGTAAAAACTCACAAACAACTTGCACAATCTTACTAGCAAAACCTCACACACAAATAGGTTGTTTCATGTCAAGTTCAAATGTTGTCATGTGGATCTACACCTACATGCAAGTTGCTCGTAGTGTATGTGGATGTGCCAACAAGGTGATGCTCAATCCTTAGGCTTACATCTCAAAGGTTGGACATTGGTGTTTACTTAGGGAAGCAAGAAAATCAAAGGTTGGGCATTGTTGTTTACTTATGAAAACTAAATTTCATGTGACTTGGAGTTATCCAAAGAAGGCATATTATGATTCATCTTGCATCAAGTTCAATCTCAAAGAAATTAAAAGATCAAAATACTATTTCCATCTTAAAAATTGCATTTAGTAAAGTTTGAAAAGAATTTTTTGTGAATTCATAGTTTTCTTTTCCCTTACTTTGTTCTATAATAAATTCAAACGTTCAATTTTAAGAACAAAACAAAAGGGTTCAATAGAATTGCAGCAAAAGGTCCTCGGATTGTATACTTTATGCACAGATGAGAATCATCCCTACTGTTGAACTATGTTCAAGAATTAACAAAGACATTGTTTGTTCATAAACAACCAATACTGGTATGGTATGTTGAAAGATCTATGCATCATCATATATGAAATATTATTGTATAAAACATAGCATATAACATTGCCTGTATGTTCACTCACTACATCAAGTGAGCTTGATTTGAAAATTATCTTTATTCCCTAAGGCTAGAAACACTTATGCTTTTTTATTGAGTGTTAGGAACATTAATGCTATCAAAGTAGAGAAAAATTTGCTCTTGTTGGATTTCTAGGAGCATTTACATGTTTTTGAACATCCTCAAACTGCATGTGCATCCATGTAAAAATGGATATGCATGAATACTTTAGGTATACACATTTGTATGTTCATATCTAGTAAAGAATGAGATCATTTCTAAGTTGACTCCGAATATTTTAAGAATAGTTCTTGTTGAATTGATCTTTAAATTTTTAATCTCATATCTTTTTTGAAATACGAGAATCATATATCTTGTACCATGTATGGTTTCCTCACATGTTCATTCATGTCATGCCTACATGATTGTAGTTTGGAAATAAAGGTAGACTTGCATGCTACATTATCAAATGCATATGTGTAAGAGCTTTAAGAGGCCATGCATATAAGGAAAGTTTCAAATGATTTTTTTAGACAAAGGATAGTCTATGGGCTTTACATGAGAGTGGACCATCAAACAGTAAAAAGGTAATAACCTTGTATGAAACATGTATTTAAAAATTTATATTTTCATATAACATAGATGTCTAGGAACTCTATTATGATACTAAAAATCATTATATTTAGAGTTCATTAGACTAGTTAGAGTAGATCTACAAAAGAAGCCTTTGACTTGGAGTAGAGTGTCAAAAATACCTATAATGATCTATTGGGATATCTATTTGTTTCATTAAATTTAATTAGTTTGGGAAATATTTGTTCCATATCACAATTAACATATTTATGGATCTATGGTTTGGATTCTTTTAGAAATGATTTATATATTTATAGATAAATTGATTTTAGTATTGCCTTTCTTGTTCAAGTTGGATGTCCTCAAAGATTTTATCATAAGTGTTACCTTACATAAAAACGTTTATATGAAATTTGGATATTTTCTTGGAGAGTTATTTCAATTGCATATCCCATTTTCGTAGAATTGGGATGTTGTGTAATAGGCTAAGCATAATAGTTAGTGCTCTACTATCTTTGCAAAGGTTTCGTGAGGCAAGTGCAAAGGTAATTGTCAAAAAAACATTTTTATTCAATGTGACACCCAAGTTTGATATCTTATATATTGAATTAATTTAGACTATTGGAATTATTAGTGTCAAAAATTTGATAGGTCTAATGAGGGAGTCAAGTCATTGCATGGTCCAAAGGAACACCCACTCTATACACATTTATGTATGAAATCTTTAATATTGTGTGTAGTCTCTTTCTATCATAGGTACGTCATTGTCTAGTAAGCACACAAGCTCTAAAATTTTTATGATTCTACTTAGAATTTTTGACTCTCAAAGTCCTTAGAATGGAAAATTCTATAGTTTGAGTGCTCATACATTAGGACATACTGTCTTTCGATAAATTTCTCACTTTTTTAGATCTAGGTCTAACTTAGATTGCACTTAATTGATCAAATAATAGTAAAATATTGAATATGTTTGGTTCATTCCAAGATTTCGAAAAACACTTATTATGAATTTATTTTGGATATGAATTTATTTTGGACCAAAAGCTTCTAGATAGAAAAGAATTTATCAAAAAGCTTTTCAATCGAAAGCAATTTTAATAGAAAAGTTGTTTCTAAGAAAAAGAATTATACATTTTTTATTTGATCAAGAAGCTTATTGCATATGATCTTCCTTGCAAGTTGTTAGAGATTCACTACTATCATACCATTCATAGATGTCTTTCCTCACCATATCATTCAAGTATTGATCTATTTTTCATTTATTTTCTACTTTACTCTTTTCTTTATTGTGTCTCATGCATATGCTATGATTCGCATATGTGTCTATTACATATGTTTGATTTGTATTTATATGATACATTTTTATGTTTTGTAATCATCAATAGTATACATGTTCGACTCTGGAAATCATTTCTTACTTGTATACTTTTATGAATCAAATTTAAAAGGAACCATTGTTGTGATTAACCAACTTGCTACATCGATACTTACGCTCATGGCTATATATGATTGATCAATGCATCTATTGAGATTGTTTGAATTGGTGCATCGATTGCTAGTTTCTCAATAGTATAGGGAGCAAATAGGGACTATTGTGATTGCTTGATTCTTTAAATATTACTCTCACAATAGTCACTTAGATTCATGTTAGCATAATTACACAATGCATGGTCATGGGGTTATAGAAACTTTTGTGATTGTCTGATTCTTTGAGTCTTACTATCACAATAGTTATATACATTAATGTGACAAGAATCATACATAGTACATGAAGTGTATATGAACTAATATAAATGTCTAATCCTTTGACTCTTACATTATTAATATTTACATATGTTCACTTTAAGATTATAATGAAACTTTTTATTGATATATAAATCTACTTATCTAGCTATCTATCCATTTATGTATCCCTTAAATTATTGTGTATCTACCTATCTATCTATATTCATCTATATATTCATCCATTTATTCAAGCACATTCTCATCTATCTATCTATTCAATTATCTACCCATTAAATTTTTTTGTCTATCTATCTATATTTATGTGTTTATTCAATTATCTATCCATCCAATTATTCATCTATCTAGCGTTTATTTTTTTATATATTAACCTATCTATCATACAATTATTTATTCATTTATCTAAATGTGTACTTAAAGATGTGGTTAAGTATATATCATTTTTTTATGAATCTTATTTTTTATTATTTATTTTATGAATTAGATTAGTTTTCAAGTCTTTAATATTAATCAAAATTTTACTTTTAATTTATAGTATATTTATTATTTTTGCACAAATGGCATGTAAAATAAATAAGTAAGAGGGAAAGTTTTTGCAAGATTTTGTTTGCTTGTACATCTACAGAATGTGAGAAGACCAGATCACAATAGCAATGGATAAATCAATTTACAAGGAGTTAATAAAATATCTAGTTAGAAGAACATACATTAGAATCAAAGATACATTTGGAAGCGTATCAGGAGGAGCACAAGTACTAGGTGAACAAATGTCCAAAGTTCTCACTTGCATCTTTGGACAAATAGTAAAATTTGTAGAATTATTTTGCATTGGACATCACAACAAAGCCAAGATTTATCAACAAGATCAAATTTGTCAAATTACACTACCAAATGATGAAAAGAGGAAAGAAAGTGAGACTTGATACTAGTGAATAGGTAGAGAGACCAGTGATAGCAACAATACTAGATCCATGTGTAGACATACATATGAATATGGGAGATCAAACATCCAAAAACCTACATTTATGCCCATACTTATCTGTTCATTTCGAAGATGCACCTCTTTGGGGGAAGGACAATATGTAATGGTCCATAGAGTCACAATAACATAGCATAGATTTATCAACAAAATGTTTGTAGAAAAACTTCTCGAATTTCATGGTGGCAACTTACAAACACGATAGGGTGAAGCAACGAATGAGGCAACCATATTACCTATTACCCATAGTGGAAAAATTAGGCCACTTGTAGTAATTAGACATAATAGTAAAAGCCCATGTCTTATTTTCAAACTATGGAATGGTGGTACATTGGACATGTGGCTCGAAAAAATTAAAAAAAGAGTATTTGAGCGTACCGTGAAGCGGAAGTATCAAAGAAACACATGTATATAGCTACAATGATGACGAAAATTTGGAAGTTAATCATTGTGTTGCTACAAACAGTGTCATTCCTACACGCTTGTACATAATGCACTCCATCCTAGCATCATATTGTTCCATTTGGATGCCAAGCATTTGTACATTGTATATCTATCTATTTATCTACCTATTTGTATATTTATCTATTTATCACCATATTTATCTATCTTTTTATCTACCTATTTATATACTTATTTTCTATCTATCTACAATCATATTAGGTCAACTAAATGATGTCAATGATGTGGATTCATTTGAACTATGTGAAAAAGAATGATGCCAATAATGTGGATTCATTTGAATGGTGCGGACTAAATTATTGCAGTGATGTGGATTGAATAATTTCAAAGTAGTTTTTATTTTTCTTTGAAATTTTTGGAATTAGCCCATGGCAAGAATGCCAGATGTGAATAATTCCCTTGATCATGTCGAATCTAAACGATTTTTTCTAAACAAAATGCTCAATTCACGCAATTAGGATTAGCATTTTTATCTCACCAAGATCTCGAACCGGAGGGATTAGAAGGAGAACCATTATCAATGAAAGAAGTAAAAAAGCTATGTCCAAATCATTCTATTCATGATGTAAGGCCTATTCATGAAATTTGGGAATTATTCAAGTCCCATTTATAATACAGAGTGATGGAATTAACTTATAATTTCTATGTTATATTCTTCTTACAAAGATCAATTCATGAATACATCTTCTTTTTGTTAAAATGTTTTAAGCTTTCAATAGATAAAAAATAATATTAGTTGATGAGCTTATTTAAAAAAACACCAAGGAGTATGAATAAACAAAGAAAAGCATTCAACCTTGAATTTTTTTTTATATGAAGTCTATTGTTATCCAATTCAATAATAATAGGTTAATTATTTGATATATCAATAAATGCTCATATTAAAGTAAATATCCCAAAATATGATGTTATAAAAATCAATAAATTGATTTCAATTTAATTGTATAACAAATCTATACTAATACGAATTTAGAGCTTACAATTTAATATAAACAATAAATATATTCAAATGGGGGGTCACTTGTTTGGGTGGTTGGGCCTCTCGACTCTTGAGGCGGGGATGGGGGGCTCAACCCCCATCATCACATGTAAGGGACATGTTTAACATGGAAAGTTGTATCTTGTGGGATAAGGTGGGTCCCACGGATACTATGCCCTTCCTTATACAGTTGCAAATTCAAAGTTAAATCCTGGAGGAGTAGGCCTCTACTGAACCTCCATTTAAAAAAAAAAGCAACCACATGAATTTAGATCTAATTTAACAATACTTAATAATATGCAATTTGACATACTAATAATTGTTCATTTAGGTGAATGATATGAAAATTATGTCAATACTATAGATTGTTTCATATAGTTTTATAATAAATATATCATACTAACTTAGGGCTTTGAAAAACAATCGAATTCAGTAATTACTCAAATATATACAATTTAGGCTTTCAATAATTTTTCACTTGGTTGAACAGTCCCAAAAATATGTGGTGTTTAAAAACACCAATAAAATACATGATGTTCAAATATTTTAAAATCATTGATATCCTTTCTTAATATATTGTTCAAGTACATAATATGTTTCTCTATCACAAGGTTTCTGATTTACAATTGTATTACATGTATAAGAACGTCTGTTCTTTGAGCAAATCCATCCATAAAGCCACGGAATCATTGTTTTGGATAAAAAGTTTTCCAACTCCTCTGATGATTGCCTCCACAGCTTCGGTAGAATTACATAAGTGCCTTTCATATTCCAAATCACATGATATAATGTATCTTCAAAAATAATGGTATTATTTCCATCCAAATCTGGAAAAATTTTCCAAATTGTGTCCAAGTTTTTATGATGCACAAACTTATATCCGATACGGATATCAGTTTTTTGGCATGCACTCTGACCTGCTATAATATGAAATCTTTGATGGTGTTTTGGAAAACATACTGCAAGTGTTCTTTGAGCTATCGACACTCTTTCTGTGGTCCAAATCCACACTTCAAAAAGATCCATACAAAAATCCAAGAAATATAATGCATCCTTGCGAATGTAATGCGCAATTCTTGTGTTCTCTTCAATAAAATTCATATGGTTTTGCAAAGATTCAAGTAATAGATCACCCCTTTCCTTGTCAATTGTCTTGAGCAAAATGCCATTCATTTCCAGTATCAATACCCTTCTTTCATCTCTTGGGAATGAAGAAAATCCTTGCTTTCTTGATGAAGATTCATATATGTGTGAAGACCAGCAAGACATCAATGCCAAGCTTGGGTTTTCTTTGTAGTTCATATGCAAATCAGCATTTTGTTCTGCAAAATAAAATTGAAGTTAATTAGATTTATATAAAAATCAATTGTTTTACATTCTATATTACTTCATAATCACAGTAACTAAAGATATGTTTAATTAAGCCATTATCATTTCTCTCAATATTTAAAACTTATAGTAAATTAAAATTGATAATACATAAGAAAATGTAGGAAAATTGATTTGAATGCATGATTTTATATTCATGGGGATTCCAATTTCCTTTTATAGTTTTTCTTATAATCAATATAATTAAAAGTAGACTAAGCCTAGAAAAAACTTCATATATATGTGTGTGTGTGTATTTATTTGTGAAGAAAAACAATCTTTCATGAAAGAAGGAAACTAACATTAAAAAAATGGGTTATCATATGTGTGTGTGTGTGTGCACATATATATGCGTGTGTATATATATATATATATATGTATGTATGTGTATGTGTGTTTATTTGTGAAGAAAAACAATCTTTCATGAAACAAGGAAACTAACATTAAAAAAATGGGTTATCTTCAAACCAATCAAAAGATCTTGAGAAAATTTAATAATCCACCTTGCCGTCAACGTTTTTCTTTATCCTGCAAAAGAAAAATTTTATAAATATTTGTCTGTAGATATTAAAGAAAACCATAAATATTGTATGACGAATTTCTTTACCTATTAAATTAAGGTATGCCTTTTGTAACCTTTTTATGTATGCTTTTGCTGCAACTCCGCTTATGAAACGACTTTGTCGATAGCCCAATCTTGTAGCATACACTATTGCATGATTTTCTCTCATGCTTTTATTTTTGTAGCACATTTGTAACAGTTTTAGCTGCTCTTTATTTAAAAGTGGAACACCAAATGTTGAAGCTATTGTTGCTAGATCTCCCTTTTCGATTTCCTTGCAATTCAATGGAACCTCTAGCTTTGTCGATGCTATTGTTGTATGTTCCTTTTCAATTTCGTTGCAAATCAATGGAACATCTACATTTTTCTCACTATTATTATGTACTTCATAGTCATCAAAAGAAGATACTCTCAAGTTATTTGAATGATCATTTGATTCACTCAAGATATCATGTTCTAACATAGAAGATGAATTCTCCATTGCAAGTTGAAACATAGGAAATATAAGATGTTCTTTGATGATATGTGGTTGTCGGATTCGATTGAGAAAAATATCATCTCTTTGGATGAAGCTCAAAATATAGGATAGAAGATCACTTGGTACTGAACGATCATGTCTTGCTTGATAAGAGGTAATGTCGCTGCAATTTTCTATTGGGATGGAACCTTTGAAGAAACTAGCATTAATGATAAGTTGATCTGGTTTATATATTTCTTCAATGTGATCCATATAATAATCTTCTTGGCTCCTCACCATAAGAAAAGAATATCTTTTGTCATCAATATTTGAATGATTTTTTACATAATCTTTCTCTGATATGTTCCATCTTATATCTTTTTTGAACAAAAGGGCATTTAGATCGAGAAGGAGAAAATTGTTGCTTATATGAAGATGATAGATATTATCTGCATATATCAAACAATGAGGTTTATTATACACAATAACTAAAAAGAGTGCTTTAAGATAACTTATTGATATATCTACAATAAATGAGTTATAATATGAATAAAATAATCATAATATTACACAATATACCTGGTAAAATCCAAAAAGGCCTAGCATGTCGTTTCTCCATAACATTAGATAGCTTATCTGATGTTTGAAAAGAGCTTTGCTCATGTAGAGTACTCATTTCATCCTCAAAGTGGCCAATAAGCTTTCCAATACCATCATCACTTATGAAATGTTTATTTTTGTTAACATCTATAATAAAAAGAAATCCAAAAGATGTATAATAATCAATACAATATGCAGACATATCAATACTTATTTTCTCAATTAATTTCTCTTTATGATAAAAATCTATCTATTAATTTCTCTATCTAAACACTTATAATTAATTTCATTGTGCATCTACGTCAAACAATAAGCTTTCGATTTTAAAAACTGCACAGTTCAATATTTGCATCTTAACCGTACATTTCAAAATTGTATTTAATCAAATGCATCATAATTTTAAAAACAATATGTTTCAGATTTTTTCAAACAAAGGAGTCATAAATCATGCATATCAATTTAAAAATTATAACATGTGAATTTATGCATCTAATTTTTAAATTACTCGAATAGACAAGAGATGTCGAACTTTAACTCACAAACATATGATATTAACAATAGATAAAAAGATTTAAATATAATCGATTCACATCACTTTACTCAACAAGGTAATATGTTCAAAATAAAAATCTATTGTTCAAGAAATGCAATCATCACTAGCATATAAAGAAAAATATACTTTGAAAATTATGGTATTTATTACATTACATGGAATCAATATTTTCTCAACCTTCTTTTTTTCCTCATACATTTGAAGTACCTGCAGTATCTTCATCCATTGTAACAATATGTTCATCGGTTTCTGTATCATCCTGATTACTTTCTGATTCTTCTCCACTAGGTTGTACATCAATCTCAGCATCAACATTCTCGAACACATTTGTATTATCTGTATCTTGATTCCTGATATCTGTATCTTGATTACTGATATCACACCATTGATGCAAAGCAGGGTCATTCTCAAAAACTGAAGAGCAAATTGATTCTAATTGTTTTTCTTCAACATCTAAACATATAACAAAACATCTGCGTTTCTTAGATAAACTTCTTTGAAGAACAACTCCTCGACAATACAACTCTACAACATAGCTGTCTTCACGAGCAAAACTATTAATGAAATCATCAATGAAATGTTTTTCTATGAATCCATCCAGACCTTTATGAGCAAAAATATTTAGATTTGCTTGATCTATTCTATCAATCATCTGATAATTATCCTCTTTGCTAATGTACATAAGCACTATTGCAAAATCCATCTCTCCTTTGATGGAAGGATTACTACTCTAAGTGGCTCCAATTTTGAAAGTCATTTTTGTAGCTGTATGTTGAACTCCTTCTACAAGCATATGGACATAGAGGAAATCAATAAAAGATACTAGAACATATTCTATCTCGGAGTTCATCGCGTTGAGTGCAAAAATCAATCTGGAAAAGAACGTTGCTGAAATGCATTCCCGACTATGTAAACTGTACAGTTCTGAATCAAACCTTAAGAAAACAATATTGAATGGAAGAACTTGCTCTGCACAACAACTTTCCACCTTGTTCAAATCGAAACCAAATCCATAGATTGACCATGGAATAACATTTGCTGTGGTCTTTATTCCCATTGCAACTCTATACAAATGACTCAACAAAGTTATGGCGGCCTTTGGTAAAGGAGGAGACTTCTTTGCCCTGTTTAATGAGTCTTTCACAAATGTTTCACTGTAACTTTTAATTTTTTCATATTGTACATCTGTGATATTGTATTTCTCACAGAGCTTTTCCCAAGTCAAAACCTCTGTTGTTAAATCAATAAAAAATGCAATTATAGCATTTTTCAAGACACGATCTGTCTTTAATCTCCATGCCATTTCTTCCATGTCAACCATGTGCTTCAATGATTTTGCCTTTTTTAACAAAATTTTCTTCTCTAAAATTGCCTTTTGAAGTTCTAAAATTTCTTTATTGTCCAAACCTGCAATACATCTGAACAATGTCGGACCTAATATAACCGTCCCTGGTGCCTGCTTCAATTGACCACCTTTCATTGCTACCATCTTTGCGGATGTCGATATAACATCTTTTGTTGAATCTCTTTTGTTATTTGACACTTCACCCTTTGTATTAAGTAGTGCCCCTTGACTATACAAACGCATTATTGATATCCAATTCTTCCATTCCTCATCATTACTTAAAAGAAGATGCAAATCATTCTTTATAAATCCTTTTTGTAAAGTTTGCTCTGTAGTCTCTACAAAATTCTGAAAAAAAACATATATTTTAAATAAATACAAGTTTTAAAAAATAATAATATATAGTAACTAAAACACAAAAAATACAAAGAATATAAACATACCTGCCATGATATAAATTCTCTTTTACTCTGATTAACACCTGGAGGAGGTTTGGATGGACATCCATTGGCTTTCCATTGAGATCTAGCTTGTAAAAGTTGATCCACAAATGGTTCCTTCTGTAATGACTTTGCCACCATCAAATTAGCCTCTTTAGATATCTCCCTTGAATTTTTTGGAGGACAATTTACTATAATTTTTGCTTTTCTATATCTAAATTGTTGTCGTAACTGTAATGTCACCATCGGAGAATTAACAGTTTGTAAAGTTTTCGCTGCACTAATTGAATGTTGTCCAGATACTATCCAATACTCAACTTTATCAATATCATCATGAGATAAAGTTTTTAGAGGTATTCTCACACTTGGATCAATAGGCATAACAACTGCAAGAACTTCATTCTCTTTCGGAGCCAAGACAAAATCATTCATTAATGTACGCACCCAATCTCTGTTTAATTTCCGATATACATAATTCGATGGTGCTGGAAAACATCTTTTTACATCAACATTAAATACTGCATCAGAACCAAAAGCATAGTATTCTTGTTTTTGAAGTAGTAAATCCATCATTTTATTTTCTTGTGGCTGCACTACTGTATCCTCTGTTTCTTCACTCCTATTATCTAAATGTTGGATTGATACACCTTCATCGTTTTGTACAGACTTTGATGATGATCCTAAATCTTTATTTGAAGAACCTTTCAACTTTCGTTTCTTAGATCTCTCAAATACATCTGAGCTTCTCTTCAAAGATTTTGACTTTTGTGTTAATCTTTTGACTTCTTTTATAATTTTCACTAATTCTTCTATTGATTCGATCGATTCGATCGATCCAATTGAACCTAATGATCGATCAGACTTTGAGATACTATCTTTCATATCATCCAAACACAAAGTCTCCCATGATAAGGAGAACTTATTCGCATTAATATTCTCACCATCTGGAAGCACTTTACAAGTAAAACATGGTGTGCCTTGTGCATTTACATCTTCTTTAACATGAACAATATTTCCCATATCACCATATGTAGATCCTGCATCTGTCATAAATAAATGTACATCTCCTTTGAAGTTTCCTTCATGATCATAAGTATCAGCAAACCATTTCATGTCTTCCTTGTGTGTCAAATCAAAAGATTTTTGAACCTTAATCCTATTTGAAGGAACCTTCATCCCACTTGTTTTTGATAAATTTTCCAATGAAAATACATTATCGATCATATTGCTTTGAAATTCATTTGTGTTTTCCATTGCTCCTGAAAGTAAAACAAAAAAACTTTTTTTTAATCACATCAACATAATAACAAACAATATGAATATATTAACATCAAATTTCTCATTCATAGTCATCAAATTTATAATCAATACTATTCTCTCTAATTATAATACTTTATATTTACGAAGTTCGAGCCTCTTAAGTTCGTTCCCATTGTGTTTAAATTTGGAAATATATTTGAGTTAAAAATACTATTCGCTTAGTTGAAAAAGATAAGAGACTTGATTTTAAGCTTTGAGGCTCGAACTTAAGTTCGAGCCTCTTTCTTCTTTTGCACATAAGACACAAAAATCCTAAACTTGACATGGCTGGAAAAGCTGAGGCTCATATCATGTGATCCAACAATCCTAAACTTGATATGGTTGGAAAAGCTTAGAGGCTCGAACTTAAGTTCGATCCTCTTTGTTCTTTTGCAATAAGACACAAGAAATCTAAACTTGATATGGTTGGAAAAGCTCCGAGGCTCGAACTTAAGTTCAAGCCTCTTTGTTCTTCTATTCATATCATGTGATCCAACAATCCTGAACTTGATATGGTTGGAAAAAGCTGAGAGGCTCAAACTCCTCTTTGTTCTTTTGCTCATATCATGTGACCCAACAATCCTATAACACACAACAATCATAAACTTGATATGGTTGGAAAAGCTAAGAGGCTCTAACTCCTCTTTGTTCTTTTGCTCATATCATGTGATCTAACAATCCTACACTTGATATGGTTGGAAATCTCAGAGGCTCGAACTTAAGTTCGAGCCTCTTTGTTCTTTTGCACATAAGACACAACAATCCTAAACTTGATATGATTGGAAAAGCTGAGAGGCTCGAACTTAAGTTCGAGCCTCTTCGTTCTTTTGCACATAAGACACACCAATCCTGAACTTGATATGGTTGGAAAAGATGAGAGGCTCGAACTTAAGTTCGAGCCTCCGAGCATTTCCAACCATATCAAGTGTAGGATTGTTGGATCACATGATATGAGCAAAAGAACAAAGAGGCTCAAACTTAAGTTCGAGCCTCTGAGCATTTCCAACCATATCAAGTGTAGGATTGTTGGATCACATGATATGAGCAAAAGAACAAAGAGGCTCGAACTTAAGTTCGAGCCTCTTAGCTTTTCCAATCATATCAAGTTTAGGATTGTTGTGTATTATGAGCAAGAGAACAAAGAGGCTCAAACTTAAGTTCGAGCCTCTAAGCTTTTCCAGCCATATCAAGTTCAGGATTGTTGGATCACATGATATGAGCCTCAGCTTTTCCATCGAGCCTCTCAGGTTTTCCAACCATATCAAGTTCAGGATTGTTGTGTGTTATGTGCAAAAGGACAAAGAGGCTCGAACTTAAGTTCGAGCCTCTCAGCTTTTCCAACCATATCAAGTTCAGGATTGGTGTGTCTTATGTGCAAAAGAACGAAGAGGCTCGAACTTAAGTTCGAGCCTCTTAGCTTTTCCAATCATATCAAGTTTAGGATTGTTGTGTCTTATGTGCAAAAGAACAAAGAGGCTCGAACTTAAGTTCGAGCCTCTTTGCTCATATCATGTGACCAAAGAATGATATGGTTGGAAAAGCCTACACTTGATATGGTTGGAAATGCTCAGAGGCTCGAACTTAAGTTCGAGCCTCTTTGTTCTTTTGCACATAAGACACAAGAATCCTACACTTGACATGGCTTCAGAACCTAAGGCCTCTCAGCTTTTCCAACCATATCATGTGATCCAACAATCCTGAACTTGATATGGTTGGAAAAGCTCAGAGGCTCGAACTTAAGTTGGAGCCTCTTTGTTCTTTTGCACATAACACACAACAATCCTGAACTTGATATGGTTGGAAAAGCTGAGAGGCTCGAACTTAAGTTCGAGCCTCTTTGTTCTTTTGCACATAACACACAACAATCCTAAACTTGATATGGCTGGAAAAGCTCAGAGGCTCGAACTTAAGTTCCAGCCTCTTTGTTCTTCTGTTAATATCATGTGATCCAACACTCTTTGTTCTTCTGTTCATATCATGTGATCCAACAATCCTGAACTTGATATGGTTGGAAAAGCTTAGAGGCTCGAACTTAAGTTCGAGCCTCTTTGTTCTTTTGCTCATAATACACAACAATCCTAAACTCGATATGATTGGAAAAGCTGAGAGGCTCGAACTTACGTTCGAGCCTCTTTGTTCTTTTGCTCATAATACACAACAATCCTAAACTCGATATGATTGGAAAAGCTGAGAGGCTTGAACTTAAGTTCGAGCCTCTTTGTTCTTTTGCTCATAT
>CM035427.1:77286162-77293662 GCA_020310875.1 Ceratopteris richardii | reverse complement strand
TGTTGGGTCACCTAGCATCAAATGATACTCTAACACCATCTCTTATCGGCGTTGACTAATGGAGTGATGTTAGCATTTTGGTTGCATAGCTGAGCACAAAGACGTGAAAAAGAAAACGGAACATGTAGGCAATTGGAAATTCTATTACTGTAAGTGAGACACAATGATAATAGTGCGTTTCAATCTGCTTCAAAATTTGCAGACGCGATAGTGTTTCACATGAACTCAAGATGAAGGATTTATTAGGTAAAGGTATGGTACCTCAACTCCATATCTCGGCTAGTCTAGATGTCATCTCTATACACATGCAAACAAGGAGGAGAACCTTCAACTGAGGTTTCGACATTGGTTGGAGATTGTGGATGGACACAATCCACAAAACAGAACTTCCACGAAAGTGTCATACCAGTTCTATGTGGGTAAGTTCCGAGTTCCATTAAAGAACACACTGCACAAATTGGAGAGCCCATTCAATTTCATGTCCTATAGGTTCGTCTAAACCCCTTAGGAATGGAGCAACCCCAGACCACTTCTTGAGGTTAGGTTCCATGCCGCCCTCACTAGCCCGTTGCAAACAACAAGATTAGAGCAGAGTGTGCGCTACTACAAGGCCAACATATTTGAAACTTTGATGCCACCAACTTCTCTTTATGGTACAATCATATTCGTGATCTCTTGATTGAGAGGAGACATTGAAAGTGGATCGGTGGCCCTACAAGGAAACCTTCTCATATAGATGATGAAGGTTGGGAGGAGCTTGATCAAATAGCCATGTTTATGATTTGTTTACACTTGCAAATAGCGTCTATTTCATTGTTCTAGATTATGAGATGAACAATTAGTTTGGATGAAGCTTTGCAAAAATAATGAGAAAAAAATTGTTCCAACAAAGTTTGTTTCATTAGAAAGTTCTATGACTTGCAGATGAAAGAGATGGATAATGTTGTTGATCTTTGAATGATCTTGATGCAGTTTTTCATGAGTTGCAAGCTCAAAAGATTGAAATGGATGGTGATATGAAAACAACTCTCTGTGTATACACTCAGCCATCATCAAAGGATATTTTCTACACAACCATAACTGATAGTGTGTTTTATGTTCGTTTGCTTCTGTTTTGCATCACCCGTTCGTGATCCTTGACTCACACAGAGATTACATATGAGTTCTCCGCCCTGCCACGTTCAAGAGAACTCTTAGTCTTATGAGTTATGATTCACTCTCTCTTGTTCTCTTCTACCTAACATGGTATAAAAATACCCATAAGTGCCATGTGGCACTCTTTTCCTTAGAGGAGATTCATTCCTCATAAGCTATTGTGACACTTCCTTCCACTTGAAGGGATTTTCGTCCTCGAAAATATAACTGAAATGTCCGTAGTGGTAGAAGAAAGTGCTCTAACTCCTCTGAACCCCATGTACTCTATGTACATGGTCATCTCTGTGTGTTGTTTCCACGTATCCTTCCCCTTAAGAAGTCTCATATGAGATCATCTGAAAGGTGGGAAACCATTTGAGTGGTGCCTACTATCTCCCATGTACACTCCACCTCCAAATTATCACTCCCATAACATACAACATCATCCAAATGGCCTAAGTCCATATGATGTATCCTCCTTGGCGCAATAGCATGTAAAGCAAGTGTAAAAGTGTCAAGCTTATAGGCTTGATCTTATCATAATGGAGATAATAAACCATATAATCCTATGAAATATAGAACAAAGTTCCATAACAAGTGACTCCAAACCCATCTAAGACTAAATGATAGATTGCCCTCATAACACTCCATGTCTTCCTAACCTTGAGTGTAATCACAAGTTTCTTGGTAGTAACATGCAATCTCTACATTTTACCAACCAAGAAGTCTGTGGTTTTTCATCCTTTACCATTGGACTAAGTTCTATTGGAAGAGCATCTATTGGCACTAGTGCAAACTCTAGAATTTCTCTTCCCTGTAGTTTGCCATATGAATGCAAAACTCATTCCCTTTAAGATTTAGATAATCCCTAAGTACTCATCCTCCTAACTGATGTTTACTCATCATACTCATGATGTAACACAAATTAAGAGTTTGGTACCCTAATAGGCTAGATATATCTCTATCTCCTATAAACCTAAAGAGAAGATTCATAATTGTACTCCGAGTCTAACTAATGTCAATAACTAGATCATCTCATCTAGTCAAAGACCATCACTAGAGTAGCATAATTGCTCCTCTCTAGAGTCTCCATGTGAGACTCAATCTAACCATCAAGATTAACTGATCTCCCTCCTGTCTTTGATACAAGCATGTTTATCAAAGGACCCTTTTGATGCAAGAATGGTCAATGTTGACTTGAAGACTCAAGAAGAGTGATTGGTCATCATCTCTAGCACCTACACTATCTCTGCCAATGGAGTCCTTTACACCAAAGATAAGCTCTCTTGTAAATACATAAATTTTTAGCCTCTTTTCTCCATCAGTTAGCATTTAGGGAAAACATTGGCACAACATACATCCATGTATGCTTGCTCATATACTTGTCAATCTCTACATTTTTAGAAAAAAATAGGATGATAGCATAACTTCGTATAGGTAAGGTGAGGAGAAAGGGAGAATATTGAGTGTTCTTATGAAAATCATATCTATGATGCAAGCATATTGATTATTGTATAGGGTATGTAGTGCCCTTTGGAAGGCATTCGAAATTACGCTGAGTTCTTTGCCTTGAGGAAAGCTCTAGAATTGTGTGTGCTAAACGAATCTAAGTTAGTATGATCGCAAAGGGACTCTCCTCTAAATTTGAAAGAATAGCAAGCACATGGAATTGTAATAACAATAGTATCAATTTCCATCTCTTTTTGATTATGAGGTTGATAAATAAATTTAATGGATTCCATGCTTTCCACGTTGTAAGAGACAAAGCTACCGTAGCTCATGAGCTAGCCAAAAAGGCAAGGAGAATGAAGAAGCCTCAAAGGAATATAAGGAACTGGGGTCTTGGCTAGAGCTTTATTATCTTCATATGAAGGCATTTGTAGAATGATTCTTGAATAGGGAACTAATCCTAGAGGACAAAATAAGTTATTGGTCGACACGTCCAAGAACTATGTTACTCTATTCGATCATCTAAATTACGTGAGGTGTGCAAATGGAGTTTTGAGAATAGGTCTATCTAAACAAGAGATACATGATGCCTCTTGTATTTTACATGATGATGTGTGTGGTATGGACAATAAGAAACAATTAGGAACTTTCTCAACATAGTTTTAATTTAGTTAAGTTTCAAGAAATGGGATTTCCATTGAACAAGGTCTTCCTCAAAATTCCAAAGATTTGGTAAAACTATACTGATACAAGAACCTCTAAAAACTATTGATAGTCTTCTTCCTTTTGAATATAAATGGAGTCTATATGTGGTAGGCCCATTACCGTGCACAGTTAGAAGATAATCATTCATAATAATGACCATAGATTAATTAATATGGTGGCATAAGGCAGAGCCATAATAGCTCACCATTTTATTTGAGGTTTGTGGAGTTAGATGTTTGGCCCAGTACAAGTGGACGGTTGCGTTTAGAAGCTTGTATTTTGGAGAGGAGCACTCATGCTACAAAATTTTTTTTTTTGGTTCCCATGAAAGTTTGTTATATTAAGAGCATGAACGTTGTGTTTCTTCCACACATCGGCAATTTCTTGATGGACGGAGGGGAGAGAGAAGGTGGATGCATTGGCATGGAACCACGGAGCCTTGCGGATCTTGTTGGAAGGTTGAAAATTGATAACGATCGGGTAGTGATTAAGTTCGAGCCTTTGAGCTTTTCCAACCATATCAAGTTTATTATTGTTTGGTCACATGATATAAGGAAAAGAACAAAGAGGCTCGAACTTAAGTTCGAGCCTCTGAGCTTTTCCAGTCATATCAAGTTTGGGATTGTTGTGTGTTATGTGCAAAAGAACAAAGAGGAGTTTGAGCCTCTCAGCTTTTTCCAACCATATCAAGTTCAGGATTGCTGGATCACATGATATGAACTTCAGAAAACTTGAGAAACCCAAACTTAAGTTTGTACATAAGATAGGGATATTGAAATTCAAACTATGAACTTCAGTTTGAATTTCATTTCAACTTGGATAGAGAGAGTTTGAGCCTGTAATCAATTTGGAGCCTCTGAATCATATCAAGTTCGAGATTGTTTGGTCACATGATATGACGCTCAAACTTAAGTTTGAGCCTCTCATATACAATTTGGAGTCGCACTTAAGTTTGAGCCTCTATTTAACTTTGTCACGATAAGTTCAAATTTATAGTGGAAACCTCTATTCAACTTCAAGTCAGTGAAGGTGAACTTAAGTTTGGATATTGATTCAAGTTGGAGTTTAAGATTCTATTGACCTTGGAATCGAAGAGGCTGAACTTAAGTTTCAGTCTTTATTCAACTAAGAGTGAGATGGAAACCTCTATTCAACTTCAAGTGAGTGAAGGTGAACTTACGTTTGGATATTGATTCAAGTTGGATTTTAAGATTCTATTGACCTTGGAATCGAAGAGGCTGAACTTAAGTTCCAGTCTTTATTCAACTAAGAGTGAGAAAGGCTAAAACTTAAGTTCGAGCATGTTAAGTTCAACACTCTCTTGGATCCAAAAGGACTTATAGATTCGAACTCAAGTTCGAGCCCATGAGTCATATCAAGTTTAGGATTGTTGGCTCATATGATATGAGGCTCCAACTTAGGTTCGAGCCTCTCAAGTTTTCCGGCAAAAACAGGCTTCAACTTAAGTTCGAGCATCTCAAGTTTTCTGGTAAAAACACTAATATTTTTAACTCAAAATCTTCTTGCATCTTCAAAAGCTAAGCCTCTGAATCATATGAGTTGAATTATGAAGCTCATACTTTTTCAGCTTTTCCAAAAGTTGTTAGAAGTTAAGTTCGAGCCTCTTAACTCATGAATCCAAAAGAGCTAAGAGGCTCGAACTTAAAATTCGCACCTTTAGAATCATATCAAGTTTGAGTCTTCACGTGATATGAGACTCGAACTTAAGTTCGAGCCCATGAATTTTATGGTGTCACATAAATGAGGCTCGGACTGCTTTGAATCATGTCAAGTCTCAATTTGTTTAGTTACAAATGAGGCTCGAACTTAAGTTCGAGCCTCTAAGCTTTTTTAGCAAACATGATAAAATTTTTAACTTGAATCTATTTTGAAATTTTAATAAAAGACGCTCGAACTTAAGTTTGAGCCTACTATTACGTTGAATACTCTCTTACATCCAAAAGAACTAACTGAAGGTGAAGCTTACGTTTGGATGTCGATTCAAGTTGGAGTTTAAAATTGAATGTCTGTTGAACGTAGAGTCGGCCCATGAATTTTATGTTGTCACACATACAAAGACATACATAATATCATTTCAGGGATGGTTTGAGTGCCTCTTAACATGCTAGCATCAAAATGAAGTTAGAGTTTTTTATTCTTGTAGTTTTATTGATTGGCTCAAACTCAAGTTTGAAGCTCCATTCAATGTGCAGTTTGAAAGGCTCGAACTTAAGTTTGAGCCTCTATTCAATTTAGAATAGAAGAAGCTCAAAATTAAGTGAGCCAAACATGATAGTATTGTACAACTAAAATACACACATACAAAGACATACATAATATCATTTCACGGATGGTTTGATTGCCTCTTAACATGCTAGCATCAAAATGAAGTTAGAGATTTTTATTCTTGTAGTTTCCTTGATTTTTGACTAGACTCAAAGTTAAGTCCAATTAGTGAATGTCTGTATATGCAAATATGGATTATTTTTTGTGGAAATGATGGTTGTATTACAATAATTATTGAAAGAATGATCAATTGAATAGCATTGTTAATTTCTCATTTATTCTTTACAGGCAAAATCAAGATGGCAACAAAGCAAACTATATCTAGTCAACTTGAAGAAAGAGAAAAGTGGAAAGGAAAGAGAGTCATCTTGTTGGATCATGAAAAGCATGAAAGATATGCAACTGCTATTGTTTTATTGGTAAATCCATGGGATGCTATAAATTGCAAAGAGTTGGGAGAAAGTTGCCTAGGTGTTATTATGGATGAAACTGTGGATGCATCAACTTTGGATTCAACTTTGAAATTGGTCAGTTGGCCTATACTCCAAATCATTACAGAAGATGGTGAGCCTATGATACAAAAATTAGGCTTTAACTCACTGTATGACATTGAAGATGATCATTGCAATGGTATTGAGGATGTGGATCTTGAAGCTAGAGAGAATCCAAATTTTTGCTTTACGTCATCATACAACATCGATGATGATAATTGCAATGGTATTGAGGATGTAGATGTTGATAAGAATTATTCTCATGCAATTGATATTCAACATTGTTTTAATGATATACAAGTTGTTTCTCCTCTTCGAATGGAATCAGATCAACAAGAGGATTTTCATATGGAAAATAGTAACTGTGGATATTTTGAAGTGAACCAAAAAAAAAGAAGTTACATCCACAAGGTTAGAAAAAGTACTACATTGGCTCCTAATAAGAGATGCTCATTTGAGAGAATTCAGATGGTTTCAATGCATGATTGTTGTGAACAGAGATGTTGTCAAGTAGCTAGTAGGGCTAAAATACTGGAAGCAAGATTAAACTTTTGGGGACAATGCTATTCAGATAGATGCAAATATGTATTGGATTGCATGAGTATGGTGTACAAAGGTAACTTTGTGAACTCAAGTCAGCGCTCGAGTTTTAATTTCATGTTTGATGCAAAAGAAGTATGTATCAAGGCATGGTATTTAATTCATGGTATTGGAAAGAGCTCATTTTATAGGCTACGAGAAAAGTTTCTACTTGGTCAAAAGGTATCCATTCATGGGAATAATGGAATACTTAGAAAAAGTATCAAACATGTAGAAATGGCAAAAGCTTTGATACATGATTTCATTGATAATAATGCAGATCAAATGCCACACAAGTTGAGAACATGTACTGATGGTTCTCGTGAAACACAAAGAGTGCTTCCATCACATTATAAACAAGTGGATATTCTTCGAGAGGTGAATATGACATTAGAGAGTTTGGGATATAATAAATTATCTCAACCAACATTTTCAAGAATGTGGAATACAGAATTTAGAACAGTTTCTTTATCAAAGTCAAGTACGTTCTCCAAATGTGACTTTTGTACAGGAATAAAAGCAAAGTTACAATCTACTAAAAACCATGAAGAACGTGCAAGATATTTAGCACAAAGAAGATCTCATATGCTACGTCAAATGAGTTGTAGAAATCTATATTATGCTTGGAGAGTTTCCTCAGAATTATTTCCAGATAAATATTTATGCATTATTCATGATAAAATGGATCAAAGTAAAACAGCTATACCACAGATTAGACCAGTTCCAAAATCTCTTAATGGCATTGAGAGATTACCAATATCTTTAACAGGAATGCTTACTCATGGACATGGACAATGTGCTTATGGTCATTTTGCTTTAGGATTATGGCCCGGTGATCCAAATTTCACAATTGCAT
>CM035427.1:77241162-77281162 GCA_020310875.1 Ceratopteris richardii | reverse complement strand
TTAGAGTATATCATTTTCTTCATTTTGAATGTCATCATCTATTACATGCACCATGTCATCTATTTCTTCCTTCCATGTCTAAACCATCATTGTGATCTACATCTGAATCATGATCACTCTAATAATCATTTGTTAGACTTTCATGATTTCAAAATTCTCCAAAGTTTTGTTATGGTGTTGTAGAAGCTATCTTTGTAGAAGCATGTAACAAATGCATATTGCAAAAATGTATAACAAATCATTGGCTTGTGAAGATAAATATTCTTCTTTTTCAATGAAGAATATTATATGCACTTAAGTTACTAAAAGCACTCTCATAGCTATATGTTGCAACTCCACTGTTT
The DNA here is from genome assembly GCA_020310875.1 of Ceratopteris richardii. Taxonomy (NCBI): domain Eukaryota; kingdom Viridiplantae; phylum Streptophyta; class Polypodiopsida; order Polypodiales; family Pteridaceae; genus Ceratopteris; species Ceratopteris richardii. The sequence continues at coordinate 77,280,818 of CM035427.1, read as the reverse complement.
CACCTTCCTGGTAGTTCTTTCACATTGTGAGATGCTCTATTTGTGCCAAGGATCAAGAAGAATCTATTATCAATTTTGGCCTTAGCCATGCCAAAGGCACATGGTTGTTGCTCGTAGAGGCTTTCACTGTTGTTGGTGGCCGTTGATGCAGTCTTTGTTGGAGGTAGCCAGTGGATCTTGAAATGATGTGATCAATCGATGGTGAAATGATAACTCATCATTCCTCCCTTTAGGGAACCATTTAAGAAGAGTGTTCAAGTGCGTAGAGATCAACTTTAGCTTCTTCATCTATGGATTGTTGCTTAAAATTTTCATCCTTCGTGGTTGGCACTTTGTTTTTGTGGGTGCTACTGATGCTTTTGGCTTCCAAACCCATATCATTGATGAGTGTCTTCTTATGTTTGTCGAAGGGGTGAGATTATCTGTTTTTGGTCTCTTGTCACTTCTTACCCCGTTCTCTCCTTGGCTTCTTTCTTGAGACCTTTTTCATGGTGGAGAGCATAGGCCTTTGTGCATGTAAGAGTCTTTTGGGAACCCACATGTGTAATCGCCCTTGTTGAGCTGCAACTAAATTCTTAGGCACCCAAATTTGTCGGTGACCTTCGTGTTGATCTCGTCCTCATTGTTGGGTTCTTGTCTTTGCATGGTTGGCTTGCCCCGGTAGGAATTGTGTTGGAAAGGTTGGTGGTTGCTCTCCTTTTTGTACCCAAATGTGCTTCATGCCCAGACCGACTGTCTTCTTAAAATCTCTTTGTGTGTTTGATATACTGGTTGTCTTGTACTGTTTTGCTTGATTTTGAGGTTGGACTATTGTGGATTCTTTACTCTCCAAAAAAGAAGGAGGGTCTGCTTGCCTTTGCAGCTGTCCTTTTGTGATTGAGTCCCTCTGCATCATAGAGCTTAATTTGACACATACAACATCTTTTTCGTGAAGATTATTCTTAGAGGAACTAAGAGAGCCGTGCACTTCTCTCATTCTAATGTAATGCATTTTTCATGTATCCAAACCTGAAGAAGTTGACTTCTTAGGTTCAAGTTGACTACATGGTCATAAATCCAATATTTTTCCATTCTTATTTGGTGCCACTACAATGGGCAAAACCCATTCAGTATGCTCAGTCTCATAGATAAATCCAGCTTCAATCAGCCTACCGATTTCTTCTTTTATTTTAGCTGCATAAGTGTCATTATATGTATAGGGTTTTTGTTTGGTGGGTTTGGCATCCGCAGTCATGGGGATAGTATGAGAGAAAATGTTTAGATCTACTCCCTTCAACTCTCTATAGTGCCCCACAAACACGTCCCTATGTATGTACATTGCTCTTCATTTCCTTCAATAATTACAACAATTTTCTTGGTCTCTTTGTTATCATATGCTTCTCCTATGATGGCCTCTCTCTTAGGCATTCGTACCAAAATGTTCTGATCCTCAACTTTATATTTCTTGAAATTTTCTGGTACTTCAAACAATGATTCCCCCTCTTCTTGTTTCACTGCTTTTCTCTTCTTTTTTGTTTGCCTTCTTCACTTCCATCCTTTGAAGTTATAGTTTTAATGCTTGTGAGAGTTTCTTCTTCTTTTTGAGTCAATATTCCTACATCTTCAAGATAGTCCTCCTCTGAGACGAAGCAACTATCCATCACAATGGACTCTAGATCATCATCCTTCTCTTCTTCTTCTATGAAGTCACTAGGGTCACATTCTTCTAGCAAGGGCTAACACATGAACACAAAAATATCATAACCCTCCTCATCTCAATGAGGTGTGCACCGTTCTTCATTGGCAGCGATGTCCTTGGTGGCCAAGATTTCTGCCCAGCCATGAGGCTCAAATTCCTCATCTCGAAAGAGCATCTCCTTGAGAAGTTCCGCTCTCACTTTTAGGCATCTTTCCTCTTTGTGTGCGATCTTCCACATCCACAAATGAGTATCTTCATGCATTCAAGATGGATCAAGTGAACTTCCAGAATGCACAGAGATAGAATCTTCTTTCGCTTTGTGGATAGGATTCCATTGTAGGGGTGGTACATCTCTGAAGGTATAATCCTTTAGATTGACCTTGGTGGTGATCCCTTAGTGTTGTGAGTACAAGGAGTTGGTTCCCCACTCCTGTACTATTTGCAATTGTCATAGGAAGGGCCTTCCCAGAATCATCTCATAGACATTAATTTCTCAAAGTCACATATAGCAAATGTGTGTTCAAACTTTACACCACAAGTGGTTAGAGCTATCCCCTCTAGCATTCCTAGAGGTCTTTCAACATGGCCATCTGCCATTTGAAGCTTCATTCTAGTTGTTCTTAACGTTGGTTTGCCCCATTGCTTCCACAAGGAGGTGGTCGCAATAGCAACACCAGCACCTGAATCTATGATCGCTTTGGTTGTGTAACCTTGGTAGATGATCGGAAGATAAGTATTACCTTATTCACCTTTAGTCATGTCCCCTATTTTTTCTAGAGGTATCTCTAGTACTTTCTGCTTAGAGCCTGCTTTTGGCATATTAGAATCAAGTTCTGGGACTTGATCCTTCACATGATTCCATATCTCGGGTTTTCTTTTAGGAACTCTTCCATGGTAAGATGACATTGAACCTTGATGCTCTTCCTAAGATCAGTGTTCCTTGGAACCACTAAGTCTTCGTTTCTTACCATTATTGTGGGAGCTCCTATCAGGAGAGATTCAGATTCCCATCGGCCTATGAATTGTGGCAACTCTTGTAAAGAATTAGATTCAAAATCTAATCTCTCTTCTTCTTATTGTTCTGCTTGGTCGCCATAAATAAATGGAATTTCTTGGGGAAATTGATCATGAAGATCATCAGTCTCAGGAATAGGAGGGGGACCTAGTTGTTGGAAAAGATGGATGGATGCTCCAAGAGACTGAGTAGGTACTGCTAAACCTGCTTTGTACTTTGCATTAGACAAAGTTAAGTTGTTATACACAAATGGCAAAAGCCATAGATAAAGCACTTTTGTAGCTTTGTGACTTGTTTGAAACCTCCATATGTATTATGATTAAAAGAGCTCATGTATTCAAGCTCTTGTACTTCCTTATCCGAAGTACTATGTAAAAGATTATATCCTTCAAAGATCACATAAAAGGGTTCTCAAATTGAAGGGGAGATATTCTTGAAGGAAGGTGCTACATCAACATGAAGCATTCAAAGAAGAAGACGTTATCAACCAAAAACGAAGCCATTTTTTGAAGCAAAGGACAAAGAAAAGATCAACTACATGGAGCAAAGGATTTCATCAATGGACTACATCAACTCATGAAGAAAAGACATCAACAAGAGGAGAAAAGCTAAGCTTGAAAACATCAAACATATGCAAATCAAAGACATTTCAAAAGGAGCACAAAAGCTACTACTTGAAGATTTGAAATCCATCAACAAGGACTAAGGAGATCTCTACATCAAATGATCCAAGCCATCAAGGTCAAGAAGGAATTCACCATCAACATATGGAAGAACTATCACCTCAATGAAGCAAACGACTACGTCAAAAAGAAGAGCATCAACTATCAATCAAATGACTACATCAAGAGAAGAGCATGAAGAAGAATCAACTATGAAGGTATATGAAGAAGAGGAGAAAGAAGAAGAAAGCAAAATTCAAAAGACTTCAAGGCTAAGAAAACACACATCAAAGGGAAGAAAAAAAAGAAGAACGACAAGCCAAGATGGAGAGAAGCCTGGGGGCTTGTTTACAAACTGCTCTAATCTTTCTAGTAAGCCTTGGAAATGCAAATCCGGTTTGAGAGAGTTTGTTTGATTGAATGATTGAATGGTCTCAAGCATAGCATGAGATAGCTCTACCATTTTTATGAACATTTTCATCCATTCAATCTGTAAATCTGCTTTGGGGTAACTCTTGTCCAAGTTTGCAACTATTGGCCCTTCTTGAAGTTGAGTGTGGTAGGCCTTGAGCATCATTCCCAAGCCTTCTGGGGTTGGATATGCAAGAACAAACCCTGGTTGTGGTTTATCTACACTGTGTGATGGGGTGGGATGAAGTGGTGTAGATGGAGCTTTGGCATGCGAGGGGGTTTGAGATGCAATGTCTTCTATTTTTGTTTTTGCGTCTTTCAGGCTTTGTTCTAGATCATATAACTTTTTATTCCACTTGCGATTAGCTTTCTCCCTAGTATCCTTCCATGTTCTTGTTTTCCTCTTATTAGGCTCTCCTGATTCACTTGAATCTGATTGATCTATTGGTTTTGCTTGTTGTACAGCTTCTACTCTAGTAATAGCCTATATAGGAGCCACATTACTGCTACTTGAACTTGAATCCACCACTAAGCCTACCATAGTAATGGGTGTAACCTTGGGCACACTAGAGTGGTTCTTGGGACAATCTCTCAAGAGATGTTCTTTGCTGCACTCAAGATAAAATCCTCGTATTGTGATGCTTTTTCCTTGTCCGAGAGTTGATGGGTGGGGACATTCACGAATGAAATGGTCGCCCTGACACCTAAAACATGGTCCTCTAGGGGCTTGTGATCTTACTTGTCTCAATTGGGACCTTGGGTTGAGATTCGTATACATGACATTGGAGTATTTACATCCATCATCTGATTCCTCAATAACTGTGCCATCCTCGATGATGGTTATCACTTTTGATTGTGCGGGTCAAAAGACTGCCGAGTTCAAGCGCTCATATGTCCCATGACCTTGCTCCTTGTAACCAAAACACAAACCAATTCTTTTTTCCCTCTCAATAAAATTAGGGTCTTGTTGCTACTCGATTGGTTGACACCTCCTTTGATTTTCCACCTGAGCAGGATTCTTCCCTTGGTCATTTGAAGATGGAGTCTTCTTTGAATTGTTCATGTTCATTGCAACAGGTCTTTGTGGCCTTTGTCCCATTGAAATGAATATGCTTCTATTTGCCTTCTACAAATTGAACTTCTCCATCTTCTCAAAGTTCTCGGCCATTGCAACAACATCAAGAGAATCAATGCATCCAGATCCCTTGACTTGATAGCGAAGTTCCTCACGAAGCCCTTCAATAAATTTACTCTTTAGAGAATTACCACTAACCTCTAATGCATATTTATGAAGACATAGGAACTTCTCTTTGCACTCATCAACAGATAAGCGATGCTTATCACTTTCGTGTTATCGGAAATTGTAGAACTATATCTTCTTCTCCATATGGTAATGTGGAGAACAATAGCGTTTTTCAGCTTGTTCTATAAATTCCTTCCATAGAACTGGACCAAAACGCATTTGAGTCTGCATATACGACTTCCACCATAGCTTTGCGATCGCACGTAGGTGTAGGAGCCCAACTTTTGCCTTGGAATCTTCACTAAATTCTCGAAGCTCAAAGAAATCCTCCAGTTCTTCAATCCATGCCTCAAGATCTTCGCCACTCTTCCTCTCACCATCAAAATCATTCAAATTTGCCTTATTGAAGACTTGGTTAAGGGCAAATTCACGAGGTTCCATATCTTCATAATTGCATTTTTTTTTTCCACGTGGTATACTAGATGTTCTCGCACCTTCATCTACTTCATAGTTCAGCTCCCGAAACAACTTTGTTGCTCCTTCTGGTTGCTTTATACCTCATTCTTTGTGCAATTCTCAAGAAGTTTGTGAATAAGCTCCTCTCGCTCATCAATTTTTTGTGTTAGACCTTCCATTGTTGTCAAGGATTGATTATGCTCTGATACCACTTGTAGCGTTTACTCAATTGAAATCTATCCCCAATCACAATATTTTGATCACTCAAAAATAACAGAGGAGAGAAGAACGCAGAGATTGCACAAGGTAAGAGAAAATCTGATGCGGAAGAGTAGAAACAAATATTATGCAGAGAAGGAAGAATTCAGATATTATAGATGTGAATCAATGGTTACAATAGCTTTGGACAATAGCTTCTTGAAGAAGCCTCCACCTCCCAACCACCCCTAAGCTATCACAATTGCATTCACACTCACACTCTCAATCACACTCTCAATCACACTCTCACGGTCACTCTCTCTCTCACTCTCAATCACAAGGTACTTCTCAGTTTTCTGTGTGTCCCCTATGTTGATGCGTAGATCTCCCTATATCATAGTTTGATCACTACCCTCCCAAAAAAGTGTGCGATCCACCAAATTTAGAAAAAGTCGAGTTGCTCCAAAACTTTTGCAAAAAGGCATGCGATCATAGTGTGCTTCCTTTCTTTAGCGTACTTGTCAAAAATAGGAGAAAAACACCAAAAAGATATATCCCAAAATATCCATAATTAGACATGGTGACACGTGAGCATTAGAATCACGGATTCCAATACAATTAGATAAGCCCTCATTTTTTTATGTGTTGGAAAACAATAGCTTTGAAAGCCCTGTAACTCAAGAACAGTGAGGAATTAGCTTAAGCTTGTGAGCGACACTTTTATTTGATTTTGTGATCTCCACAATAGCGTTAGAGAGGTCCAAGGTCCAAATCCACCTCCAAATGCCACTTTTGAGCCTTGCAAGTTTCAAAATTCTAGAGAGAGAGTAAAATCAAGGCATTTTCTTACAATGATTTAAATGTAGGACCGTGAATGAGGTACTTAAAACATGGTTCACAAAAATTTCACACAGCCACTTTTATTCTCTTATACTTGCTCTACCTTTCAGTCATACAAAGTTTTCCTTAATTCTTTTATCTTCACCTTCAAAATTCCACTAGAAAACATGATGTGAATAAGGTCTAGAGAGAGAATATGAAGCTTGTCAACCCAAAATTTTTCCTACATGCATAGAATTTCCTAATTTTTCATTCTAAGCATTATTCCCATAATGAAATTGAGAAAGTTCAAAATGAAATATTTCACTAAATAAGAGGCCTATTACAATTCTTCCCCCCTTTAAGAAATCTGTCCTCAGAGTTGGAAAGAAGGATAATGTTTTAGAAAATCATCAAAGTTCACCCAACTCGAATCTTCTACTAGGTATGAGTGCCATTTCACAAAAATTTCTACTATAGATTTATTCCTAAGAAATCTTTCCTTTCTGTCTAATATTATTTCAGTTTGAAGCTCAAAAGAGCCATTATCCTTCGGCTTATAATCGCCCTGCAAAACATGAGAAACATTAGATACATATGTTTTAAGTAAGATAACATGAAATACAAAATGCACATTTAAATGTTTAGGAAATTCGAGCAAATAAGCAAGAGATCCAATCTTTTTCGAAACTTTAAAAGGACCTGCCTATCGAGGAGAAAGTCTATGATCCTTCCTTAGCAACAAGTTAGATCTGTGAGGATTAACTTTAAGAAATACCATATTATCAACTTGAAATTCAAGTGGTCTCATGTCTAGATTCTATAAAAAATTGTGCTTTTAGGAATTCCATGCAGTTGAAAAATTTCTTTTACAAAGATTCTTGCAACATTCAATGCAGTATCAGTCTTTTTCATAGAAAAGAAATGTGCCATCTTGGTAAGCCGATCGGCTACAATAAATATGGTATCATGCTTACTAGTGGTCATAGGTAGCTTAGTGATAAAGTCCACACAAATAGACTCCCACTTCTGATTTGGAACATCCAAAGGTTGAAGCATTCCAGGCATCGTCTTTAGCTCAGATTTCACCTGTTGGCAGTTCAAACATTCACTTACATATTTTTTAATATCCCACTTCATACATGGCCAAGAGTAAGAATACTTTGTTTTAACATAGGTCGTTGAATAACCTGGATGTCAAAATCATACTCACTTAATGTCAAAATAATACTCACTTAATAACGCTTCTTCATGTTGCTAAGCAATGGTTGTGTGAAGATGTATTTTAGACTCTAATGATCTATTTTCAATTCAAACTTAACCCCTAACAATAGATGTCTCCAATGCTTAAGTGCATGCACAACAACAAGCATTTCTAATTCATGAGTAGGATAGTTAAGTTCATGTTTTCTTAGTTTTCTGGAATCATATGCGACCACCTTGCCAGCCTGTGAAAGAACACATCCTATCTAACTACCGCTTGCATCACATGCAACAACTTTCCCATTTTTGCTATTTTCAAGACAAAATTCTCCATGACTTTTTGTTTCAATGTTTCAAATGATTTTTGAGAGGCATCACTCCATGCAAATCCTACATTCTTTTTAGTCAATTCTATGAGTGGAGCTCCTATCTTGGATAAATCCTTAATATCTGCTCTTTTATATTGTGCCAAACCAATAAAACTTCTAACATCCCTTATAGACTTAGGAATCAGCCAATCAACTATTATTTTTACTTTATCTTTAACTATAAGGATTCCTTCTTTTAATATTACTCTTCCTAGATACACAAGTTTATCCTTAGCAAAGAAACACTTACTCTTTTCTCCATACAAGTTGTGTTCTCTAAGAGTTTGCAAAGTCTTCTTGAGATGTACCGCATGTCAGAATCATCTTTAGTGTATACAAATATATCATGAAGAAATACTAAGATGAATTCATCTAGGTAATCGTGAAAAATATTATTCATCAAGCACATAAATGTGGAAGGAGCATTTGTTAATCCGAAAGGTAGAATCGTAAACTCATAGTGAGCATATCGTGTTTGAAAAGCTGTCTTAGGAATATCCTCTGTTTTGATCCTAAATTGGTGATATCCAAATCTTAAGAGAATCTTAGTGAATAAAGTCGCTCCACTTAATTTACCTAATAAGTCATCTATGTGAGGGAGTGGATATTTATTTTTAATTGATCTTTTATTCAAACCCCTATAGTCAATGCATAATCTATAAGAGCCCTCTTTCTTCTTCTCAAATAAAACAGGTTCACCCCAAGGTGAGACACTCGGTCTTATCAATCCTTTCTTCAAAAGACCATCTAATTGAATTTCAAGCTCCTTTAATTCATCGATGTTAAATTTATAGGGTGTTGTAGAATATGGTTCACTCCCTCGATAAAGGTCAATGGCATGGTTTATCTTCCTAGGTGGAGGTATACCAGGCACCTCTTCTGGAAATACATATGCGTATTCTTTCAAAAGATTTTCTATATAATTCAGAACACTTTTCTCATTATCTTCTTCATGCATTTTGTTTACATACACTATAAATGTTCTACAACCATCATGTATACCTTTAATTATCTGCATAATAGAAATAAGGATAGGTTTAGGGCTATAGGCATCACCTAGCATATGAATAGATTCATCATCTATCTTTAAAGTGATCGTTCTTTGTTCATAATTAATCATCACATAAGTGTTAACTAACCAATCCATGCCTATGATTGCATCACTTTGTTTCATCTCAATTACATGGAAACTCCCAGAAAAGGACCTATCAGAAAGATTACATTCAAGGTTTTCCATATATCCTTTCGTGTAGTGTAATTGTCCATTGGCCATCTCTACAGGTTTGGTTATCTGCATATTTAGGGCTATCCCTAGATTCTTTACCAATTTGAAAGATAGAAAACAATCGGTACTACTTGAATCAATCAAAAATCTGATTTCATGCGTAGAAATCATACCCAAAATTGTGATTACAGAAGCCTTTGGGAAGAACTAACCACCATGCAACATAAAGTAGAGTCAGGCACTTACCTCAATCATCTGCTTCCTCAATAATTGAACCCTCCTCGATGATGTTTATCGCTTTTGATTGTGCGGGTTGAAAGACTGTCTTATTTGGGCACTCATATGTTCGATACCCTTGCTTCCTGCAATGAAATCACATACCAAGTCTTTTTTCCCTCTCAATAAAATTAGGGTCTTGTTGCCACTCAATTGGCTGATGCCTCCTTTGATTTTCCACCTAAGCAACATTCTTGCCTTGTTTATTTGAAGATGGAGTCTTCTTTGAATTGTTCATGTTCATTGCAACACGTCTTTGTGGCCTATGTCCCATTGCAATGAATTTGCTTCCATTTGCCTTCTGCAAATTGAACTTCTTCATCTTCTCAAAGTTCTCGGCCATCGCAATAGCATCAAGAAGATGAATGCATTCACATCCCTTCACTTGATAGCGAAGTTGCTGACGAAGCCCTTCAAAAAATTTACTCTTTAGAGCATTACCACTAACCTCTAATGCATATTTATGAAGACATAGGAACTTCTCTTTGTAATCATCAATAGATAAGCTTTGCTTATCACTTTCGTGTTGTCAAAAATTGTAGAACTGCATCTTCTTCTCGAGATGGTAGTGTGGAGAAAAATAGTATTTTTTAGCTTGTTCTATGAATTCCTTCCATAGAACTAGACAAGAACGCATTCGAGTCTGCATATATGACTTCCACCATAGCTTTGCGATCCCACATAGGTGTAGGATCCAAACTTTTGCCTTGAAATCTTCACTAAATTGTGGAAGATTAAAGAAATCCTCCACTTCTTCAATCCATGCCTCAAGATCTTTGCCACTCTTCCTCTCACCATCAAAATCATTCAAGTTTGCCTTCTTGAAGACTTGGTTAAGGGAAAACTCACTTGGTTCCAAATCTTCATAATTGCGTTTTTCTTTTCCGCAGGTACACTAGATGTACCCGCACCTTCATCTACTTCATCGTTCAGCTCCACAAACAAATTTTTTTTTCTTCTGGTTGCTTTCAGCCTCATTCTTTGCATAATTCTCCAAAAAGCTTCTGAATAAGCTCCTCTTGTTCACGAATCTTCTGTGTTAGACCTTCCATCATTCCTCAGGATTGATTATGTTGTGATACCACTTGTAGTGTTTCCTCAATCATAATCTATCCCGAATCACAATCTTTGGATCAATAAAAAATAACAGAGGAGAGAAGAACGTAGAGATTGCACAAGGTAAGAGAAAATATGATGCGGAAGAGTAGAAACAAATATGATGCAAAGAAGGAAGAATTGTGATATTATAGATGTGAATCAATGGTTACAATAGCTTTAGACAATAGCTTCTTGACGAAGCCTCTACCTCCCGATCACCTCGAGCTATCGCAATCGCATTCACACTCGCACTCTCAATCGCATTCTCACTGTCACTCTCACTCTAAATCACAAGGTACTTCTCAGATTTTTGTGTGTCAACTGTGTTGATGTGTAGGTCTCCCTATATTAGAGTTTGATCACTACCCTCCCAAGAAAGTGTGCGATCCACCAAATCTAAAAACTCCAAAATTGTCACAAAAAGCCATGCAATCATAGTGTGCTTTCTTTCTTTAGCGTAACTGTCAAAAATAGGAGAAAAACACCAAAAAGACATATCCGAAAATATCCATAATTAGACATGGTGACATGTGAGCATCATAATCATGGATTCAAATAGAATCAGATAAGCTCTCGCTTTTCTTAAGTGTTGGAAAAGGGCACTTTTCAAAACCCTATAGCTCAAAAATGGTGAGGAATTAGCTTAAGCATGTGAGAGACACTTTTCTTCGATTTTGTGATCTAAACGATAGTGTTAGAGAGGTGCGAGGTCCAAGTCCACCTCCAAATACCACTTTTGAGCCCTACAAGTTTCAAAAGTCTAGAGAGAGAGAGAGTAAAATCAAGGCATTTTCTTACAATGAATTAAACGTAGGATGCTGAATGAGGTACTTAAAACATGATTTACAAAAAATTCACATAGAAACTTTTATTCTCTTATACTTGCTCTACCTTTCTCTCATAGAGATTTTTCCTTAATTATTTCATCTTCACCTTCAGAATTCCTCTAGAAAACATGATGTGAATAAGGTCTAGAGAGAGAATATGAAACTTGTCAACCCAAAATTTTTCCTACATGCATAAAATGACCTGAATATTCCTTCTAAGCATTATCCCCACAATGAAATTCAGAAAGTTCAAAATGAATTATTTCACTAGAAAAGAGGCCTATTACAAGAGAACTCCACCGAGTTCATTATTTCACTAGAAAAGATGCCTACATCTATCGTACATTGCACTAAGGGAAGTGATTTGGGTAGGATTTTGATTCCTTTCCTTTTAGATTAAGAAAGGTAGTGGCCCTTATCTAATCATTGGAAACTCTACTAATGAGAGAGATAACCACGCTTAGAGTATAGATCATGGGGCATGGGGGAATACTCAACATGTTATGCCTACACACACTTTCTAGGACAAAAATGTTAATTGGGGGAAAGAATGTTGTAAAAATATGGGTCCAAACATGGGTTTTAATGGTCGAAAGCCCCTTTGGGGACCCTTGGATTTCTATGAGAAATTCTTTGGAGTATCTTCAAGTATAGGCCTTCAACCCATGAGTTATTTAGTCAATTGAACTTCTATTTGAAGGCTCTCCATCTTAGGCTTGATTTATCCTAAGGTGTAAGAACCTTATTCTCAGAAAAGCTTCTTCTAGTGACACCTTGAGGTGTATGTGAGAAGAGGAGGCTGACTTGATTAAGTTTCCATGATATAACATGTGGTTGGACGTTGGAAAGCATCCACATGAGGGAGAATTGGATGTCCTTGGACACTTGGAAGTGTCCAAGGAGATGCATCCCCTTCTGATAGATGTGTATATATGGGTCGATTTCTTTGCATGGAGATGTGCTCTCTCTTCATGTTGATGGACTAGGTTGGTTAGTTAATTAGTCTTGCATGTTGGTGGTCTAGACTAGTTGGTTGATTAGTCTTGCTCGTGAGTTTGGCTTGAAGGGTATAGACTTTACAACACCTCTATCTCATGCCCATCTACTAAACATGTCTATTAAGTTGCACTTTTCCAAGTGGTTTAGTGAATATATGAGGAGAATGTGCGTATATTGTACAATATTTTAGCTCTACAATGCCATCTTCTATTAGTGATCAATGTAATGGTAATGTGCTTCTTTATGCTTGGTGTGAGCATGAAATATTCAATTCTTTATAACAGTCAGAGAACTTTGATTCTCACATTTGAGTATAGCTATTATTTATGATGGAAACCCTTTATCTGCAAGAATTATCCTTACGAAGACTACCTTACAAAGGCAAACCAAGTTTCTATACTCAGCTTAATTGGAGGAGAGTGCAAAAGTTGGTTTCTTCATACTTACCCAAGAAAAATTTCATGAACCAAGTGACAAACAATATATAGAAATAGCTTTTCTAGAGTTAAAATTTTATACATAATCCAAATCACATATCCTTGAAGATTATCCCTTATGGTTTATAGAATACAAAAATCCAAGGCTCATGAAATGTAAGTTGGAATTCAAAAGTTTTCATTCCAATGACTCTCTTTTGGTTTTTTTTAGAGAACATGATCAATACTCCAACAACATAACAGAGCCATAAAATGATAAGGCTATCAACGATATTTTTGTACTTCTTAACATCTACTTTTGATGTACTACCATGTTTTGAAAGTTTAAGATCTACCTCTAGAGGCATGCTAGTGGCTTTTTAGTGCATCATCCCAAAAGATTTAAGGATTTTTATAGCATATTTCTATTGTGATACAAAAAACCCATCATCCTATTTCCATAATTCAATGTCATGACAACAATGGAGTGGCCCAAGCTCTATCACCTCAAACTCATTTCTCAAGCTAGCACAAGTTTGTTTGATGAGATTTGCATGATCTACTATAATGATCAAACTATGTACATAAAACATGACAATCACTAGCTAGTTAGTATTTGTCATAACATAGAAATTACCGTTAGCATTACTTCTATGAAAGCATATGTTCATGAAAAAATTGCTAATTCATTGGTACCAAGCTCTTGGATCTTTCTTAAGAAATATAATGCCTACTTAATTCTGGAAGCCTTGCATTTTGAATAAGGTACTTCAGAAACCAATGATTGAGATATTATACCTCCTACTTGATGCATCCATTAAAAAATGATGATTTGACATGCATTTGAGAAATAAGCCACCTTTTATGTGCACGAATTACAAGTATGGTGTGAAATATATTTTATTGATGTTGTTGTTGCAAATTCCTCTTTGATATCAAAACCTTGCACCTACAAGGATCCTTGTGCAATAAGTTGAGCTTTGTACTTCTCTAAAATAGCATCTTTTTTGTATTTTGCTTTCCAAATCGACTTAGTTCTAATAACCTTTTCTTTGGTGATAAATGAACCAATTCCCAAGTGTCATTACTTTAAATCCTTCATTAATACTACGCTTGGGATCATTGAATGATTGAGTTATAGATGTGGGCTCTTTTATTGATCGTAGAGTTTTGGCCATAAGAGCCATCACTACAAGGAATATGCGGGCTTAAGGACAGTTGATGCGACACATTTTTGTCACTACATGATCGTGAATTTTGTCACACCACGTGTCAAGTGTGCACCGTCATCTAAACGATGTTAATCTCAGAATTATTTATGATGCTATTTTTGATTCGTGTAGCGATGTTCAAGAGATCTTTTCTACTTTAGCATTGCTAATGCGATTGAAAATGGATCATCACATATCTCACACTAATTTGCATCGATTATGTGATGGGATTGGGCATCACTATTTGAGGTGTTCCATGATCACATATACAATGCTTTTACATCACTTATGCGATGATAAACTTTGATAAAAGTAAAAAAAATGTTGGATCGCTCTTCGGTCACCATTTTACATGCAATTGATCTAAGAGCTCTTCAACGTTCAAATATGTGTTGTGCTTACGAGCTCCAACAATCTCTTTGAATCTTTCTCTTTTCTAATCTCTCTCCCTTATTGTCTTTCTCTCTATCTACCTTTTTTTCTTCTCTCTTTTTATCTCTCTCTCTCTCTCTATTGCAGGTTATTTAAGAAGTTCCCCAAACATAACATATGGCTAGTTATTGTAAGTACAATTTTCATTGTTTTTATATCATTTAAATTGTTTGATTTTTATTGACTAACATACTCACTTACTTCTTCATATCCACATATACATGAACATGCATGCTCACACATATCCACACACATACATATGCACATAGGCACACACATACACATGAATATGCACATACACACGTACACTTACACATACACATACACATACATACACATACATACACATACACACACATAAACATATGCATATGCACAAACATGTCTACAAACACATAAAAGGACATGCATGCATGCATTATTGCATATACACATACACATAAACAAATCAACACATAGTGATTATACACATGCATATGCACATTCACATGCGTGCACATACACCAGGATGCAAATGGAGATGCATGCACATGCACATGCATGCTCATACATATACACATGCATATATATACACACACACACCTAGTACACACACACATACACACACAACATACTTATACACATACACATACATATGCACATACATACATGTACACACACATACACATACACTACAACATATCGAGGGTATACCGAGGCTGCTACCGAGGCAAATGAACGGGCGGGATTTCTTTGCGACGTCGGTGTAGCAGTCGGTACAAGCATCGGAATTAAAACGCCGGTATGGCGTCGGTGTAAGCGTTGGTATAAGCGTCGGTATACGCGTCGAAAATAACGATGCGTATACCGATGCTTATACCGACAAACTGCTGGGAGTACCGGCGCGTATACCGACGACCATACTGGAGCTATCGACGCGTATACCAACGACCATACTTGCACAAATTTTTTTGGGCAGAGTGTGTTGTCTTTTGCTACAGCATGATGTTGTTTAGCAAAAGACAATACACTGTGCCCAACTGAGTACATGTGTTATGTACTCTAATGACAACCAAAACATAAACTTATATGAGTAAAAATGAACAATGATTCATGTACAGAAAGTCGTATATTTCATAAATGAAAAATGTACATAAGTGTGGCAAAGCACTTCCATATAGGAATGGAATACAGAAATATGGTACATCATTGCCACATAGGAGTGTAATACAAAATTGTGGCAATGTGACAAAACACTTCCATATAAGAATCGAATACAAAATTATGGTTCATGATTGTCATATGCGAGTGTGATACAAAATTGTGGCATTGATCAAAATATTTACACCTACAATCCTGCAACAAAAATATGTATAAAATAAAACCAATTAACATGACATTTATAAACAACAACTAGAAACACGAAACCAAGATATAAATTTACCTAATCAAGAATGTTGTAATAAAGTGATAGGTAGGAGATGATTGAGCCACATCCTTGACAGATAGGAGATGGTTGAACTACACCCTAAGAGAGAGGATTAGGAAGTAATCCTCAACCATGGCTTTTGGTGCAAGTGGTTAGCCCATGAACTCACAACCTCTTGGTTAGGAATGTGATAGGCTAACCAAGAGGTTGTGAGTTCAATTCCTTACAAATATTCTCCCATGAGATGATTGCACCGCGTCCCTCTAAGTCTTGTAACAGTGCAGTCAATCAATGTCAATATCCATACGATTCTTCTGCTCGCGTTGGAGGACGACCCACTGCCAAATCCTATAGTAAATATGCGAAATGTTAGATGCATATACATAATATACTTAACACAAACAACTTCAATAATTAACATCATACTTACAAATTGGTAGCGCATACTGTCGTATCCGCCGCTACCTATATGCGACGTTCCAACCGTATCTAACCGTGTGGCCGCCGCATCTCTTTGTTGACGATACCGATCAGGAGTATGTTGATGCTCATCCTGAATGGATTCCCATTCTTCGGCGTCTAGCCATACAGGCTTCGGTAAGCCTGCTTTGAAAGCATCGCGAGCTTTCGATCGTTGATGCGACATCACCTCGCGTGTTGTATGTTGTATCCGATCGGAACTCACAACAAGATTGCCAGGTGTTGGCCGGTACTCTTCATATATGCATTGTGTAATATGATTTTTAGAGTCTCTATCCTGTTCGGTCCATTTTAACATTACTGAATGACCGAATTCGATCGAGAAGAGTACGTTGTCGCATTGACTTCCCCGCCGCATCCATAACTGGAGCTCCATTACGGATATGATATATCTTTGATTCGTCGTGATCGTGTGCACCCCATGGTGTACGTGGAGATCCCATCCGATGCAATATGAAGATCTCATCTCATCCAATGTATATATATGCATGCTTAAGCTTGTATACATATACATTCATGTATACATATGCTTGTATACATATGCATTCACTTATACATATGCTTGTATACATATGCATTCACGTATACATATGCTTGTATATGTATACGTGCGTACATATACATATACATATGCTTATTTGTATATGCTTGTATGCATATGCTTGCTTGTATACATACATGTACATATGCTTGCTTGCTTACATATGCATGCTTGTATACATACATGTACATATGCATGCTTGTATGCATATGCATGTATGCATGTATGCATGTATGCATGTATGCATATGCATGCATGTATACATATGCTTGTATACACGTATGCATGTATACATATGCTTGTATACATAAGCTTGTATACATATGCTTGTATGCTTGTATACATATGCTTGTATACACGTATACATATGCTTGTATGTATGCATGTGTATACATATGCTTGTATGCTTGTATACATATGCTTGTATTTATGTATGCATGTATGCATGTGTATGCATGCATGTATGCATGTGTATGCATGCATGTATGCATGTGTATGCATGCATGTATGCCTGTGTATGCATGCATGTATACTTATGCATTCATGCATGTATGCATATGCATGCATGCATGTATGCATATGCATTCATGCATACATGCATACATGCATATGCATATGCATTCATGTATGCATATGCATGTATGCATATGCATGCATGCATGTATGCATGCATGTATGCATATGCATTCATGTATGCATATGCATTCATGTATGCATGCATTCATGTATGCATGCATTCATGTATGCATGCATTCATGTATGCATATGCATGCATGCACATGCATGTATGCATATGCATTCATGTATGCATTCATATTCATGTATGCATATGCATTCATGTATGCATGCATGCATGTATGCATATGCATGCATGCACATGCATGTATGCATATGCATGCATGCATGTATGCATATGCATGCATGCATATGCATTCATGCATGTATGCATGTGCATTCATGCATGTATGCATGTGCATTCATGCATGCATGCATATGCATGCATGTATGCATATGCATGCATGTATGCATATGCATGCATGTATGCATATGCATCTATGCATGTATGCATGTATGCATATGCACGTATACATGTATGCATGCATGCATGCATGTATGAATGTGCATTCATGCATGTATGCATGTGCATTCATGCATGTATGCATGTGTATGCATGCATGTATGCATATGGATTCATGTATGCATATGCATGTATGCATGTATGCATGCATGCATGCATGTATGCATATGCATTCATGCCTGTATGCATGTGCGTTCATGCATGTATGCATGTGCATTCATGCATGTATGCATATGCATTCATGTATGCATGTATGCATATATGCATGTATTCATGTATGCATGTATGCATGTACTCATGTATTCATGTATGCATGTATTCATGTATGTATGTATGCATGCATGTATGCATATGCATTCATGTATCTATGCATGCATGTATGCATATGCATTCATGTATCTATGCATGCATGTATGCATATGCATTCATGTACGCATATGCATTCATGCATGTATGCATGTGCATTCATGCATGTATGCATATGCATGTATGCATGTATGCATGTATGCATATGCATGTATGCATATGCATGTATGCATGTATGCATGTATGCATGTATGCATGTATGCATGCATGCATTCATGCATGTATGCATATGCATTCATGTATGCATATGCATTCATGCATGTATGCATATGCATTCATGCATGTATGCATATGCATTCATGCATGTATGCATGTGCATTCATGCATGTATGCTGTGCATTCATGCATGTATGCATGTGCATTCATGCATGTATGCATGTGCATTCATGCATGTATGCATGTGCATTCATGCATTCATGCATGTATGCATGTGCATTCATGCATGTATGCATGTGCATTCATGCATGTATGCATGTCCATTCATGCATGTATGCATGTGCATTCATGCATGTATGCATGTGTATGCATGCATGTATGCATGTGCATTCATGCATGTATGCATATGCATTCATGTATGGATGTATGCATATGCATGTATGCATGTATGCATATGCATTCATGCATGTATGCATATGCATTCATGCATATGGATACATGTATGCATATGCATTCATTCATGTATGCATATGCATTCATTCATGTATGCATATGCATATACATATATGCATATGCATTCATTCATGTATGCATATATGCATATGCATGTATGCATGTGAATTCATGCATGTATGCATGTGCATTCATGCATGTATGCATGTGCATTCATGCATGTATGCATGTGCATTCATGCATGTATGCATATGCTTTCATGTATGCATGTATGCACATGCATGTAAGAATGTATGCATGAATGCATGCATGTATGCATATGCATGCATGCATGTATGCATATGAATTCATGCATGTATGCATCTGCATTCATGCATGTATGCATGTGCATTCATGCATGTATGCATGTGCATTCATGCATGTATGCATGTGCATGCATGTATGCATGTATGTATGTATGCATATGCATGTATGCATGCATACATGCATGTATGCATATGCATTCATGTATGCATATGCATTCATGCATGTATGCATGTGCATTCATGCATGTATGCATGTGTATGCTGTATGCATATGCATTCATGTATGCATATGTATGTATGCATGTATGCATATGCATGTATGCATGTATGCATGCATGCATGCATGTATGCATATGCTTGCATGCATGTATGCGCATGTATGCATATGCATGCATGCATCTATGCGCATGTATGCATATGCATGCATGTATGCATATGCATGCATGCATGTATGCATATGCATTCATGTATGCATATGCATTCATGTATGCATATGCATGTATGCATATGCATATGCATGTATGCATATGCATATGCATGTATGCATATGCATGCATGCATGTATGCATGTGCATTCATGCATGTATGCATGTGCATTCATGCATGTATGCATATGCATATCCCTCTCTCTCGCTCTCTCTCTCTCTCAAACAAAATTAAATAGAGAAGATATTAGAAAACATAAATATAGAGAGAGAAGATATTAGAAAACAAAAATATAAAGAAATATAAAAGAGTGATATATGTTATACTTACATTGATGTAATTTTTGTAATTCCACTTGAAGTGCTTCTTTGTCGAATTTCCAAAAATTCTCTTGCAAAACCAAACAAAGAACATATTAGCAAAACCAGAACTTCAGATCGATAAAGATAGAGGTTTGTATAAAGAGAGAGAGAGAGAGAGGGAGAGAGAAACAGAGAGGGAGAGAGAAAGAGGGAGAGAGACGGAGAGAGAGTGACAGAGAGAGGGAGAGAGAGAGATAGTGAGAGAGAGGGAGGGAGAGAGAGAGAGGGGGAGAGAGAGAGAGGAAAGGGAGGGAGAGAGGGAGAGAGAGAGAGGATGACAAACAGAGTTCTGCTCTGCTGTTAGCACGCGCGAACCCGAAAGGACAAGTTCTACATTCAAAACGCTTAGAATGACGAATTTTGGGTTCGGGCCTAGTTAAAAAGAGAGCATCGGTATATGCGTCGGTATAAGCGTCGGTAGTTCCAAAAACTACCGACGCATATACCGATGCTTATACCAACACCGTGATTCCGAGGCAACGCGTCTGTGATTCGGAGGCAACTCAGCTTTCCCAAACTTTCCGAGGGGTATACCGATGCCGACAGCTGCACGTCGGTACACTGACCGTCGGTATTCCCTCGATATGTTGTAGTGATACACATGAACATATGTACACACACATTTGCAGATACACTTACACATACACATGCACTTACATACACATATACACACATACACATGCACATACACACACATATGCACATACACATGCACATACATACATATACACACATAACCATACACATGCACATACACACACATGCACACATACACTTACACATACACATGCACATACATACATATGCACACTCATATACATACAGATACACACATATACACACTCATACACATGCATATATACCTACACATACACATACACATACATACATACACGTATACACAAACACACACACATGCACATACACACATATACATGCATACACATACATATGCACAAACACACATGTGCACATACACTTACACATACATATACATGCATACACATAGACATACACATACATACATGTATATGCATAAAACATATATCTATATGCACATATATACACACACAGAGACATGCATATACATGCATATAGAGACAATTACGTAAATACAGATACATACCTAGATGTGCATACATACATTTTCTACACACACAACTACAGACACATGCATATATATATATATATATATATATATATATATATATATATATATATATATATATATATATATATATATATATATATATATATATATATATATATATATATATATATATATAACCACAGATATAATATAAATGAATTATATTATTAAATTAATAAATCACAAATTAAATATAAAGAGCAAGAAAAATCATTAAAAAAAGACTTCTCATTAATTAGTACCATAGACACAATTCAAAACATAACAAAAGTGAGAAAATATATGGATATAAAATAGTATGCACATCAATGTAAAATATATATCCAATGTAATATATCACATATCTGGATCATCCTCATTGACATCATCTTGTAATTCCTCATCATCATGATCATCATCATCATCATGATCATGATTATCTACATGATCTAATGTATCCATAGTGGCCTCATGGATAGAGGTGTGAGCACTCTGTGACGATCGAGATCATCCCACTTGTGTCTATATCTCAACCTCATCCATACCTGCCTCTCCATAATACTCATGTATTACATATAATAAACATAAATAAATAAAACATATAAAAAATCAATAAAAATAAAGTAATCGAAATTTACTAATCCTCACAAAAGCATTTGGATGTTCTTGCATGTACTCACTCGGATGTTGATATCCACAATGTGTAGCAACATTGATTACCTTTTTCGTAGGATATTGACCATAATCCTTTCACTGCATTGAAACAAATAAAAAAGATTAATGATTATTGTTTCAACTAAAATAAAAAATAAGGTGTCAATAATACATATACTTACAAATGTGGCTACAAAACCATGATGGCCCATTTGATGTATGACCATATTCAACTCCCTTCTTTGCAGCTACTTGCATTCATTTAATGAAACAAGAATACATAGATTTAACTATAAAACATTTATAAAACATATAAGAACTATGAGTCACTGTAATATAAGCTATTAATTTGTATAACTTCTACTGAGGGAATGATTCCTGAAGACGTAGTTCTCTGCGAAAAAACTTCCACATCTTAGATGGTATGCTACGTCTTCCCATATTTTGTTCTACCATATAATATCTCCAGTTATTTCAATCTCAAACAGAAAAAAAGTAATTAGAGTAACTTCAAATTTAGAAACATGCATATACAGAAACACACACATACACCTATATGTACATTCATACACAAACATGTTAGAATTTTAGCAATCTCAAGTGTGGGAACTCATGCTAAATTGAAGTGCCACATCAATCACACTCTTTGGTGTGATATAAAACCACTTTTCCACGAGTTTTTGTAGCTCTTTACTCACCTAATTTATGGAGAAAAGTTGGGATCATTTGGAGGGCATTTTTGAATTCAAATTTACAACTACCTTTTTCGACATTATATAAGCAAACACATGGAGCAAAGTCGTGGACATCCTCCTCTACCATTTGAGCACTTGTAGGCTCTTAGTATCCCCTAGCTAAGCAAGCCCCTTGCTTGCTTGAATTTTCTCATAGGAAGTGATCTTTCATCACTCATATCTCTTTGTGTAGTACCCGATTCATTTCTGTTGGAAGTGAGGTAGGCCCTTAGGCTCATGTCACAGGTCCATGGTTCCATAGGTCCAGTATATATACAACATTAATTCTAGCAATCTTCCATATTGACAAAACATGAACATACAACAACTTAATCATACAAATGATGAGACAAAGATAGAGAAAGAATAGACAACATGTGTAAGGTGTTACGTAAGCCATCGCTTACTCATAGTATCATATATACCAATGTTCAATGTACAATGTGGGAGCAAAACTCTCAACCACTCTATGTGATGAGAAATAGATGAATGTACAATGTAACAAACATATTCAGATGTATGGGCAGTAATCTGAATATACATGAGATGTGTGACCTTATAGGTTATAGAAGAGTGAATATGAGTGACTGAAAGAGGAAGGATCAGTATGAACGGAAATCCTCAAACTCATGTGAACACACCTTCTTAAACACCTCATAAAATATGCATAAAGCATATAAGTACTGATTCTCTTGTACCTATGCCAAATAGGACTCCTCCTGATATGAACGCCACGACCTCCCTAAACTTCAAGTAGTACCTGTGTGCATAAAGAGAATATGTACCTGAATACTTAACATAAGATGTGAATCTTATGTTAATCTCCATCTAATGTCTTTGAAGTAGCCCGACATCTTCTTGTAGAAGACAATCTTCAACCTAATATCTTCATGTAGAAGATAATCTTCAAAATCATGTAGATGGTCCCATCCAATGTCTTTGAAGTAGCCAGACAGCTTCTTGTAGAAGACAATCTTCAACCTAACATCTTCTTGTAGAAGATGATCTTCAAATACATCATGTAGATGGGCGATCCTCACCATCAAGCTGCTAATAATCAAGTCTTCTTGCCATGAACAAGAGATGACCTCCTCTCCATGAGCTAGAGTGTGAGCACACCCTTCATCTTCTCCAAGAAGAATCACCAAGAAGAACTCCATAGCTGCTCCTCAACATGCTTCAAGATAGCACCATGGCTGCCCCATGTGCTAGAAGAAACACCACCTCTACTGAGGTCCAAGCTCTAGAAAGCTTGTGTTGATCCTAGGTGAAGGATAATTAGAAGTGAACCTTATTGCTTCTTTTATAGTATTCTTGTACTTTGAAAAACACATAATAAAGCACTCATCCGTAAACGCTTCCGTGATCGCTTTGCGAATAAAGAAAAACAATTCCGTTCGCTAAAATTGCCCATCGACGTTTGTCTTCGTTGTGCGTAGCTTTTAATAAAGCATAAAAAGATCACGTGCGCTGCTGGGGATTCGAACTTGGGTCACGTCGTTGGCAGGCTACTGAAGTAACCAATGCACTAGGCACTTTTGTTGTATTAAAGACGAATAAGAAGTTCTACACATCCTTGTTGCGCCCGTGGTCTTGTGTTGTACCAACTACCAAAAGAGTAGCTATATATGATATAGTTAAGATGGTCCAAGAAGACATTGTTTTTCCAACAATCCCCCCTGCAATGTCATATTGGTACAATCTGAACTGGATCTTCAATCTGTCATAAACTGCAAACTATCACAAGCTTCAAATAGCTTGTACTTCCGCACTTCAGAAAAAGTCTTCTTCAAAACTGAATTTGACTTTCCTTTGAAAAATCTGAACTTGCTGAATATGAACCATAATACTTGAGAAAATATGCAAACTAGATATCCAATAGTGTACACATCAAGCAATCACTGCTTGACAACAAATATAGCATGAACTGTCTCTGAACCTGCTATCTCCTGTCTTCAAAAAACTGAAAACATACACTGGGATCTATATATTTGCATTTACCTTCCAAAAAAGTTTCTCAACGTACTTCTGCTGCGTCATGTAAATACACTAAACAAAATCAGGAACTGAATCCTGGAACCTGTGACTGTCAACTCACAACTTAGTGTATTATGAACACTGCTGGTTCATCTCTGACTGTACTCAACTCAATATGAGTCAAAACATCTATGATGTCATCATGTCTTTATCCTTTAAATCCTTCATACCTCTTTCCTTCAGAATCTGGTATAAACATATATGTGCGCACTTCTGAAATATACCTTTCTGAAATATCAAGCTTCTCTTCAATAGAACTCTAGAACCTTCTCCTGAACATTCTTTTTCTTCCTTCTTCTTACAAAGCTGGAACATAAAGAGAACCTGACAAAGGAAATATAGGAATACCTGCAGGTATGAATCTGCATTCTTTCACATATGGCTTGAAAATAAGTCTTCATGTTTCATCACCCCCCTGGATGATTTAACACTAGTATCCAGTATTCTTCAAATATATCAGACTTTATGAAATCTGGAACGTCTTCCTTCATAAATCTGATGTTCAGTGATCAATACCTGTATCTGAAACAAAATCTCTGGACCCTTTTTATTAGCACTGTACACATGCCAATAGCTTTCCATGTCATTCCTCAGCTTTCCAAATTGTAGAATAAGGTTAGCTGATCCTAACTTAACAAAACCTTGCTGAAAGCATTATAGGATTCATAACCTTCTGTAACATAACAAGTATCTTCTATCTCTCTGCAACACAAATCTGATAGAACCTGAATCTTTGACTTAGTTCTTCCAATGTTAAGAATCTTTACAAACAAAGGATAGACAACTGAATCATAAATACTCAAGATCATATAAGATCTATTTAAGATCAATGATCTCTCCTGTGTAGAATCTGCTATCATCAAACCTTCATGACTGAATGTTTGATTTACTTCCTGAATGTCTCCAAGTGTCCATGCTTCTCAAAAAGTTGTAAAACTTTTCTTCAAACAAATCCTTCAAGGAATTTGAAACTCCTACTTGAAATATAAGTGGAAAAACTTCTCACCTTGAGAACTCCAAAAGCTGCAAGTTGATACTTCATAACTTTCATATTTTACCCGGGTGAAATGTGACAGTACCTGCTTGACTTTCTTTTGGCTAACTCCACTTCTCAATCAAGTGATAGGATATGATGGAACACCTTTTTGAATACAAACATGTATCCAAAAGTCAAGACAATCACTGAAAGTAGATTCTTCAACTGACTGGTACATCAACAAGTCTGAATTTTCTGAAGTTTCTGAAAGTACTGAATATGAGGTAACCTTTTCCAAACATAAAACCTCAACGCAAGTCTTCAACATCTGCTACAAAAAACTCTTTTATCTCAAGAGTTAGATAAAGAAGAAATATACTTCTCTGCAACTTGTCATATATCAAGTAGCTCTGTATTGACATTCCAAGAATTCTTTGAGGGAACATATAAGCTGCCTGCTTAAAAGCTTCATAACTCATATACATATGAGTCAAAACATATATCTGCTGCTTTTCTTTCTCTCAATGCAATTCTTTGTCAAATCTACTAAATCATGACCAAGTGTAATGCAAAACAAGAAACTGCTTCTTCTTTAAACAAGATGTTCTCGTAGACTTGTCTTTGGGTGTAGAGGATAAAATAGGAAAAGTATATGGAAAATATATGAGAAAAGGAAGTCTTACTTTTCTTTTGGAAATGATGGACTTTCTTCTTCTGCATCTTTCTTCCACCTGATGATAATGTCAACATTTTCAAATTTCTCTTCCATACCTTTTGTTCTCTTCATTTTGAAGTAGCAAACACTCTTGACTTCTTCAAATGAACTTTTCTCTTCCTCTAATGCTAAGAGTAAGAGATAAAACAAACATGGTATACAAATGGAAGTGAATATAGAATCATGTTTTATCACCTCCTCATATCTCTGAATCAAAATTCTGCTTCAAATGTCTGAAACGACTAAATTCACCAATCGTTGTCTGAATGATGAATTGCCCTTCTAGAGTTACCTTCTCTAGATACATTTGTACCTTGATATTCAACCAACTTATAACTGGAAAATTGGTTGAACATAAAACTCATCTCATCTTTGCACTTGTCTTCTTAGATGAACTTTCTTGCCATGAAAGAGATCTTCTCAAAACTCTCTAGAAAAACCTCTAGATACCTGTTTTGATGTAGCCTTTAACTTTCAAATGATGAAAGCGTATAAAAGAACTCCTTGAAATCTTCAAATCTCTTCATAACTGCTCTTCTAAGATATGACCTGCAAATGATAATCTGATAGTAGAAAGTGATACCTGTGATTTGATGTTGATCTGATTTCTTCATCTTCTCTAAACCATTGTTCTTCCTTGAATTTGAAGTAGTCTTCTCTTCATCAATTCTGGGTCTTCAAACAATACTTTTGTAAAGTATTTGCATACTCTTCCAAAAATATTCGGCTGCTAACAGATCATCAACTTCATACTCCACACTGATGAATACACATGTAACTGAAATGTCTAATTCTCAAATCTCTACTCATCTAGATTAAGTGTGTATGTCAAATGTCAAATATTAGAAGATGCTTTCAAATCATATGTTGTAATACTGGAAGTCTGGGAACCTGAGATATGAATGAGCCTTAATGTATTGATGCCAAAGATCTAAAGTTCTGTAACAAAACCTTAGTGCTCTGATACCAAAACCCTAGAGCTCTGATACCAAATGTTGGAAGTGAGGTAGGCCCTTAGGCTCATGTCACAGGTCCATGGTTCCATAGGTCCAGTATATATACAACATTAATTCTAGCAATCTTCCATATTGACAAAACATGAACATACAACAACTTAATCATACAAATGATGAGACAAAGATAGAGAAAGAATAGACAACATGTGTAAGGTGTTACGTAAGCCATCGCTTACTCATAGTATCATATATACCAATGTTCAATGTACAATGTGGGAGCAAAACTCTCAACCACTCTATGTGATGAGAAATAGATGAATGTACAATGTAACAAACATATTCAGATGTATGGGCAGTAATCTGAATATACATGAGATGTGTGACCTTATAGGTTATAGAAGAGTGAATATGAGTGACTGAAAGAGGAAGGATCAGTATGAACGGAAATCCTCAAACTCATGTGAACACACCTTCTTAAACACCTCATAAAATATGCATAAAGCATATAAGTACTGATTCTCTTGTACCTATGCCAAATAGGACTCCTCCTGATATGAACGCCACGACCTCCCTAAACTTCAAGTAGTACCTGTGTGCATAAAGAGAATATGTACCTGAATACTTAACATAAGATGTGAATCTTATGTTAATCTCCATCTAATGTCTTTGAAGTAGCCCGACATCTTCTTGTAGAAGACAATCTTCAACCTAATATCTTCATGTAGAAGATAATCTTCAAAATCATGTAGATGGTCCCATCCAATGTCTTTGAAGTAGCCAGACAGCTTCTTGTAGAAGACAATCTTCAACCTAACATCTTCTTGTAGAAGATGATCTTCAAATACATCATGTAGATGGGCGATCCTCACCATCAAGCTGCTAATAATCAAGTCTTCTTGCCATGAACAAGAGATGACCTCCTCTCCATGAGCTAGAGTGTGAGCACACCCTTCATCTTCTCCAAGAAGAATCACCAAGAAGAACTCCATAGCTGCTCCTCAACATGCTTCAAGATAGCACCATGGCTGCCCCATGTGCTAGAAGAAACACCACCTCTACTGAGGTCCAAGCTCTAGAAAGCTTGTGTTGATCCTAGGTGAAGGATAATTAGAAGTGAACCTTATTGCTTCTTTTATAGTATTCTTGTACTTTGAAAAACACATAATAAAGCACTCATCCGTAAACGCTTCCGTGATCGCTTTGCGAATAAAGAAAAACAATTCCGTTCGCTAAAATTGCCCATCGACGTTTGTCTTCGTTGTGCGTAGCTTTTAATAAAGCATAAAAAGATCACGTGCGCTGCTGGGGATTCGAACTTGGGTCACGTCGTTGGCAGGCTACTGAAGTAACCAATGCACTAGGCACTTTTGTTGTATTAAAGACAAATAAGAAGTTCTACACATCCTTGTTGCGCCCGTGGTCTTGTGTTGTACCAACTACCAAAAGAGTAGCTATATATGATATAGTTAAGATGGTCCAAGAAGACATTGTTTTTCCAACAATTTCCAAGGTAGCTCATTTTGTTCCTATGATTGTAAGCTTTCTTTTGGATATAATCTTATATCAAGTGTTCATTATCCCTAAGTATATTGAGATTGAAAGCTCTCTCGTCTGATCTTTGCATATTCCCAAGTATATGTGTGTTGGAAGGTACACATAGGTGCAAGCTACCTATTTGGATGCTTTCTGGTCAATCTTGTGAACCGAGGATGATACCTCTAGCACGAAATACTTGTTAAATGTACTACATAAGTATGGTATGAGTGGATATAAGCCACTCATACAACCTATGGATCCAAACACTAAGTTATGTGAAGGTGAACGATAAACTCTTGCACATAATTAAGCATATTGAGGCATATTTGGAAGCCTTAATTATGCTACCATCACAATACCTAGCTTGCCTTATGTTGTAGGAGCTCTTTCTCAATTTCTAAATTCACCAACTGATGTTCATATGAATGCAGCCAAGAGATCAGTGCTTAGATACATCAAGCACACTGTAAGCCAAGGGTAGTACTACCTTGATGGAGATGGATTACAAACTCAAGACTTTAGAGATGATGATTGGGCTGGTTCAAAGGAGGATAGAAGGAGCACGTCTGGCTATGTCATTCATGCTAGGTCAAAGAGTCATTTCATGGATGTCCAAGAAGAAACCTAGAATTGCATTACCATCTACTGAGGCTGAGTATAGAACATTAGCACTTTCTAGATGCGAGATAATGTGGCTCAAGAAGATCTTCAAAGACTTGGATGTGGAGGTCAATGAGTTTACTCTATTTGGAGATAACATGTCAAGCATTCATCTAGCAAGCAACCCTATGTTCCATGCAAGAAGCAAGCATATAGAGATCCATTATCACTTCATTAGAGAGAAGGTATTAGAAAAAGAAGTGGACATCAACACCAAGGACTAGTTAGTAGATAT
Source organism: Ceratopteris richardii (assembly GCA_020310875.1). Classification (NCBI taxonomy): domain Eukaryota; kingdom Viridiplantae; phylum Streptophyta; class Polypodiopsida; order Polypodiales; family Pteridaceae; genus Ceratopteris; species Ceratopteris richardii. Next base: position 77,251,074 of record CM035427.1, on the reverse strand, counting down.
CATGACCAAGTTTATGGATGCATGCAAGTTGGAGAAGTTGAAGATCAACCTCAACTTGAAGGAGATCAATGGAGACTAACACTTCAGCTTGAGGGGGAGAGCTAGAATTTTAACAATCTCAAGTGTGGGAACTCATCCATATTTTGGTAGGATATACAAACAATTTTCCACGTGTTTTCTCACCTTTTTATTCACCTAATTGATGGACAAAATTCAGGATCATATAGAGGGTATTTTTGAATTCAAATTTACAACTACATTTTTTAGCATTATATAAGCAAACACATGGAGCAAAGTTGTGGCCATCCACCTCTACCATTTGAACACTTGTCAAGCTCTAATTAGGAGTGTTTACTCCAAGTCTAAGCTAGCCCCTAGCTAAGCAAGCCCCTTTCTTGCTCGAATGTTCTCATAGCAAGTGATCTTTGATCACCCATATCTCTTTTTGTACTCGTCCGATTCATTTGCAACATAGCTCATTTTGTTTCTATGATTAAGCTTTTTTTTTGGATATTTATCTTAGTATCAAGTGTTCATTATCCTTGAGTATATTGATCTTGCAAGCTCTCTGGTCTGATCTCTGCATATTCCCAAGTATATGTGTGTTGGAAGCTACACATAGGTGCAAGCTACCTGTTTGGACAATTTTTGGATTGTCTTGTGAAGGGTGATTGATACCTCTATAATTATCAAAATTGAGTGATCTTTTGCTTGTTGGAAATCCCATCTTGTCTATTTGTAGCATGCAAAATGACATATGTTCAGTCTTTAGGTCTACAGATAAATTCAAGTTTTGGTGGACTATGGTAGTGAACTGTTGGTCCTAGGAAGGGCCTACCATTCTTTTACTCGAACTAGGAGTAGATATAATCCACCAGTAGACATACACATAAATACATACCCACATATATAAAAATATACACACACATACATGCATAAATATACACATATACATACACTTACACATACATACATACACCTACATATACATACATACACACACACATACATGCATACACATACACATATGCATACACTTACACATACATACATACCTACACATACACACACATACATGCATACACGTAAACATGTGCATATGCTTTCACATACATAAATGCCCACACATACACATACACACACATACATGCATACACATACACATACATAGTACATACATACCCACACGCATACATGCATACATATACACATATACATACACTTACACATACATACATGCACTTAAATTACATAGATACACACAATCATACATGCATACACTTAAACATACATACATACCTACACACATACATATACACACACATACATGCATACACATACACTTACACATACATACATACACCTAAATATACATCCATATATACACACGTATATGCATACACATACACATATGCATACGCTTACACATACATACATACATACACACACATACACATACACAAACACACACATACATGCATACACATACACATATACATACATACACATGCATCCACATATACATACATACATACACACATAATACATTTATAGTTTTGTATGTGTATCTATATGTCAAAATGTGTATTTATGTATATGTGAATATGTGTGTATGTGTAAATGTGTATATGTGAATGTGTATGTATGTAAATAATCAGATTATTAATATCTAGTACCTTTATTTGCTACACAATCACATTTTGATCAATAAGAGGGAACTCCACCACCATCTCCTAATTGTGAAACAACTACTTATTGTAAGTATATCAATCTTTTAATTCTAATATTCAATAGATACATACATGATTGATACATGTTTTTTATTGTTATATTAAAATCATATTCTAGTCAATCAAAGGGTACTCCACTACCTCCTATCCATGCAACCATGTCTTCACATGTGTCCTCCCATAGGAATTATGATGATTTTTACTATCAAGAGAGTATTATATGTTGGTGTATTTTTTTTATGGCACGTATCAAATAACATGATTGGAATGTATTGAACATGAGGTAGAGTATGGTAGTTTTGAGCACGCACCACCACCTAATCAATGTGATAAAACTTGGATATGTATTGAATTTATAGATTAATGTCAGTATTTTAATTGAAAATCATATACAAAATCAAATTATACTTAATATACAGGAATATTTGCTCGATGATGATGATGATGATGATTCTCCTACTAATAATTCTAATATACCTCATACATGTCACAGTTTTGCTATTCATCAATTACAAGGAGAGGTTTCTCAAAATCCTCTCCCTCTTAGTTTACAGACTGAAACGTCTGAAAGATTATCCATTGCCAACTCGTGATCGTCCTCTAGTACAAACATTTGATAGAAGAAGATATGGGGGATGGAATAGACGATGACTTCCTTTATATTACAACTTTTCAACTTTTGGGGTAATCACTATATGACTGCTCCCTCCACTATAACTGGTGCTAGTTATGATCTCTTTATTGTAGAGGATTTGTATGTGCCTTCGAACTCTAAAGTCACTCTTATGTCATTTTGTGGTCCTATAATGGATAGGGAGATTGGCATTGGCTTACACATTATGCTCAAAGCATGAATACGTATGGATTATGCCTAAATGCAGCATCTCTTGCTAGTAGAGGGATTAGACATGCTGAAAGTCAAAGATTATATATTGATCGGATACCTTACATGCATGGAAATATAGCAGGTTTAATAAATAATAGTCGAGGATATATGATAGCTCAATGACTAATTGCACATTTGAGGAGTGTGAAAATAATAAAAAATCAACATACATGAGTAGAAATGTAGCAAGATACATAGTTGTCAATGCTATTACTTCATTACATGCTGGTGATGAATTATTAGTGAATTATAGATGGCATAGACCTTCAAGAGCACCTTTTAGCTAGAGACCAATGGAAACTTTCTATCCACCTATCTTGTCTTGAATCAAAAACTCTAATTGATTGAAACTCTTTTCAAATTAACTTACATATTTCAATTTACGTTTAAAGTTTACTTTTCATTCATTCATGGAATACTAATGATTTGTATTCATGTATGTAGATTCCAATGTATGACATTGATGATCTTCCACCACACCATTCATAGTTGCTAGTGATACCTCATTTATCAAATGCTTCCATGATGACGCTAAGCAAAGTGATCCTATCAAATATGCAAGATTGAAAGACCTACATTGAAAAGAAGAAAATGTACAATATTTTTGCTATAATCATGAAGATGATGGCATGGTAAATTGCATTGAGGATTGGTATCAAAATGACAGCAAAAGCATTGATATTTCTAAATATAAGAACTATCTTTGAGAAGAATGTCTAAAGCATATATATGAAGGAATTCCCTTGACATGACTATATGCAAGCTTACTTATTCTCAATCTTCAAAATCATTTTTGATGGAGTAACGCATCAGTTTTGGCATTATTAAGCCATAATGTTTTATTTTCTATCTATTTATTTATTTATTTAATTATTTTCATTCATATCACCTTTTTTTCATGAACTTACAAGTTACTATTTGAAAAGTTTCTACCAAGCAAGAATATTCTTCCTACATCACATGATGAAATGAAGAAATCTAATCGACAACCTTGGTATAAATTATCAGTGTATACTTGCATGTCCTAATGATTTTCGTTTATATAGAGGTGAATATGTAGACACTTTTACATGTACAAAATATCAACATCCTTGATATAAGAACAAAGGTGGTAATTAAAATCCCAAAAAAAGGTATGTGATATTTTTCATTTGCTCCACAAATTAAACATATGTTTCAAAGCCTTGAATTATCAAAGCTTTTGACATTGGGATTTGATCATAAAAATACTGATGGAGTAATGAGAATTCGAGTAGATAGTGCAACTTTTTAACACATTTATTCTAGATGGCCTGACTTTGCACAAGAGCCATGCAATCTAAAGTTAGGAGTTACATTAGAAGGGGTTAATCTAATTTCGATGAAAGTAAATGATCAACATGTCCTATGGTAGTCATCAACTACAGTCTCGCGCCATACCTTGGTATTAAAAAGAAACATTTAATGCTTTCACTTTTAATCGGGAGAAAAAGACAAGTTAAAGATATGAATATATATCTGGATCCTCTCATTGATGATCTCCTAGAAACATGGAGAGGTATTAATGTCATTCACGTATCAAAAAGCATAACTCAAAGACACATTATGGTTCGTGGAATTGTGGCTTGGACTATAGACAATTTTCCAATATATGATGTCTATTCAAGTAATGACCTAATTTTTTTTTAATACAAATATACTTTTATGTGAATTGATCTTATTATATTTTTATGGTTTTCATGAGGAAGGAATATCTACTAAGGGATATGAGACTTATCCTTATTGTGGTGATTGGTTGAGATCACTTTATAGTAAGAATTTCAATAAAAATATTTATCTTCAACATCGATGGTTCTTGCCTAAGGATCATCCATTAAGATACAAAAGAGAAGCGATACATTTTAACAGAAAGATTGAAGCAGGCTACTGTCCAGAACCAATGACACCTATGGATTGCTATTGAAAATGGACAGATGGGCCTCTTATAGATCCACAATCCAAAATCTTCACTAATGACGAAGATAGTGGGAATGTAAAAATTAGAGGTAAAGGAAAATCGATGCTAGTAGAGAATATATCAATATGGTATTCTTTGTGCTAGCAAGGAATATATCGATATGGTATTCTTTGGACTATTGGAGAGAGTTGAAGATCTCTCATCTTCTTGATCCTATGCATAGATTCAAGAATATTAGTTATTCATTATGGCAACATCTTCTTCGATTAAAAGACAATAGCATCAAGAAATGATTTTAAGGAGAAAAACTCAAGATCAAAGTTATGGCCATTTTTTGATAGCAATCGACAAGAAAGAACTTATGTATCGGCTCCTTGGATACTTACAACAGAAGAGATAAAAACTCTCAACAATAGGATTCAATCAATTCAAACATGTATCGAATATTGAGCATCTTTCCAAAACATGTTTTTTATGGATGATAGGAATTTATTTAGGTTAAAGACACATGATTGGCATAACCTTCTGAAGCACGTTCTACCTGGTCATCGATGGATGTCCAACAAAAGGAGTATTAAATGTGATCTATCCTCTTGGATCACTTATAAGGTAATTATCATACTTTTATATTTAATATATAAGACTATTTGTTATCTTTCATTTACAAAATAATTTCTTTATAATTTAATTTCTGATAATAATAGGAGGATTGCATCAAAAGAGATTGACAAAGACTCCATCCCACAAAAGAAATGTGAATGTAGGGGCCTACTATCTTTGACGGAGAAAGAGGTTTCAACATTATTTTTTGCTATTGAGGTTCATTTATTAGCCCATCTTGTGGATGAGATAGACATTAGAGATGTTGTAATCACTCCATCGATGTTTTGGGTCAAGCGATTAATGGGAATATTAAAAGTTTATGTGTGACAAAGATAAAAACTAGAAGGATCTATGGCAAAGGGATGGATGCTTGAGGAGTGCATGTACTATGTTAGTGAATACCTTGAAAGAGTTCATGTAGAAGCTCCACCTGCATGGACCAACGAGTCTTCTTCAAAAATAACATATGATGTATTATCTAGTAAGGGCAAGAAAATAGTAATGCTTCTACTTCTCCAGCATATAATAGCAAGTGCATGCAACCCTTCGCAAGTATGAACTTAATGCAATGTGTATATATACTTCAACCATAGCTCACACACATATGGGTATGAAAATATGAAAACCATATCCTTTAAAATACCATACACACATACACACACACACACACACACATATATATATATATATATATATATATATATATATATATATATATATATATATATATATATATATATATATATATATATATATATATATATATATGTGTGTGTGTGTGTGTGTGCGTATGTATGTATGTATGTATTGATGGGGGAAGTATCTCAACCCCTAAGCAACGACGAAGCGCGAATGACCTCCACAGGTATCCTTCTTTGACCTCTGCACACCCAAAAATGCTCTTACTCACAGCTTATGCAGAGAACTCCAGTGAGCTTTTGTAAACCTATAGTAGACACCAAGGGCTTTCCAATAAAACAAATTTCACTTGAAATGGATGCTTACACAAAGAGAAACAATGTCTACAACATGAGCTAGTGGAATGCTCACAACTGCTAGTCAAGCAGAGACCTCACTTCACTCCAGCAAACTTTTCTCACAGATTATACAGAGAATGAATCTCACACTTGAGTCAACTTTAAAGCACTCTAATAGCTACCCAATGACACCAAAATCATAGCAAATGGATACATAGAGAAGGCGAACCAGCCCTTACAACAGAGAGCAAAATATTTCAAACAGAGCCTACACAAAGAGAGAGATATCAATCACACAACTTCACTAAAATGAATGTTGCTTCCAGCTTACTCAGAGAATGCTCCAGAGAATTGGTAAGCATAAAATAGACTTTTATAGCTATCCAATGAGACAAGAATTACATCAAATGGATACCATATGGGGGAGAACCAATGCTAACAACTCAGGGGTAGAGAGTTGCAACACTGCCTGCGCACACACATAGATATGCCTACTAAAAGAAAACAAACAAGCAAGCAAGGGGGTTGCTTAAGCAAGGGGCTTGCTTATCACAACTCCAGCACTTAGTGCTCACTTTACATGAGCTAAAACTCCAAGAAGATGGCCCAAAAGAAGTCGGGATACATGCTCCTTTTATAGTGAGAGGTGTGCCCCTAAAATCTAGGAACCACCTTTCCAAATCAGCCTCCTAACTTGGAGGAATTAGTTGAGATGACTTGGGGAGTGGTTGAGTGACTTTTCTTGATGGAATCTCGTGGCTTTTGGCTTGCTTTGATTGCTCCACATGTCCATAAAAGATTCCCCACGAATTTTTAGCTTGAAGCTTGACTTTTAACACTCCCCCTCAAGCTTCAATTCTTCATCCTCATCCAAGCTCCTTCATGTTGATGCATTGCTTGAATTTTGAAATCTTCATCCCATCCAAAGCCTTTGTAAACATGTCCGCAACTTGGTCCTTGGTACCAATATGATGTACTGAAACTTCCTTGGATATCACCTTTTCCCTTATGAAGTGATAGTGCACTTCAATATGCTTGGTTCTAGCATGATAGACAGGGTTCGATGCTAGATGAATGCTACTCATGTTGTCACAAAAAATTGGATATGTGTCAACCTGCAAATTAAGCTCCATAAATAACTTCTTAATCCACATTAGCTCACATGTGACTTGAGCCAAAGCTCTATACTCAGCCTCGGTGGAAGATAATGCCACCGTGGGTTGCTTCTTTGAAATCCATGAGATGATCTTGCTACCTAGCATGACTAGGTAACCACTTGTACTCCTTCTATCTTCCTTCGAACCGGCCCAATCGGCATCGGAATAAGCTTTGACCTGCACATCATCATCAAATGAGTAGAACAATCCTTCATTTATAGTGGCTTTGAGATATCGCAACATTCTTCTTGCAGCTTGCAAGTGTGTAGTCCTTGGACTATGCATAAATTTTGATAACACTCCAACTCCATATGCTATGTCGGGCCTGGTTATTGTGGCATAATTGAAAGAGCCTACAATAGATCGATACAAAGTTACATCCTCTAATGGCTCTCCATCAATGGAGCTTAGCTTTACATTAACTTCCATGGGATTTGAAATAGGCTTGCAATGTAGCATCCCAAACCTCTCAAGTAGGTCTAGAATATACTTCCTTTGTATGAGCATAATACCTTCTTCTTTGTATACAACTTCAATGCCAAGAAAATACCTAAGATCTCCAAGATCAGAGATCCTAAACTCCTTTCCAAGCTTTGCCTTGATCTCCTCAATGCCCTTTGTATCATTACCTGTAATGATAAGATCATCTACATACACACACATGTAGACCACAAGTTCTCCTCTTTGTTTGATGAAGAGAGATGGATCCGCCTTGCATTGATTGTAACCACATTTGATCAAATAGTCCACCAATCTTTGGTTCCAAGCCCTTGGAGCTTGCTTTAAGCCATAAAGTGCCTTCTTCAACCTACAAACATGATGTGGAAACTCTTTATGAACAAAACCTAGTGGTTGCTCCATGTATACCTCTTCTTCCAAGTCTCCATTGAGAAAGGCATTCTTGATATCCAATTGGAAGAGCTTCCATCCTTTGCTAGCAGCCATTGCAATGAGTGTCCTAATGGTGCTCATCTTTGCCACGGGGCTGAATGTCTCTTCAAAGTCCACTCCATAGGTTTGTGCAAAACCCTTGGCCACCAATCTTGCTTTGAACCTAGAAATAGATCCATCTGAATTCCTCTTTACTTTATACACCCACTTATTACCTATTACCTTCATGTTCTCCTTCTTGGGCACTAGAGTCCATGTTTGATTTTCCTCAAGTGCGTCGATCTCTTCTTGCATTGCCTCTTTCCATTCGGTGTAACTGCTTGCATCTTCATAGCAATCGGGCTCATGATCTTCTACTACTTTGTTCATATATGCATAATGTGTTGCCATGTATGAATCATAAGTAAACCTTTTAGTTGGATACTTAACTCTAGAAGACTTCTTTTCTTCACCTTTTGGAGGAATAAACCTCCTTTGCCTTGGGAACTTGATCTCTTTCTTTGACGTGGCTTCTTTCTCCATCATGTGTCCTTCATCATCTTCAACTTCATTACCTTCTTCATCCAACTCCACCAATGTTGCTTTGCCTTTGTTGATTGATTGTGCTTCATAGCTTGATGAAGATCTCCCCCTCCATGGTGAGTTCATGCTTGAACTATCTTCATTGATGGAACACCTTGGGCCGCTTAGCTCTAGGTCGATTTGTTCTTCATCATGTCCATGCTTTTCTTCTTCATAGTCCTGCATACAATCATACTTCTTATACCAAGGGAGTAGCTCATCAAATGCTACATCCCTTGATATCCTCAAGTCCTTTGTGTTTGGGTTGAAGCACCTGTAACCTTTATGATCATTTGAATATCCTAGAAACACACACTTTTCTGCCTTTGGTTGTAGCTTGTGCCTCAATTCACTTGGCACATGTACATAACAAGTACATCCAAATATCTTCAAGTGGGAAAGATCAGGTTTCTTACCATAATAGGCTTGATATGGTGTCAAGCCATGGATCCCTGAGGTAGGAGCCCTATTCATTAGATACACGGCGGTATTTGCTGCATCACTCCAAAACATGTTAGGTACATTCATCTCATTAAGCATTGCTCTAGCGATCTCGGCAATGTATCTATTCTTTCTCTCTGCTACTCCATTTTGTTGGGGTGTGTACCTGCATGTTACTTGCCTCTTGATGCCTTGATCCATTAAAAAATCAGAAAACTCATTTGAGAAATATTCTCCCCCTCCATCGGACCTTAGCTTCTTGATATATGTACCTGTTTCCTTCTCTACCATTGCCTTGAATGCTTTGAAACATGTAAACACATCTGGTTTGTTTTTGATGAAATAAACCCAAACCATCCTTGTGCAATCATCTATAAAAGTGACAAAGTACTTGTTAACTCCAATGGATTGCTCTTTCGTTGGCCCCCACACATCTGTATGTATCAACTCCAATGGATGTTGGCTTATGTAGCCACTCTTCTTGAATGGAAGTCTCGCTTGCTTCCCTAGTTGACAAGATTCACATAAATGCTTCATACCTTGTCCTTGGAAGTTGGGAAGACCTTCAACCAGCCTCTTGAATTGCATTTCCTTCATTCTTTGTATGTTGATGTGACCTATCCTCTTGTGCCACAAGTCCAACTCCGAAATCCTCTTGTTTCCATATGTGAAGTAGACATGTTGAGTAGAATGAGAATTTACCTCCAAAGTGAAGAGTCTCCCTTGCTTC
>CM035427.1:77143662-77236162 GCA_020310875.1 Ceratopteris richardii | reverse complement strand
GTATGTGTATGTGTATGCGTATGTGTATGCGTATGTGTATGTGTATGTGTATGTGTATGTGTATGTGTATGTGTATGTGTATGTGTATGTGTATGTGTGTATGTGTGTGTAGGCATGTGTATGTATAGTGTGTGTGTGTGTATGTATACCTTTGTATACACATGTATGTCTATGTATACATGTATGTAAACATATGTATATGTGTGCATGTGTATGTATGTGTAGTGGGTATATGTGTGTTTTTATATATGTATATGAGTGTACATTTGTGTGTATGCATTTGTATGTGTGTGTCTCTATGTGTATGTGTATGTGTATGTGTATGTGTATGTGTATGTGTATGTGTATGTGTATGTGTATGTGTATGTGTATGTGTATGTGTATGTGTATGTGTATGTGTATGTGTATGTGTATGTGTATGTGTATGTGTATGTGTATGTGTATGTGTATGTGTGTATCTCTATGTGTGTAATTGGGTGTATCTATATGTGTGTATGTGCAAGTATCTATATGTGTATGTGTATGTGTATGTGTATGCGTATGTATATTACTATGTGTATGTGTATGTGTGTGTATGCATATGTATGTATAGTGTGTGTATGTTTATGTATACATGTGTATACGTATGTATTTATGTGTATACCTCTATCTGTACATGTGTATGTTTGTGTATGCATATGTATGTGTAGTCATTGTATGTCTGTTTTTATATATGTATATGTGTGTATGTTTGTGTTTATACATGTGTATTTGTGTGTATGTGTGTGTGTCTATATGTGTGTATCTTTCTATGTGTAATGTGGGTGTATGTATATGTGTGCGCATGTATACGTGTCTATGTGCAAACGTTTATATGCGTATGTGTATGTGAATGTGTATGTGTATGTGTATGTCTATGTGTATGTCTATATGTATGTGTATGTGCATGTGTATGTGTATGTGTATGTGTATGTGTATGTGTATGTGTATGTGTATGTGTATGTGTATGTGTATGTGTATGTGTATGTGTATGTGTATGTGTATGTGTATGTGTATGTGTATGTGTATGTGTATGTGTATGTGTATGTTTATGTGTATGTGTATGTGAATGTGTATGTGTGTGTATGTGTATGTTTCTGTATGTGTATATGTGTGTATGAATTTTTATGTATAGTGTGTGTGTATGTATACCTATTTATATGTATCTATGTGTGTGTGTACATGTATGTATACATGTATATGTGTTTGTATGCATATGTATGTGTAGTGATGTGTGTTTATATATATATGTATATTTGTGTATGTTTGTGTGTATGCATGTGTATGTGTTGAAGTAATTATTTGGTGATCCACCACAATGTGATCTCCTTCTAGAGAGCTCCATATAGTATCCTTGGAGTAGAAAACCAAGCTCCTAAGGTAGGACATAGTACTCAGCACCCAAGTTACAAAATATGTAGACAAACAACGTACACAAGGAGCACAAAGACAGACTTCTTAGGTCTTACACATGCGGTTGAACTTACGGTCTGTGATTGATCAAGCCTCTATATGTTTTATTCAAAGTGTCCGGTGGCCATTTTCACCTTTCACATGGACACTAACAGTGACAATCTCCCACTAAAGGCCAATATGGCCAAAGTAACTATGGGAGGAAAAATAAAGAATGATAAAGAATACCTGAGTGTAAATATACAAACTTTACCTCCCACCTAATGGGCATGTTACACAGTATACAAGTGACTTTCTAAGATCATGAATCAAGTAACCCCGATTGAAAGCTATCATGTGGTAGAGCTTTAGTCAAAGCATCTGCAACATTATCTCAAGTGTGAACCTTGTTGGGGGAAAGATACACACTGAAAGCCTCTGTTGATTAATTATAATAAGACAAATACAATCGTGATGCACAATACAATCCAATGCTTCTGTGCAAAATCCCACAGAGTGATCAATTACAAAATACCAAATGTCTAAGGTCTTGTTGTTATCGGCGTCCTTTGCACCAGACCTCCACCTTCTCCAAGCCTGCACTTGTGCACACCTTGCACCAAGCTTCCAACAAGGGGGAGGGATGGACACCTTCTGTCGGCATGCACACACTGCAATAAGACCTTGGGATTGTTTGGGGACTAGCTTAGCACTCTCTGCACACTTCCTTAGTCACTCTTCATGCACACCTTGCACTTCACTTCTCTGCATCGCACACTCTGTGTCTCATGCACTTCTCTCTCTTGCTTAACTTAGACTATGCTCACCTTGCTTACACTTAGAATAGTCCAAGAATAGTCCTTGCCTTGATTTGAGTTTCGATTCACGTACGCTCCTAATGGCAAGAGTATCTTGGTTCTCACTTTGATGTCCCAAGATTGTCTCCTCAAGTGGCAGCCAACGAATCCCTGTTTTGTCTTGTAGTGACTTTAGACTAAAACAAAAATTTTAATTGGGGGGCCATACTTTCGCTTCTGCGTACTCTGCCGCTTCACATACCTTCACATTTTGCCTCTTAATTCTTCACTTTTGCACCTAAGAGAGAGTTCACCGGAACCTTCCAAACCACTTTAAAAACACTTTTGAACCTTAGGGAAATTAGAGAGATACCTTTGCAATCTGCAACCAGCTTTCTCCAATTTACCCTTTGTGGATAATTAGTGGCACACTATCTATCCACTTTGACCCTTGAACTTTGAACACTTTGACTTTTCCCCTATTGAATTTGACCTTGAACAAGTTGATTTTGACCAGTTTGACTTTGAACTTTAGACTTTGACTATGGTTGAATTTTACTATGGTTGACTTTGACCAACATGACTTTTATGGGCTCAACAAACCTTCTCAAGAATAATGCACTCACTAGCTAAGCAATCCCTTATGAAGTGATACCTCACCTCAATGTGCTTGGTCTTTGCATGATAGACCAGATTCTTAGCTAAAGGATTGGCACTCTAACTGTCATTGAGCAAACGCGGTATATTATGAGGTAAACCCATATCACAAGCAAGACGAGAAAGCCACAATGCTTCCTTACATGCCTCACTTGCTCCAACATACTCTGCTTCTATGGTGAAAACAGTTGTACATTCTTGAAGATGAGATCTCCAAGAGATATAGCACATCCAACAAAATGAAAAATGTACCCTGATGCATACTTACAATTTTCTAGACAACCAGCATAGTCAGAATCTATGTAACCAGTAATGAATGCTTTCCCTCTACCTAAGCATAGACATTTGTCCTTAGTGCCACTCTAATATCTCAAAATCATCTTCACTACTTCCCAATGTTTCTTGTTAGGATTAGACATTTATCTGCTCACAACTCCCACTACAATTGCAATGTGCGGTCTCATAGCTACCATAGCATACATGAGACTACCAACAACAGACTGATAGGGAATTTTGGTCATGAATTCCTTTTCCTCATCTGATTTGGGGCAATCATCCTTGCTCAATTTCACATATGTGGGTAAAGGTGTACTCAATGCCATTCCACCCTACGTATTGAACCTGTGAAGTACTTTGGATATGTACTCACTTTGAGACAAATATATGCTCTTTTACTCCTATCATGAGTAATGCGCATGCGAAGAATATGTTTGGCATCCCCCAAATACTTCATATCAAATGTCTCACTCAACTTGTTTTTTAGATTTGACAAGTCATAAGAGGACTTCCCAGTTATCAACATATCATCAACATAAAGTATGAAGCATATCAAGTTGCCATCTAAGAATCTCTTTGTGTAGGGAAAATGATCCTCATTGCTTCGAGAATAGCCTTGAGAATTCATAAAGCATCAAACTTTTGGTACCATTGCTAGGGGACTGTTCAAGTCCATACAAGCTCTTCTTGAGCTTACAAACTAGAATTTCCTTGCGAGGAACTACATAACTGTCTGGTTGTTCCATATAGATCTCATCTATAAGATCTCCATGCAAGAAAGTAGTTTTCACATCCATTTCGACTAGCTCTAACTTCTCCATTGCAATAGATCCAATCAACATGCACAAGTCATCTTCACCACTAGACAGAAGATTTCCTCGAGAACAACACCATGTTTTTTCTTGAAACCCTTTGCAAGAAGTCATACTTTATAATTTGGAGAAGCACTATCTGATGTGAATTTCAGCTTATATACCCATTTACATGGTAAAGCTTTCTTGCCATTTGGTAAAGGTACTAAATCCCAAGTACCATTCTTGTGAATAGAATCCAACTCACTCTTCATGGCACACTACCACTTGACATGATCCTCTGTCTGCATAGCCTCTTTGTGGTTGTTGAACAGGAACATGTGCAGACTGATTTGATCGGACATTCTCTTGAACATCCCTAATATGTGCTGCATTTTTATGCATTTCAAGTGGAGGACTAGTATTCTCAAACACCTCTCTTCTCACTTCAACCTCCTTAATGGGTTCTAAGGCAAATGGCATACATTATGCATAGTAAATTTTGAACCATCAATGAATTGCACAACCACATCTCCAATCCCCAAAACATCACACTAGTAAGAGTCACCAAGTCTTCCGGTACCAAGAGACTTTGCTGCATAATTGGAGAACCATTCATTGTGTGGTGTCAGATGGAAAGACGCAGCCACGTGTGGGAAAAAGGATCAACCATAAGAGCCTCAGTTAGCATAGTACTATCAAGTGTCAATACATGAACATCATCAAAAATAGCATTAATTTCTTTAATCTTCAAAGTCAAAGTAGATGGTGCACGTAACTGTTTAACATGCTGATCAACATTCTCTCCTTTACCTTTAGCATTCTTTAATGCATAACACTCTTTCTTCATATGTTCTTTCTTATGACAATAATGGCATTTGATATCCCTCTTCCTTGATTTACTTCTCCTCTTATTTCATTGAACATTCTTTTCCTTGTTCTTACTCTTGCCACATTGCTGATTCTTTCCTTGGTAAGAATCACAAACATTCTATGCATCTCCACTCTAAGTGCCAACCATATATTTTCTATAAATCTCCTCATTCAAGAGTGCTCCACATATGTCATCATACACGAGTTTACCACTAGGTGCACTACTGCTAATAGCTGTGCAAAACATATCCCATGATGATGTTAGGGTGCATAACAACAATAGTACTTTCATTTCATTATCTGTAACCATTTTCTGAGCCTGTAATTGGGAGACCATAGCATCAAACTCAGTTAGATGAGCATCAACAATATTTGTGTCCATGCAAAGGTCATATAATTTTCTCATAAGATACACTTTATTTGATGCCATCTCCTTTTCATATGTTTTGCATAGCTTCTTCCAAAGCTCATCTGCACTTTCACTATCTTATATTGTGAAGTAAACATTATCTGCCATTACGCTACTTTTTCATGCCTACAGAAATGTGAAAGGGTGTCCTCTCTACCCAAAACTTAAGGCACCTTGTAAGTAGGTTTATGAAGGCTATATTTTGGGCAAAATGTAGAATTCCTCCTTCGCAAAATATGGTTCAGTTCAAGCTAATAAAATATTTAATCTTGTTCATAGTGATGTTTATGGTCCTATCTAGACATCCTCTTCTTGGATCTACCTTTACTTCTTGAATTTTAGTGACGATCTTTCCAGGCATGTATAGGTGTATCCATTGAAAGAAGAGTCTGAAGTGTTCATGAGCTTCAGACCGTTTTTGGTTCTAGTTGACAATCTCTCAATATGCAAACTAGCCACCCTCCATTTTGATCGAGGGGCGAGGGAATACATGTCTTCTAATTTTGATGTTTTTCTGGGTGCTCGTGGGATAAAACATCAGTGTGCAATGTTTTATATGCCATAATAGAATGGAGTTGCTCGAAGGAAGAACAAATCACTCATGCAAATGGCAAGGTGTATGGTCAAAAGTGAAGCTTTACCACATATCGGTTGGCTTGAGGTATGTGTCCAACATATGCACTTAACAGGTGTCCCACCAAAGCATTTTAGTTTATCACTCCATATCAAGCTTGGCATGGTCCCAAGCCATCTATTGCTATCTGCATGTCTTTGGTTAATTGACATATGAATTGGTGCCTTAAAAACAAAACAAAAAATGGATGATAAATCAATAAAATGTATTTTTGTTGGTTACAATTCTGAAAGCAAAGGCTATCCTTTGTATCATCCACACAGGAAAGACATTTTAGTTAGCCACGATGTTGTTTTTGTGGAAGATGCAACTCAACCATTACTTTCATGTACTAATGAGACATGAGTTAGCTCCAAAAATATGTATGACACTTTGTTGCCTGCTCTTAGAGGTGGACAATGAAGTTGTGGTCCAAATGATGAAATTTCGCAACCATTACAATTTTCACACGATGATATAGATCATTCCATTTCTGGTAAAGATTTACATGATGCAGATGTTGATGAGTGGTCTTATATAGAGGAGGCAAAAACTATGCCTAAATGGCTGGTGAAGACTTTGCAAGATAGAAAATTAGATGCAACTCTATCATATCATACTCTTTTATACTCTCATAGTGTTTCTTTTGCATCAGATTTCCATGCTTTGCCTATCTCTAGTCTTTGTGATCTGAATGAGCCTGCCTCTTTTCATGAAGCATAGAATTGCAAAAATTGGAGGGCTTCTAAGCAATCAGCATATAATGCTATTATAAAGAATGGTACCTGGCCTTTATGTGATTTTCCTCATCCCTAAAATGCTATTGGCACTAAATGGGTATACAAGCTTAAAAATAAACATGATGGAACAATTGATAGGTATGAAGCAAGGCTTGTTGCAAAAGGTTATGCTCAAGAAAGAGGCATTGATTTTAATGAGATCATTGCACCCACTTGTCGAATGACCACCGTTCATAGCATCTGTGTAGTTGCACCTCATCATGGTTGCAATGTACATCAGTTGGACATTTAAAACTACATTTATGAGTGGTGATTTACATGAAGAAGTGTATGTATTTCAGCCCTGTGGTTTTGTGGAGAAAGGGCATGGAAACAAAGTGTGTAGGTTGGAAAAGGCATTATATGGTTTGAAACAAGAACCACATGCTTTCTATGAAAATATAGATGCCTACTTTATTGACCATGGTTTTGTGAATAGTCCAAATGAGAATAGGTGATATGTTAAGTTTGCAAATGATGTGCTTCTGATCCTTGTTGTATATGTTGATGACATTCTACTCACTAGTCCGAATGAGAAGCATATTGCTGATTTTAAAGCTGATTTGCAAGCCTCTGTTGAGATGTCAGATTTGGATTATTTGCATAATTATGGGGACATACAATTTATGCAAGTCGATGGAAGAATATCATTGTGCCAAGCAACATATATTGACAAATTATTGTAGCATTTCGGCCTTGAACACTTCAAACCTATTGCCATGCCTATGGAAACAAGTTTATGGTTGGGTCTTCATGATCCACGAGATGCAATTGATGTTGTTCTCTATCAAAAAGCTATTGGATGCTTGATTTACTTATGCATTATGCATTAATTGGTGTGATTTTGTTTGTTGTCTCTTAGATGAGCTGATTTATACATTTCCCAAAGTGTCAATCATTGGCAAGTGGGTAAGTGCATCATTCATTACTTGAGTGGTACCTAGGTACTTGGATTGTTTCATCCCAAGGGGGTATCACTACCACTAGATTTACATGCTTTTTCTTACTGTCACTCTGATTGGGTTGGTTGCTATGACACACATTTATTCTCTAGTTGTTTTTGCTTCATGCTTGATAGCTCATGCATATCTTGGTTGAGTAACAAGTATCCTATTGTGGCCACTTCTAGTTGTGACGCTGAGTATAGGGCAACTTTCATAGTGACTATTGAGTGTGTGTGACTCAAATGCCTTTTGGCTAATTTGGGTGTTGATCAATCTTTTGCCACCACCATCTTCACTAATAGTTAAAGTGCATTTGAAATTGTGAGAAACCCTATGTTCCATGCTCGCACTAAGCACATTAAGGTGCACTATCATTATATGAGGGAGGGGTTCTCTGCTAGAGAGATTAGTTTGGATTGTGTGCCCACACAAGAGAACATTGCAGACCTTTTCACAAAGGCTCTGCCTAGGGAGAAGTTTGAAGCTTTCTACAAAGCTTTGGCCTTCCTTCCTTTTGTGAATTGATTCCACATAGCTTGGCACTTCCTTATACACGAATGCTAGCTCCTTGTTCAGTACATCACTCGTGGGTGATTTCTTGATATATTTTGGTATTGATGTGTGTGACCACACTTAGGACTGTTAGGGTAATTTTTTCCCTCTTTAAAGGTTTTTTCCCCGGCTCGTATATATGCCTCTAACCTTAACGGGTTACTTATCTTTGTACACTCACTTTGTAATACCTCAAATATTATGTGTTTTTCTCCAAGCTTCTTCTTCTTCCTTGTGTTGCTCATGTACTTCCATAGACCTCAAAATCCAACACTATTATTGGGTACAATTCTGAAAGCCAAGTATATCAACTCAGTCATTCATGTAGAAAGTGCATTCTTTCTCTTCCATGTGCATTTTGCATGCTTCCATAATCCTCAAAATCGAACATCATCTCCAAACCTCAAACAATATTCAAAAACCTACAAGAAATCCTCCCTTCATTTAAGAGGAGTTATTAGCACATGTGAAAATATTTCTAGTAGGGTTAGGCTCAAGTAAACTGAAGAAACCCCACTACAAGATAATATATTTGGTTCTCCACTATCAAAGTATCAAACATTTGAGTCTATAGTAGACATACACTACTCATGAGAAGATGGAACATTGCTCTAAACGAAAGTAAATGCACATTATTCATTCTGAACAAGATGAGCAGACTCTATTCTATTGTAAAGGCCTCTACAACACCCATTCTAGCTACTTTCTTCTTCAC
Source organism: Ceratopteris richardii (assembly GCA_020310875.1). Taxonomy (NCBI): domain Eukaryota; kingdom Viridiplantae; phylum Streptophyta; class Polypodiopsida; order Polypodiales; family Pteridaceae; genus Ceratopteris; species Ceratopteris richardii. Next base: position 77,227,346 of record CM035427.1, on the reverse strand, counting down.
CCCTTATGCAACTAGTTTACAAGAATTCTTTATGATGATCATTTTCCTTACAATATTTTCAAACTATTTCATCCTTTATATTTTCTTTTCATGTTTTTCTTCCTTCTTTGATTATGTGACATTAGTAGATTTCTACTTACTAGTAGATAAGGTCCATTTTCAGTTGAGCTTTTTATTAGATAAGAAATCCTCATCTGCAATACGCATAATTGACCTATTTTTCTTGGAGTGATCGTCCTGCAACAAAAAATCGACTAACTCCTCAAGTGTTCAAGAATTTGGATTTTCCTTTCATCATCAATCAAAGAGTAAAAGAAGAAATCTAATATGAATCCCAGAGACCACTAGGAACACTTTTTACAATTGAAGTTTTCAACTTCATCTGTAAAAGTCAACTATGGGAATTGAACTCATGACCTATTGGCTAGGAAGTATGATGGGCCAACTAGTTGCCCCAAAAGCTCTGGTTGAGGATTACTTCCTAATCTTGCCTCTTAGGGTGTGGTTCAACCATCTTTAGCCTATCATTTTTTAGTCTAACACTCTCTTCCACTTCTAGAGATCATTTTACTCAATGATCAATCTCTAATTCCCCCTTGATTTGATGTCCTCACCCTTGCACACTCTCTTGAAGCTTCTTGTTGTCAACCTTGTTCTCTTGAACTCTTGCTCTCAACCTTGGTGTCTTGAACCTTGCCAATGCATGTTTTGGTGCCCACTAGCCTTTGGACTTGCCTTGTTCGCAACCTTGGTGTCTTGAGCCCTTGTTCTCAACCTCAATATCTTGAACCTAGTTCTCACCCATTCTAGGTATCTTGGATCATTAATCTAATATTTTCATTGGAAAGTTTTTTTCAAGATCTTTGCATTGATCCCTTGCATGTCTAAATATGCCCTACAAAATGAGAGATACAACAACATTTTGGTTGGGCTCATCTTTGAAAGTCACACATTCACCTTCCATCCATCTTGCCCAAGCCTACTTCATAGGCTCTCATGCCAATTGTGGGATTTGAAATCATGACTTATTGGCTATGAGTATGATTGTATAACCACTTTCCCAAAATCCATGGTTGAGGATTACTTCCTAATCCTCCCTCATACGGCGTGCTTCAATAATCTCTTGCCTATCATTTCTTGATTCTAACATCATCTGCTTCAAATATTTGATCTTTATCATAAAACCATCCATAGAATATCCCTCATTTATATTCTCACTCTCTAATTGTTTTTTTGAGGTAAGAAAGAAGGGACTCATTTCTTGCTTATTATAAATTTGTAAGTGTATTTCAAGCATCTGTTGCTATCTTAGAGGAGTGAATGCGAGGGATAATGACACATCTGATAGAAAAATCTATCAATGCATGTGTGTATGCATCTCTACCATCGCAAAAATGTTTCTCTACATTAGGTACAACAAGAATTGTAGCATGGAGAGGAATTTAAAGATCATCATCTTCAACACCATGTGCATCACCTATAATAACCATATTTGTAAGTGTATTAGGAAAATTTTCAACAACCTGCATAATATTCCACAACCCTTTGATATTAATACATGACACATCATATATGCCCAGAGTGTTTGAGTAGTCATATCCAATCCTTAATGGCCAACATATTGAATACATTATTGCTTTCAACCATGACCATTAACCAAATACCCTGATGTAGAAAAATGATATTATTTCAGATAGTTTAACAAAAACACCATTTCAAGCTTTGATCAACCTATAATAGGCTTCGAGGCACTTGTACTCGCAAATTAAAACCTATATATATATTTGGCAGAGAAAGAAAAAAATTGCCTCCATAAACGCTATGATAGTGCATTTGAAGGTTGAAACAAGCTCACATCAAAATTTTGATGTGAGAAAGTGAAGCTATTTTGAACTCTTAATCAGGCTAGTATGCTAACCTATTTTTGTGCAATTTTGAGATTATGATAGGAGTGGTATCAACAACACCCTAGATGAAATGGTGACCATCTCAAATACCAATTGTTGGATTTCATGATTTATGGAAGCACACAAAGAAGACAAGAAGTAAGAGAAATTTTGGAGCACGAAACAATATAGAATGTATTAACAAGTAAATGTACAAAGATAAGTGACATGTTAGGGTTATAGGCATATATACAAGCGAGGGAAAAAAACCTTCTAAACAGGGAAAAAAGTGCCCTGGAAATCTTAGATGTGTTTACACATCACTATCAATATATATCAAGAGAAATGATAAATTGGTTAAAATTCTCCCTTATTCTTGATATTCACACGTCAAAAAATCTTGAGATACTTTATAAAACCAATCTATGTTCAAATCTAAATCTTATGGTAAGAAAGAATCATAATTTTGAATTCAAAGAGTCTCTTTAGACGTAAAAATATTGTTTAAATTTCGTGCATGTTAGGTTACTTGGTTGGGCCTTTTGCCTCTTAGGGTGGGGGCGAGGGTTCAACCTCTCTCTATGGCAAGACAAGTGTGGGCCTTAGGCCAATGTAAAAACGACTTGTCAAACTAGCTGCCTTTGCGCACTCCTCATCGCCTTTGGGAAGTCTAACCCCACTTTGTGGGATATTGGGGTCCCATGGGTACTATGCCCATTCACTTGTACACTTGTTCTTTCAATCTATTCAAGAAAGAGAGATTAGGCTTCCGCCAAACTTCTATGTATGTATGTATATATATATATATATATATATATATATATATATATATATATATATATATATATATATATATATATATATATATATATATATATATACACACACACACACACACACATATATATATATATATATATATATACATATATATATATATATATATATATATATATATATATATATATATATATATATATATATACACATATACATATACATATACATATACACACACACACACATACACATATATATATATATATATATATATATATATATATATATATATATATATATATATATATAACAAGATTATGACCACCACGTGCTAAAGTGATGACTTGCCTCCCAACCAAGTGCCTCTATATATAGCTCTCTGCAGGGGACTTCCTTCTTGAGCAAGTGGATACTAACCATCCATGTCACATCCATGTAACTGCATGTGCGCCAAGTGTTCGAGTTAACTCCAGCTAACTCAAGCGGATGGTTCTAGAAGGATCTAGATCTCTTTGGGAAAAATACTCTCTCCATGTACCCCAAGGGGATTGAACCCAAGACCTCCTCCTTCACATCCTTGAGATGTAACCACTAAGCTAAGTGGATTACTTGTTTACAAGTAAGAAAATGACCTTCAAGTAAGTCTAGACTCGAGATATTTGTTCATACACACGGATGAAGAACTGTTTTTGGATTTTAGATCCGCCTAAACAAGTCGGACCTTTAGAACATATGCTTAATTTATTACATTCTCTCCCCCTTGGAAAATATTTTTATCCTTGAAAATATAGCTATATACATATTTTCATCCTCATTTTTCTAGAGTGTACTGTACGCTAGAAATTCATAAGATTTATGCTAATAACTAGAAGGAATGCAAATGAATAAGTAAATCTTGGGCTTGTCATCTTTTGATGATTGAAAAGGTTCTTGTACAGAACATCTATCTCAGATGTTTAATTTAGTTACCTTGTTCTAATTAGCTAACCCTTGACTTTTGTGAAAAGAATCAAATACCATATCTTAGTCAAATCCAAAAGATTTGGGAAGTGGAAAGAAAGAACTCAAATTCTCTACAACTAATTCAAACTTCAAAAGATACGCATACTTTCTTCAAGTCAAATTCTAGATGATTTGTGCCTTTAACTTTGCCAAGATCTATTTCAACAAGGTATTGAAGCATTTTTCTGATCTTTAAGAGAAATAAACTAGATTCTCAAAAATATATGTGGAGGAAAACATCATCCAAGCACAAGATACTAGTATTATATCCAACATTAGTGTGTCCAACCACTGATATCCTATTAATGGGTTTCTATTCAAATAATGCTTCACTTGAGACTAAGTTCATGGCTAAAATCAAGCTTTATGACTAATTACTAGGAATGCGATTATTGTGCATTTCTTCAAGTCAAAGAATTTAAGTTACTGAGTTACAATAGAAACTTAGTGCTTGACTTAGTTAGTCTATCCCTTAATTTCAATGTAAGGTCCTTATCATGAAGTATTTTTTTTTTCAAAAAAGAGCAAATATATATCTTTACTTGAAAAAGAAGATCTTGGAAGTTACTTACTTCATATCTTCTACTTCCTTGATCTTGATGTTAACTTGAAATATCTTGAGATACTAATTTTATCCTCCTTAAATTTAAAATCCTTCTTTGAAGTTTTAATTCCCTTGAGGATCAAATCTAACTTCAAGATCTAATCTAGTACTAGATGATAATTATCATCCCATGGTCCAATGTCCCATACCATCTTTCCTACATCAATCTGAGTATAAACTCTAGTGTTCCATACCACCCTATTTTATATTCACATTAATGTGTGGCTTATACTTATCCTAAAGTCTAAACATCTCTTAAAAGAGTATCTTCTTGCTTCAATTCTTTACAAGAATTTTGAAGTTTCAAGCATTACCTCTAACTAGGTTTTTCTAGGTTTTGATCCCTTCACATGATCATTTCACGATCTTGTGGTTTTCTTTGAGAACTTGAAAATGTATTGATGGAACATCCATCCTTCTTTGCTAGGGTTTTCAAGTGAAAACCAATTAGAATTCCAAGTACTTGAATTTTCACATATTCAGGTTCAATTGATTTATTCTTGACCAATTTGTAGTGACAAGAGCTTTTAACTTCTCGTCTTTAGATTCCTTCTTTATTGATACGTTAGATACCTACCTCGACCTAGAATTTACTGGAATCTCTCTACTGCTTAAGCCTAAGCATCCACTCATGCTTTTTGGATTTGTACCAAAATCCCTTTAAGAATAGGCAAACATTTATGTTTTACCTTCCAGAGGCTTAAGTATTGTCTTCACGGTTGTAGACTACACTGTTGGAATCTCATCACTCTATTCACACTTGCAACATCTTAATTTTTTCATAAATTTCCATTGGATAAATGGAACCTGAGTGAATAATTCCAAAAAGAAATTTTATTTCCAATAATTGGGCTAACTTTAGAGCAGTTCCAATCATAAGTTCTTGGATAATCATGACCAAGCTTGATGAAGTCTGGTTGACCTTGCGACTAGAATAAAGATTTAGTCTTTATCTTTAAGATCTCCTAAACTATCAAAAGCTTCTTTGCGTACCCACAAGATTTGGAGAGATCTTTCCCTCAACTTAAGTCCAAGCATACATTGATGTATCTAAGATTCCAAAGCTAAGAATCTTTGATATACCTTTAGGTTACATCAATATTTTCACTTAATTACCAATACTTCTGGTTCAAGAATTATTGGAAACTACTTGCTATTAAACTTACTTGAAGAATCGCATTCTCACATCTATGGAGAATTCACTCTATCATGAACTTGAGATTCCATCCAAGGAATCAAATACTAGAATGATCTTCAAAACAAATTCTTGACTTTTGGACAAGACAAAGACTTAAAGCTTTATTGCTTGTCCAAAAGATATTCCTTTTTTAAGCAACGAAGTAGTTAACCAAGCTATTTTTTTGACTGGCTTATCTTTAGGAAGTATCCCAATTCCTAAAGATCACTTTGACTATGGTTTTGTATTAAGTTATAAGTAGCTTACGAAACCAAGAATAGCTCTCTAATTCTATAAAAGGAAGAGTTCTTTCAAGTTTCCCTCTTTTCTTAAGAGTCTGCTTTGATACCAGTCCAAGATTAGGACCACTATGTGCTAGAGAGATGACTCACCTCCAAACCAAATGCCTCCATATGTAGATCTCTCTAGGGTGCTACCTTCTTGGGTAGGTGGATACTAACCATCCATGTGTTGGCCATGTAACTAGATGTGCGCCAAGTGTCCTAGTTAACTCAAGTTAACTCAAGTGGATGCTTCTAGAAGGCTCTAGTTCTCTTTGGGCCAAATACTCTCCCCATGTACCCCATGAGGATCGAACCCAAGACTTCCTCCTTCACACCCTTGAGACTTAACCACTAAGCTAAGGAGATTACTTGTTTACAGGAGCACATGACTTCCTAGTAAGTTTAGACTCGAGATCTTTGGTCATACACACGGATGAAAGAATGATGTTCGATTTCAGATCCGCCTGAACCATTCAGACCTTTAGATCATTTACACACACACACACACACACATATATATATATATATATATATATATATATATATATATATATGTATGTATATATATATATATATATATATATATATATATGTATATATATATATATATAGATATATATATATATATATATATATATATATATATATATATATATATATATATATATATTTCTCCTACATATATGTGGCTCCACAACCTTGTGAATTCTTGTGTATGTTAAAATTTTATAAAAGAAAAACTTATAGAGGCTCATGGAGTGTGTAGGCTGCTATTGTATCGATTGATCATAATTAATGTTTATGCACCATAGAAACGTATACAAAAAATATGGTATTTAGGTACGTTACTATTGTATGGAATGACCGTATGTCTAGGTCAAGTTCATTTTAAAATAAGAAAAATAATCTCTATCTATCAATTGTTCTAATACTATCACGACAATTGTATTAGATGTCAATGGCAATACATTCTATTGACAATCATGTTGCTCAGATCATTGTCTTCTCTCACATTTTTTTATTAGATGAGGTTATAGGTGCAATCTCATGAATGTTAAGATCATTATAAGTTTTGTGAGAGAAATATACAGTGCATTGATATGTTTAGAGTATTTTAGTGTTCAAAATGGTAATAAGTCCTCATATCATTAACATCTCACATTCTATCAACTTGCCATTCAATGAATATCACTACTTATTTTAGACTATGATTCATCAACCATTATAAATAAGTGAGAACATCTGGCTTGAAAATATCTAATATCATGAAAAATCAGACAAGATGAGGAATTTTATCCGACGCTAGAGTATCTACGATTATAAAGCTAACGTCAATAAAAAGGCGGCATAAACTATAGAGGGAAAAAGGGTAGAGGAACCCATGGATTTGTGTTAGAGGACAAAGATTCTTATCATTTCTCATGGATATAATACTATTCTTAAGTTTCAGATACAAGATGCCGAGTTCCAAGATCGTTGTCAGCGAGAGCCTTTATCTTGCTCATACAAGTTATTCCAATTGGTTTTACAAGCGTTTCCTTTTGCACTTGCAGCTCGAGAAGTTCTGCCGACTGCAATGGGCCCATAGTCCGAATCTTCCCTCGCTTCGGAGTCGTGGGAGCGGGGATCGGGGTGCTACATTTCCAGCTCGTCGGTTGAGCGTGTCCATTACCTTTGTAGAGGGATCCGTCGCGATTCTCAAGTTCGACAAAAGTCTCTTCATCAGCGACCCTTCATTGCCAGGAGAGTCGAGAAAGGACATAGCCATTTTCTTTTGACATTACATTTACGGTTCTCCCGACTTCCAATTTCGACTGCATGGACCATTCTACAGTATTGAGGACTCGTGAATGACTTGAATGACTTGGAGTTGGAGAGGGCCCATGAAGGACTGTAGAGGACCGTGATTGATTGATCTCCTGCGCCGTATATTACAAGGGCCCACGAAGCTTGCCATTCTGATCTGTTGAGTTGATGAACAGTTTCAGTTATGGGAGAGAGTCGTCACTCCACACGCAATGGCCTGCACGCGCACGAACAATAGTCCAAAGCTTGTCCTGTGTTTGAATCAAATTTACAATCCACAACCATATTTGAGTTGCGTTCGATGGCCCATCGTCTTTTTTCGTTTCGAAAGCCTACTTTCCTCAGTACAGAAGGCCGCATCCATACATACAAAGTTGATTATTCTCTCTTAAAATCATAAATTTTTTGGTGTTTCTGGAGATATTGCGAAAAAGCAGATATAATTTCGGACTCTGACGGTGTTCCAAATATTGAAGTCCCTAATGCACTTGTCATTCCCCTGTAATTTGTAGAGCTGTTGTTCTACTTTAGAGCATCCATAAAATGCTCTTCTTCGCTCGTATCTTCCCAGGCTATTCGTCTGCCTTGTAGACAGTCTCCAAATCTTGACGTTTACAGAAACTCCTTCATAGTTCATTCTATCTACAAACTTGTGTTCGTCTGTCTGGCGGTTTCTCCTTGCCTAACCTCACGCAGATTTATTCATTTCTTCACCTCGTTCCGTATATCACATTCATTGATTAAGGCATCAACCGATCGTAGTGTTCATAGAATGAGCTGCTCATCCCTCTTCACCTCTTTGGGTGCTGCCATGCAGAGCATCTCCTCACATAGATATACTTTCAAAGATCTCGACAATGTAGCCAAGAGCAATCCCACGCTCCTGCCATTTGAATCAGAGCTTTCGTCTCGTTTAGAGCAGCTCAAATCAACACACGAGACAGAACATCTAGGCATAGAATGGCTTTGTCACGCTACGAAGATGGTACTCTCTACGCACTCCTCCGCAGAAGTGTTCGTTCTAGACATTCACGTTTCTGCTTCCATTGGCAGTAGAAAGTGGATTGACAGCTTTCTGGACAACACCATCTGCCTTCTTGACACTTGCGTTGACCTTAAAGCTGCTATAGCAGAAATCAGGAACTATTATGGCCATATAAAAATTGCTCTTCGTGCGGTAGAGAAGGACCCCATTGGTGAAATTTCAGTAAAGAGATATATGAAGGCCCTCAAGAAGTGCATCGACGCCCTGAAAAGAAAAGATGATGCCGTTAATCATCTTGGACAGCGCAGATCAAAGCTGGAATGTTGCAGCTCGATGCTGAGGAGGATGGCCGAAAGGCTCAACATCGAAGATGACTCAAACGGAAATTTCTTTATGGTCATGTATGCCGCGCAAGTTATCACCATTTTCATTTGCAGTTTGTTGAGCACTGCTCTCTCTTTCAAGCCAAGACGCTCTCTCTCATCAGCCTGCATAAGTGGACAGTCATCATGGTCCCTTTCGTTGAACACTTTGCAGCACAAAGTGCAGGGAGAAATCGAGAAAAAGAAATGCAGGGGTGCCAATGCCGTGTTGGAAGAGCTTGATATGGCTGACATTACAATTCGTAATTTTCATAACATGATAGAGAAAATTTTGAACGGGAAGTCATCTTCTGACAAAATAGCTCAGATTTTGAAGGTAAAAGAGAGTGCCAAAGTTCTCGAAGCTCTGCTTACAGACCTTCAGCAAGGCATACCTACTCTAGAAGTCCACGTGGAAAATATATACAGGAATTTGCTTAGAAGCAGGATAGTCTTCCTAAATATGGAGCTTGGTTCATGATGGGAACAACTGTCATTTAGATACATGGCAAGAAGCAGAGCGTCACAATTCATTTTCATTTCCATCCGATTAGATGGAGGGCATAAACTATATAGAGGATAAAATGCCTCTAATCAAGGTGAATGAGCATCTGTATAAAAGTCTTCAAAAATTTGATTCATGTATTCTCAACGTGGAGAGATCTTGTAGCGGATGTATCCAGTAACGTCCTACATGTCAAAAGAGAGCTCGATGACCTTGTATCTAAAACGCTCTGAGGCTTCAAGCCATATATGCTAAACGTAGATGAACGATCTCGCATGACCAATTCTCGTATAAACAGCCCCAATATATGATGGTTTGTGTTTCAACAAAATTGATCAGATCGGGGGTCCTTATCGGTTGAGTGAGACCATATCGATGGAAGATCATATTCCAGCTTTGTACAATTGTATAGACTTCAGCCTCACAGTAGAATTCTCGTTTCAGATCATGCGAACTAGTCCCAAATATATATAGGAAACCATACTTTCTACCTTGTAGATGCTTCTGACAGCTCGTCATGTACATTGAAAGTTTCTCAAATAGAAGGGTTTTGACTGGAACATTGTTTATTTCGGCCTCTTGATCCATTGAAGATATAGTCTTTCCTTGATGACATAGAGATCCTTCATAAATTATATTCTGGCGCAGTTTAACGAATGTGTTACTGTCAGGGCACTCTTAAAAGAGCATTCAGATGAGCGAGCACAATTCTTGATTTCAGTGCACAATTTGGCATTAGTTTATTCGATAGATGTTTGATTGATTGGCATACTTGGAAGACGTGAAAGAGGCTATCAGTAAACTGTTATAATTTTATCATTATAGGTAAGACAACCACCTTCGAATTTAGGGATTAACTTTTCCGTTAAACATTCAATGTGACCTTATGTTTTTTTATAGTGCAGAAACTATTTAGATGATTGGTGCTGCGATGACATGGCTTTTGTCCACTGATGCTGACTTGCTGAAGATGTGTAGATTTATGTAGATGGCGGTTTAGTGCCCTGTTAAGATCACAGTATACTATTCATAAATATGGAGGTAAAAGAAGTTGCGATGGAAGCTCATGCCGTAGTCTCTTTTGAGAATGTTTTTCTAGAAAATGTGAAATTTGCAATTGACCTTTAGGAATTTATTCATGGGTTCCGAAGTTTTCTGTGAACAGAGGTGATGAAGCACATCTTGACGAGGACTCCTTCCACATTTTAAGCGCCCGTGTTAAAAAAGCGGGTATATCAGTTTTGAGCAAAGCAAACAAGAAGAACTGCGTTTTTTTTGCAATCGTTACTGCATGGTAGTACGTTGTAAAGGAAAATATGTAGTCTTCAAATAAAGTTCAACTATGGAATCATCTATTTACATCACCTATTTATGTCAAGAGAAAAATCAATCCGATGTTCATCGATTTTCACAACATTAGCGTTGACGGACAATACAATGACCCATTCATTCCAAAACCATGTCAAAGATGTCTTTGTTGTGCCTTTCTTGTAAGCTTGCACTTAGAAATTGAAGCAATGCAAAGGATACAACAAACGGAAAGGACAAAAAACCTACATCTTGTAATATATTCCACGATCCAAAGCTTATACTCTAATCGACAAGGTCCCTTCTTTCTTGCGTTCCAATCTTTCATAAAGAAAAAAAAAAATCCTAAGAAGAACTTCGTGGTATCAGAGACTCAAAAAATTCTCTTATTAACAAGGTCTCTTCTTTCTTGTGTTCCAATATTTCGTTAACAAAATTCCTAAGGGGAGTTTCATGATATTAGATAGAGGGTCACTAAAGTGGTTCCTATCCTCTCATGTGTGGCATTCAGTTGAACTGTCATGGGGGGAGGGTCGTGCGCACTGCCATTGACCATTACATTGCCTAACTTGACATACCATGATGCTCATGTCAATGTTTTGCATTGAATGTCTTTTAATTCAAGTCACCTTGCTCCATGGATCTTGTCGCCTAAGTGTTTTTACATGCATCATCTCAAATATTTCTATATGTGAGAAGACTTCAAAGTTACGCGTTGACCCTCTGAGTATTTTCTAACCATTTGTGAGCATAATTATCTTTATATTCTGAATTTGTGAACCACATGCTTACATACCATCCACAACGACCCATACATATGTATTAATCTTGAAAACCATCTAAGAAGCTCCTTATGGATCACTCTTCCTTTTAAGATTGGTTCATGTGTATTTTTTTTTTAACTTTTATCATCATCCATATGCATGTATTGATCTTGAAACTGTATAAGAAGCTTTTTTTTTAACATTCTTCCTTTTAAGATTGATTCATGTGTATGATTTTTAAGTGTTATCATCATTCATGTGCATTTATTGATCTTGCTCACATGTCCCCATTCCCATATTTGAATCATGACATCTCTCCTCCCCACACCCAAATTTTACATACATACATCACTTTCATATTTATATCATATCAACCTTTCACCAGTCGTTAGCTTCATACACCATAAGTATGCTACGACCAGGCTCGATCCAAGTGGATTATGATCACCTCCACATTTGAACCCGATGTGAAACGCTTTGTGATGTTTGCTTCTGATCATGTTGAGAGATTTTGATGCATATCCTTTGTTGCAAGTTTTCCATTACCATCATATCATCATCATCATCACTCTTGAATGTTGGAGTGGATTTCTCACAATATGGTGCACATCTTCATCATGAAATAAATGCATTCATGAGATGGAGGAAGGATTTAAATCCCTCATTGCTGAGAAGCAAGGCCAAAGAATAGTCTCCTCTATGTTGAGAGAGAAGAGAAAACTCAATGGCATCAACATTAAAAAATGCTTAGATTTGTTTGAAGATCAAGCTATAATCTTAGGGCTTCTTGAAGATCTTTTGAGAACACTCTTTGAACAACTTCTTGAAAGCTTATCATAAATTGTGTCAGTTAATATTATGGTCTTTCTTGGAGTCATTTTCGAAAGGAGATGCTCAAATAATTCTATGTTTAGGACTTTAGCCAACATTATCATGAAGGATTCTTACAATGGCTTACTTCCCCAAAGCCTCATATTTCTATCATTTACTTACAAAATGAGTATACTAGATGCTTCTATCAAGGTAGCACTAGATTGTGCTCTTTCATTACACTGGATAAGATTTCAGAAATATGCTTCTGATTAGAAGAAGCCCATGGCCTTTTTGGAATAGGTAAAGGTTGCAAGAGGCCATTAGGTTTATGTCAACATACCTTAGATCTATTGCAAGTGTCATAGGTTTGGATATATTCTTTGACTTCCTTCCACATTTGAGGCCACCAAAAATCCCTTGATATGAGTTCTATTGTTTTATTCACTCCAAAATGTCCTCCTACAAGGTTATCATCACGTTATTGAAGTACTTTGATCATGGGTTTTCCTAGATGAACATACAATAGGTTCTAACAGAGTAGTAACCCATCCTTTTCCTGAAATTTTTTTACTTCTTGGACTTTTTGTTCTTGAGATTTTTGCTTAACATTACAAAAAAATTCATCCTGTGGTAGATTCTCATGGATCAAATGATTCAAGGCTGAATCTTCATGATGGCTTGAAGAGATAGCCGCTAACTAGAGATGCTCAAGCTTGAGCACTACACTCTCTTGTTCATCAAAGGCCTCTTCACCCTTCTTTGGTGCAAGCTAAGATCTTCTAGATAGGGCATGTGATTGACATTGTTGACATCATGGATGGTATGTGATGACAAAGTCAAATCTGGATAGAAAGTTAATCCATTGAGATTGCCCTCTATTGAGGATGTGGGTGGTCATAAAATACTCTATGTTCTTGTGATTTGTATACACATTAGCTTTTTGAGCTTCTCCTTCTAGATGGGGATGTGAAGTATCAAACCTGTCTACTATGGCAAGAAGTTCTTTATCATCGATTACATAATTAATTTTTGGAGGGGAAATTTTCCTTGAATGATATGCAACTAGATGTAGGTGTCCAACATCTCCATATTAGCATAGGATGGCCCCTAGGGCAAACTCTGATGCATCTGTTTCTATGAAGAAAGGTTTGCTGGAATTAGGATGAACTATAATTGGGGCAGTAGTGAATGCAGATTTCAAGGTCTGAAAGGCTTTTTCTACTTCTTTGGTCCATGAAAATTTTGAGTTTCTTGTAAGCTTGGTAAGAGGTATCACTATCTTGGAGTAATCTCTTATGAATATCCTGCAAAAATTGGCAAACTCTAGAAAACGTTGTACATCTCAAACACAAGAAGGTGGTTGCTAATAAAAGATTGTCTTGATCTTCTTAGGGTCCATAAAGGTTCCTTTTTTTTATACAATGCACCCTAAAAACTCATCTTCTATATGATAGAAAGAGCACTTCTCCAATTTTGCATATAACCCTTTTTCTTGTAGTTTCTCTAGGACTATCTTTACGTGACATTCGTGAACTTCTAGATTTTTGGAAAATATCAAGATATCATCAAGATATACTACCACAAAATCATCTAAATACTCTCGAAAGATATTATTCATCATATGTTGAAAGACCATTGGAGCATTTGTGAGAGAAAATGGCATAACTACACATTCAAAGTGCCCATACCTTGTTCTGAATATTGTCTTCCATTCGTCTCCTTCTTTGATCCTAACAAGATTGGATAAGGCATTTGGATTGCCTTTCATCATCAACCAAAGAGTAGAAGCAAAACTCTGATATGAATCAGGAAGACCATTCAGAACGGTCTGCATAAGTGAGCTATCTGGTATAACCTCATCAGCAGAAATCAATTGTTACTTCAAGTCTTTGATCTTCATTAGGAAACTTTCCATAGAATCACCTTCATTCATGTGCTCACTCTCCAACTGTTTTCGGAGGTAAGCAACACGAGCCTCATTCCTAGCTTGGTACAATGTGGTAAGTGTATCCCAAGCATCCGTAGCTGTTCTGCAAGAGCGAATGTGAGGAATAATGGCACGTTTGAGAGACAAAGCTGTCATTGCATGTGCGTGGGCATCTTTGCCATCCCAGCAAATCTTCTATATAGTAGGTGCAGCACAAACTGCAGCACGAACAGGAATATGCATAGTATCATCATCTTTGACACCTTCTACATCAGCTTCAGTACCTGCAGTTGTAACAGTTGTAGGTGTGATAGGATGTTTTTCGACACCCTTCATAATGTTCCACAGTCCTTTTGCAACCAACACATGCCGCATCATATAAGCCCATAACAGGTAGTTGGTACCATCCAACTTATCCTCAACAGCCAACATACGGAATACATCACTACTTTTAGCCATGTCTAGTGACTAAAATACCTTGATGCAGAAAATTGATTGTATCTCAAAAAGTTGAAGAGAATTGCCAATACGAATTCCGCTAGACATGTAGCAGACTTTGAGACGCTTATATTGGTGAACAGAAAATGGTATATACCTTTGGCACAAAAAGACGAAATAGCCTGCAAAGCACTGTGATAGTGCATTCAGACGCCAAAACGAGCTCAGATCGCAATTTCAGCACCACAAAGCAAAGGTGTTTTGATCTCAAAAACATGTTGCGTATGCTCACCAAAATTCATGCGATTCTGAGACAGCAACCGGAGGAGTGTTGACCGCACCCTAGATGAAGCGACGGCCTGCTTTGTTACCAATTGTTGGAGTTAGACATCTATGGAAGCATGCGAACAACACAAGGAAGAAGAAGAAGCTTGGAGCACAACACACAATACTGAATGTATTACTAGAGAATGTACAAAGATAAGCAACATATACAAGCCGGGGGAAAAAGCCTCCTAAAGAGGGAAAAAAGTGCCTCGACGGTCCTAGTGTGTTCACACACATCACTTCCTAAATATATCAAAAGATCTGCATCTTCATTACATTGAGCAAGAGGTTTGTTTTTTGCCAACTTCCACCTTTTTCGAAGTTCATTCGTGTCATACATATACTTCTTTTCCCATTATTCTCTTAGGGTTTGCTCTTGTTTTAACTGACCTTCATACCTTGATTTGTGTGCTTCCAATTCTTGCATATTTTTTGGTGTTCCTTATTGTACCTGGACCAGTTGGTTGCATAGAGTGGAAGTCATAAGTTATCTATTTCGGTTTCTTAGATTATCTGCTTCCTTCATGTATACTTTTATTTGTGATTCTAGGAGTTTACCTCTCGCAATCATGTGTGCCTTCTTGGCTTCATGGGCTTCATACCCACTTTGGAGATCCTTGAGCTAATCTTGTATTTTTTTATTTTCAAGTGTGAGCACTTTGCACTTCTCCATGGCTTTAGTTGCTTCTCTTTCCTTGATAGTAAGTGCTTGTTGAACTTGTATCACCTGTGCAGATAGCTGCTCACTCAATATGTTGAATTGATTGCCTTGCATTAAAGCCTTGTCATAATCGTTGTCTACTTCTATATTTTGTTGTTGAGTATCCATGGTTGTTTGAATCATCTGCTTTACCATGGGCTTCAGTTGAGCCACATCCACTTTCAGCCATGTCTTTGGAATACTCTGTGCTTCACCCATGAGTACGTCTTTTCCCTTATCGACATGTATTGTCTCATTATGTGGTTGTCTAATTTGAAGTGTTGTCTGATTTTCTTTTTCTTCTTCCTCATGTGTTGTAGACTTCATAGCACTTACGTGAAATGTAACATCCTATGGAGAAGGCTCTACTACAATCCTAATAGGTGTGAATGGTTCTTGCTCTTTCGTATCTTCCTGATCTTTCTCTTTCTTTGGCATCTTCAATATACCTTCTCCATCCAGGTGAGTCTCTGTAATTTGGATCTTTGTTTCTTCATTCATTCTTAATCCATGGATTTCTCTTGGTGACAATCTTTTCTTTAGTGTGTCTGTGACTATGTTCTCAGGAATCCTAGCCATTTTTGTACCTTCCACTTCAAAGGAATCCACGAAGTGATTTAACTCAGTCCATTTTGCATCATCATTCAATTCACTTTCGATGTTCACATTTATCAGGGATGGTTCTTGGCCTTCCTAAGCGTCCCAAGATGAACTAGAGTTCATCAATCCCAGTTCTCTATATCTATGGACTTTTGTCAACCTCTTTGCCTACAAAGATTCTACGTGAGATTGATGATAGTGATGCCCTTGTACTAGTAGATTTACTCGTCCTTCCATATATATGTGAGTGTCTTCCATAGCATCCTTTAACTCTTTTTCCGTGATGGTCTTGATGTTGTCGATTGTGGTTCTTGGAAGTATGTGTGTTCTTTTTGAAGCACGAAGCGCTTCTTCTACCTTTAGTATTTCTCTTGATCTCTTTGCTCCTCTCCTTTTGGGTTGAGATCTCGTTCCCGCTTCCTTGATCACTTTTACTCGTTTCTTTTTCCTTGGTACAGTGGCCACCTTTGCGTACTTACCTATTTCCATTGATGAAGGCATCTCCTTAAGATACTTCCGAATTCCTAAGGCATGGTAGATCAGAACGATCAATGCTACACTTCCATTCAAGAACTACTTGTGCCCCATTGCTTCTTGGCTTCAAATAAATGCTCTTGGATGTAGGTTGTAAGGTTCACTTGATTACCAATTTGTTTAGTTGCATGAGATAAGAACTATACTATGATCTTTTGAGGTGTTGTGTAGCAGCGCATGTTTGGAAAGCAAAAATGTTGGTGAATGACTCTGACCTCTTCTTCAATGTCTACCTGATTAATATCCATGAAGGAGCGGGTCTTTGTTCCTTGGCTTTCATCCTTTATGTTTGTGTTCCCATCTTTCTCCCATCAAAAGGCTTCTTTAATTAATTCGTGAGTGAATTGAATAATCACCCATTCTCCTTCCGCATCTAGAACTTTTGCTTCGGGCACGAAAGGATTATGTAGAGTCGATTGAAGAGTGTTCATCACCTGAGTACATCATTGAAAATCCTCCTTATAAATGGGTAGCTTGAAGTATTTCTAAATGTGTGCCTTTGTCATTACATCCACGGTTGATGGGAATTCATGTAAGACTTTGAAATCCTTGGACATGACAAGGAACTGATGGTCAGTGTCCATGATTTTTATCATCACCAAGAATAGATGCGCCGCAGCAGGTTGTTCTTCTCGAAACCAGTGACCTTTAGCTTTGGTTACACTTTGTAGTGGAAATTCCAGCACCTCTTCTTGAACGGTTGCCTCAGAATCCTCAAAAGCCATCTGCGGTTGTAATAAAGATGGAATCAGCTTACATGAGAAACTAATTTATGTGTTTTATATGTTGTTCAATGATATGCCTTTTCCTTTGTCACTTTGTTCCCCCTTGCTTACGTAATTAATGCCTCTTACCACACTTCTTTTGATTTTTAATCCTGAAAGAAAATAAAAATTAGTTCTAACTGAAGCACTTATTTTTCTACAATGTATAATCATTCCTATGGCAGTAGAAACTAGGACCTATTTCGATGATGGAAACGTGCACTACTAGTTTTGTTGAGGAGATAATGTGTCGAATGCATGGCCTTGTAATGTGGTCCTGTCATGCATACTCTGTGTGCAAATGACTCTTCATGAGTGCAAGTAGAATCTCATTGATTTTGTTGTTCCTGTCCTTGTTGTCTTTTGGGTCTCCATATCCACTTTGTAGTTGGTTCTTGAGGCATTTGTTTCTGTCATGCTCCTTGTACTATAGTCCTTGTCTCCTTTCTTCTTGAAGTCTCAGGTTTAGATGTCATGTTCATTTGGTGCCCTTGATGAGGCTTTATGAACTTCCTTGCTTCACTTTGTAGGCATGATATCTCATTAAGCCTTTCTAGTTCTTGATTTGCAATTTGTGTGACCTTCTTCGGGATCCATATGCATCTTTGTGTCCTTTGCGCCTGTACCAATGACTTTGGAAGCCGTATACGAAGGAGTCTTTGGTTATTTGATTGCAATTGTGAGTGATGGTTGCCTCCTCTTGTCTTCATTGAATGGCTGATCTGCTTCTCTGTCGAGTTATCGGGTTGAGCCATCCAATCCTTCCATACCCATTCTAGGTGAGTATTACATGGGTGTGATGTTCAAACAGTAGTCTTCCATGTGGGTTTTCTTCTCATAGTGTAGATAGGTCCAGAGGTAATGTCCTCGGTCTCTCTCTTAGGTTCCTCTCTCATGAGCTTCCCTAATTACAGGTAATTTTTGTTGGTGCATTTTACCCAAGCCTACATGCTTGATATTCTTGATATTATCCTCATTTGTAAGTCACATGAGTAGTCATGTGAACACCTCTTGTAAACGAGTTCATTTTTATCTCTTGTAATTGGAAAAAGAAAAAGGAAAAGGATGGCTTACCTCATCCATGATGTAAAAGCAATTTCGTGGCTCTAACTACCTAAAACCAGGAATTTTTGAGCTGAGGGAATATCTCCTAACTTTGGGGATCAGTTTTAGGTGGAGCCATTCGAATTCGAATTCAAAACTCCGTCCAAGAATAGCTATAAAAGGAGCAAGAAGGAAGAGGGGATTTGCAAGCCTTGTACGTGACCACTTCATATCATTTTGTAGAGATTGAAGAGCTTACTCCATAGCTCTATCATTCTACTCCCATTGTGCAAAGATTCATTGCCAATGTCGTTGTAATCATATGTGAATCTATACATTTATCATCATTTACTTCTCTGTTTTGTTCTCTGCTATACTCACTCAGAGTAGTGACTTCAGAAGGTCATATCTCAAGTTTTGCTCAACTTTTTTCTATGTTTTAAAGCGCGTTGGATAGCGCGTACTGTCTATTTTGTGCATATACATTTTCAAGGTCATTGGATTTACAGTTTGGGAGACATCTGCATTTTACTACTCACTAGTCTATCTCTGGAGAGCCCCGAGAATTATGGGAATGTTCCACAAATTGATGAAACGTTTTCTCAGTGCTCAGTCCATCATTTGAAGTGTTTTAACTTGGATTGGGAAGTTTGCTAAGTCTATTTGCTATTCCCGAAAGGAATTTTTCTAATTCCTACCAGGTTGAGAGCACTGTTTATTTTTTCCAGTAGGTGTATGTCCAAAAATAGCAACTTTTGGGAGCTAGTCATTTTGCAACTTGTCTATCTTCACTTAAACTTTTGAGATACATGTTCCAAAGTACTTGGCTGATATTTTGGTGGATTTAGGAAGCTCAAAGGGTCTAATAATCAACTCTGAAGTCTCAATTGGCTGGTGTGAAGCTGGTTGTAGCGGCACCTACTCATCTTCGGATTGCATCCACCATCTCTCTTCACAATTTTGGATTACGACAGTCTTGGGGTATTCTCTTTATTGAATCATTTTATTTCTCCTCCTCTAAGTTTTCTTCCTTAGGTTTGATGGCGTTGTGGATTTGAGATGGCCTTTCTTCTAACAAATTAAAGATTTCCTTATGTCCTATTTTGGCTTATATGTATCCTTGTGCTAGATGAATGCCTACTTCATTCTTAATAATCCAATCTTGCCCTAGGATAAGATTTTCGATCAGGTCTTTGTCCTTCCATACCAAATTTTTTTGTTCCATAGTGGAATTTCCTAAGTGAAGGGCTATTAGGGCTTCTCCAACACACTTTATAACTTGACTTCCAATTCCTATCATGCATGCTTTAGTGGGACTTATGATTGTTTGGAGATGCATAGTTAGTGACACTCATATACAACCACTACAAGAAATAGGGGGGGTGTAGGGACGCCCCTGAATTGAAAAAAAAACGAACACCATCGCTTATGCGACGCTAGCATCCCTATCGCTTACTACATCTATAGGTAATTCAAAGCAAGTAAAGACGTTCTCAAAGAGAAACTTGGCTGTGGTTTGAGCATCATTCTTTCTTGTTACTTTTGCTTCTATCCATTTTGTCTGATAGTCCATTGCCACTATTATGTACTCAGCATGTGATCCCTTGGCTGGAGGGCTAATAGGTCCTAAGAAATTAATGCCCCATTTTGAGAAGGCTCTTGCACAAGTCATGGGTCTTAGAGGCATATCATCTCTTGTAATAGGGTACTTGGATCTTTGGCTCACCTCACAACTCTGCACATGTGTGTTTGCATCCATATGTAGAGTTGACCACCACAAGCCTGTAAAGAGAATCATTGTTAGAGTTCTTTCGGCTAGAAAATGTCCTCCTGCTGTGCCTGCATGTGCCATCTCTAATATAGGTAAGTATTCTCCTTCATGGACGCATAGCCAAAGCTGATTGTTCTTTCCTCATTTGAATACTTGCCTTCCCATTATAATATAGTCCTTGCTCATTTCTTCTAGGGATCGCTTCCTAGCTAGACTAGCTCCTTCCACATGCTCGCGTGTTTTCAAGAACTTAACTAATGCCCTACTCTAGCCTGGTGCTATTCTAGAGAATTGTAATGATGTATGATCCTCTAGAGTATTTTCTTGGCATTCTTGGCAACTGTCAATGTATTTATGTACATTTTTTGGCATTTCTGGCCAATACACTCCCAATAGTTTTAATTCCCTTAGTGTTCCATGAGCTCCCTTATGTATTCTCCATGGATTTACATGAGCTTGCTCAATTAAGTTCTTCTATTTAGTCTCTTCTATGCCCCTTAACAATACACCATTGGGTTCTTTATAGTACACACTTCCCACGACAATGTGCAAATTTTGTGAGTGCAAAATCTCTTTCTTGACATCCTTGTTGATTTGATGATCTGGTCCATGTGTGAGTATTGGAATCATTTTTTGTGCCCACTTTGGACATACTTCTAAGTTGAACAGGTCATCTGCTACTCTCTTGGGTGGTTCTCCATGTGTTAACCTAGACAAATAATCAGCTCTCACATGAGTGTTTCCTTTTGTGACCACTACTCTAAAATGAAACTCGATTAGCAATAGAAAACATCTCACTAGCCTTGTGTGTTACAGGGTTTATTGACTAGGTATAATAAGGCTTGATGGTCGATGAAGAACTTGAACTTCTTAGCTAGAAGGTAGTGTCTAAATTTCTTTACTACATAAACCATTCCTAAACCTTCTCGTTCTATGGTGGTATAATTTCTTTCTGCTTGGTTTAGTTGTCTGCTCGCATATACAATAGAGTGGTCTAATCTTCCTTCATCTGCAGGTTAAGCTAGGATGCATCCTATTGCATTAGAGGCGTCTACATGGATATGGAAAGGTTTA
Source organism: Ceratopteris richardii (assembly GCA_020310875.1). NCBI lineage: Eukaryota > Viridiplantae > Streptophyta > Polypodiopsida > Polypodiales > Pteridaceae > Ceratopteris > Ceratopteris richardii. The sequence continues at coordinate 77,205,891 of CM035427.1, read as the reverse complement.
CTCCAGTTGGGTATCTTCAATATAGGTGTTGTACTTAATCTTCATTTCAATTCATTAAAGACTTCTTCTCATTCGTCCATCCATGTGAATTGAGTTAATAATCCATATAGTGGCTTAGCAATTATGGCATACATGTGGATGAATCTATGATAGTATCTACAATGGCCCATGAAAGCTTTTACTTCCTTTGCATTTTCTATTCTCGGTAGCTCTAGGATTACCTCAATCTTATCCTAGTCTGTAGAAATATCATTCTTAGATACGATATGTCCTAGGATCTTTCTTTGTCTCACCATAAAGATGCACTTTTCAAGATTCAAGAATAGTTGTTATTATTGAAATTTCTCAAATATTCTTTGTAGTTCCGGAATGTGTTCACTTCTCTAACCTGAATAGGTGCATAAGTCATCTACGTATACTTCCATGCTCTTCCTTGGGAATTCCTTGAATGCATGACACATCAACCTTTGCAAAGTAGCAGGGGCATTTGTGAGCCCGAATGCCATCACTCTAAAAGCATAAACTCCCTATTGAGTTGTGAATGCTGTCTTATATTGATCCTCCGTAGCAATAGCTACTTGGTTGTACCCGAAAAATCCATCTAAGAAGTTATAGACTTTCTTACCTGTTACTCTTTCCAATAGATGATTAGTGATAGGTAATGGCTAGTTATCACGGATAGTGGCTGCATTCACCTTCTTTAGGTTAATACACACTCTTAATTTTCCATTCTTTTTTGGTAGGAACACTAATGATGACACCCATTCTGTGTGTTCTATCTCATAAATGAATGTAGCTGCCAACAGCTTGTCCATCTCCTCTTTGATTTTCACAGAATAGACATCGTTATAAGTATATGGGTGTTGCTTTGATGGTTTTGCATCAGCTTTCAATTGGATTCTATGGGAAAAAATGGATGGACCTTTGAGGTCCTTGTAGGTCCATCCAAATACATCTCAATATTCTCTGATCAGGGTTATCATTTCCTCTTCCTCTTTTGGTGGCACATCTTTTCCAATATAAGTACATCTTTCTTCTCCATCTTCCATGGTCACTATTACTTTCTTAGTTTGTTCTTTATTATCAAAATCTTCTCCTTCTCTGGCTTCCGTTTTGGGCATTTGAAGTGTTATCTTTGTCTCTTCTAGTTTGTATCTTTTGAAGTGCTCTGGAACTACAAAAAGATCTGGGGTTTGCTCCACGTTATTTAATGTTTCCTCATTGTGCAGTCTAGTATGAGCTACTTATATTGCTAATACCTTGGGTGATCCTTTCTCGTTCTCGGCTTGGATTTCTTCTAAATATCGTTCCTCCAAATCAAATTCTAGCTCCATTTCCATTCTTTCGTACTCTTCCCTCCACTCCTTTTCTAGTACTTCTCCTTCCTCTACTTCCTAAAGGACTACCATGTAAGAACTTACAACATAACCTTCTTCATCCACACATCCATTGATGGGTAATACTTCCTCATTTATAGAAACATCTAAGGTGGCTAGAATCTCCATCCAACCATGTGGTTTGAATGCTTCATCTTGGAGAATTTAAGGCATATACATAGGATCATCTACAAGTCGGTAATTTGAATGTCTAATAGGCCATAATTGAATTTTATTCTCCTCTCGTTTTGCTTCCTTTTGCATCCATAATTAAGCATCTTCATGCACCCATGATTGCTCACTTGATCGACAACTGTGAATAGATAGATCATCTTCCTCCTTATGTATGGGATTCAATTGTAGTGGGGGCACATCCCTATATGAAAATGTATGTAAATTTATCTTGGTAGTGGTCCCCTGGTGTTGTAGGTATAACGCATCTCTTCCCCGATCTTGTACTACCGTGAGCTTTCTCATAAAAGGTCATCCTAATATCATTTCATAATTATTTGCCTTTCCAAATTGACACACGGCCAGAGTGTGTTCAAATTCTACTCTGCACGTAGTCAACTTAATTTTCTCCAATATTCCTAGGGGTCTCTCCACATGGCCATCTGCTAGTTGAAGCTTCATACGTGTTGGTCGTAGGGTTGGTTTCCCCCATTTCTCCCAAATCTCCTTGGTGGCTATACCTACACCCGTTCCAGTGTCTAAGATAGCTTTAGTCATATATCCATAAAATGTGATGGGTAAGCATGTATTCCCTTTATCTCCTTCACTAAATTCTCTGATTTTGTCAATGGGGATTTGTATAGTAGATGGAATTTCCGTTTCTTTATTTTCCCTTGCAGTCCCTCCAGCTTCTATTTTCAATTGTCCCACTAACTGGTTCCATAATTGTGGTTTGGCATGTAGTAATTCTTCCATGATCAAGAGGCATTGTACCTCAGTCTTGTTGAGCTCTACTAGGTTGTGTGAGGTCTTACCTGAAGAGCCATCTTCTTTGCATACAATTGTGGCAGCGCTAAAGACTATAGACCCTTTCTCGTGTTCTCCTATATAATAAGGTAGAGTGGAAGAGCTGTGTACTTCCTCCCTATTACGATCTAACAATTCATCAAGTTTTTCTTTACATACTCTTGTTGGTGTTTTATTGTTATTTTCTATACACTCATTGAATTGGCTCTCAGGTATCCTAGTCTCTAGAAGGAGTGGGATAGTCTTTTCTAAAGTGGTTTGTGCTATCTCTATGAGCTTTCTGCATATTTCCAATCTCTCCTTCTCTAGCTCTCCTTGTGGGTAGAGTTTCTCATGTTGTTCTATATTTGGTTCAATCCTGATTCTGGCTTGATAAGCTTTCAACCACATGTCCAGGTCTTCTGGTACTGGATCTGCTAGGATTGATCCTCGTTTTCCTGGCTTCTGAGTTTGGGACTTTGGTGTGTTATCTTGCACTTCTTGATACTGAGGTTTCCTTCTTTCTTTTACATCCCTCTTGTCCTCTTTATTTTTATTCTTCATCCATTTATTCCTGAGTTTTTCCCTTCTAGTCTTCCAACTTTGCGTTTTCTTTGTTTGCTTACTCTAACGTGGGTCTTCCATATCTTCTACTACCTGTATCTTTCGCTCTAGACCCTTATTCATCTTTTGTGTGGAATCTTATTTTCTTTATCTCCTGTCCTTTGGCTTGGGCTCGAGTAATGGATTTTAATGGTACTTTGTATTCTTTATCACTTTTCGATGATTCAATTACTCTAGCACATTGATTTGAGTAGTATTATGAGTCTTATTTGGATTTTTTGGGCAATCGCTAAATAGATGTTCCTTTCCACACTCATTGCAATACCCTTCCCATGTTCTAGGTGGTGGTGGGTTGTATGGCAGAGTGCATTATCTTATGAAATGATCTCCACCACATCTATAGCAAGGTCCTCTTGGCATAGGTGGTCTAAGGGTGGTCTCATCTCATCGGGTGTTTTTGGTGGAGTGTACACAAGGTTTGCATACTCTAGTCCATAGGGTTTGTCATATCCTTCGTAAACATAATATTGTTGGTCATAGGTTTGCTCATACTCCACAAGACTTGCCTCATAGGGGTCGAATTCTCCTTGGGTTTGCTCATATCCCTGATTTGTGGTTTCTGCGCTTGTTAAAGGCGTAGTTGCTACTATGGCTCTTTCCATGTTCTCCTCTGGTTGAGTGTATTTAACTAAGACTATGTTTTGAGCATGTTGGGGTTGTTGTCCTAACACTGGCTGTGGTTGTCCAAATCCTCCTTGTTCATAAGGTATGGGTGCTCCTTGTGGACCGGGATAAGGGTTCTATCTCGATATCTCTCTTCCCTTCCCTCTAGGAGGGTATCCGTAAGGTCTATACTAGGGTTGATTCACTAGCCTTGATTGCCTATTAAATGGGTAGCTTTCAGTAGCATGGTTAGTGTATTTCCGCTCAATATGACATCACACGTTGAGTCCTTGGGATGGCTGCCTATTGTATGGGTAGGGTTGTTGCATGCTTCAACCTCCTCTCGTACACATATGAGATCGATGATCTCCACCACAAAGGCAGCATCTCCTTAGCATTGGCATTATGATTGGTGGATTTTGGTAATTTCTTTGTCCATGAACTCTTACATTCTTGGCTACCAAGTCTACTTACTCCTCCATATTACTAGAACTAGTCATCACTATACTCCTAGTGTCCTCTGATTTAGTCGATCTAGGTGAACTTTTGAGGTCATCAACTAGGTTGTCTTGTAGATCAATGCATTCCTGGAGGCACTCACTCAATGTCTGAAGCCGTTTCACAAAAACTAAAGTTCTCAATGTTCCATTAGTCAATCCATCTAAGAATAGTGATATCATTTTTTGCTCGGAGGGTCCTTCTATTCCTAGGAATCTATCGAGATATTGGTTGAATCTTCGGGCGGCTATTTTTACTATTTCATTAGCATTTTGTTTGAAACTATGAATAAAGGATGACATGTTGTGTTTAATCCCTTGCTTGCTAAATTCTCCAATAAATTCTTGGAAAAATTGTTTGATGTTTCCAAAATGGTTTGGATCCAATGGTTGGAACCAAGTCAAAGCTCTTCCTATGAGGGCTACTCCAAAGGAATCATTGCACAAAGAAGTCATCCACTTGTTCTGCTCATAACACTTGTTTTGAATTCTGTTATGTGATCATATGGTTCTCCCGTTCCATCATAGTGATTTCACTTACAATTAGAAACTTGAATTGGTCTCAACCTTCTTATAGGTTCTGGTGGTCTAAGCATTACAGAAGTTGCTAGTCTAATTGGATGCATTCCTAGTTGCACACTTGGTTGTGGCCTTGGTCTAATGGGTTGATGGTTCATGTTACCTATCCCTGAGTTGGTTTGGTTGTGTGAATGTGTTCCTGGCATTGTGAATTGCACATGTGTTTTCTTGGGCATACTTCATTGACTTGTTTGTCTTGACATTGTATTCTCCGTTCCTTGGTGGGTTCCAAAAGGGTTGTGTGAGGTAGTTTCCTGCGCTCAAGGAGGGAATATAGGACACCCCATGTATTTCAATTAAGACCTATCCACTTCATCTACTGGCCAATACCTTCTTTGTTTTTGGTCTAGGTATGTGATTCTAGAATCATCTTCAGGATCCTTCAACTCATAGATGGTCACTGGGCTTACTTGTTGGTGCATATCAAGCCTTCACACATTGGCTTGGAACATTAGACCCATAGAAGGCTAGCTTGGACAAAGCTTTATCAAAGCTTCACTTGAAGCAAGGCTCATATGAACATATGCTTAGATGTTCTCACTTTTTATCCCTTTGTAAAAGTCATTGTGACTTGGAATAATTTGTAATCACACCTACTTGAGAAAGTCGTGAAAATCTGAATGTTGTAATGGAGAGAATATCTCCCTACTTTTAGAGGAGAGATTCTAGGGAGCCTTAGTTTGAATTTCAAATTCAAATGATCAAAAAACTCCTATAAAAGATGAAGTGAAAAAGTCGCGGTTAGTTACACATTTCAGCTCACTCCCCGAGGCATATCTTCATTGTAACTGAGTGTGTGTTAGTGCTACTCCATAGCCTACACCACCACACCTCAATTAGCTATGCTTGTCATTCTATTGAGCTTGTACAATTTTATTAATCAATAGATATACACACATTTCTCATTTCTGATTCTCTGTGTTAACTTCTCCAAGTCTGCCAACTTCAAAGGAGCATATCTCAGGATCTACTGAACCAAATCAAGAGATCTATAGCTCATTGGAGCCAGCTTAAGGTCTTCTACAAGCATAAAAAATCTCAGAGGATTTCATTCAGCCATTTGGGAGAAATCCGCTTCGAAGTGCACACTGGTCTGTGTCTGCAGAGTTCCTAAAAAGTCGGGGGTGATTATAATTTTTCTAAACTTATTTCTCACTGCATAGTTTATCAATTGAAGTGATTCCACTTGTGATTGGTAGCTTACTAAGTTACTTTAATACTCCCAAAAGGAATTGTTCCAATTTTAAGTGTGCTGCACACACTGAGTAAAAGTCTGAGCAGGTATCACTACAGGAATAGAAAGTTTTTCTTGATTCTTGAAGTATCAAGTTATCTGTTTTGGTTTGATCATTACCCAAACCACTTTCAAAGTACATATATGGTTTCTTTGTGTCATTTGGAAGCTAAGCAAGTGTACGAAGCATATCTGAAAGGAAAAGAGGGCAGGTGTGAAGCAGGTTTTGCAGCACCAACTGATTTCCTGAGTGCATCCATCCATCACTTCCAACAGTGGTATCAGAGCATAGAAGGTAAACATGGGTGATGGTTTCCCTTCCTTCATTGACAAATTGGATAGAAACAATTATCAGGCTTGGTCATTGAGAATGAAGACCTATCTACAAGGGAGAAGTCTATTTGGATACATATCAGGAGATGAGGAGTTGCCCTCATTCAAGACTAGAGGACTACCTACAAAGGATGAACATGAAAGGCTCAACCAATGGTGTGCAAAGGATGCTTTGGCAAGGTCTTATCTCTTAAACTCTATATCTGACTTTCTTTTACCTCATGTAAGGAATTGTAAGACTTCCCAAGAGACTTGGGAAACCTTGTCAAACTACTTTTCTTCCAACACAAGGGCTAGGAAGAATCAATTGTGGATTGAGTTCACAACACTTAGGAAGCAGCCCAAGCAATCAGTCTCAGAGTATGTGACAAAGATCAAAGATGTGGTAGACCAATTAGCAAGCATTGGAGAGGAGATTGAAGAAGAGCAAATAGTCAGGCAAGTGACAAATGGACTCAAGGCAGATGATAAGTGGGAAAGTTTCACCACTGCAATGGATCTCTATATGGACATGCATACCCCTGATCTCACAACACTCATGGGCCAACTATTTACACATGAAGCAAAGTTTACAAAGGCTGGAGATCAATCAAAAGGTAATAACCCCTCTGCTCTCTATACTGATAAGAAGGTTAAAGATAAAGGCAAGAAGAAACAGGATGAAGAAGGCTCTACCTCTCAAGCTAATTATGCAGGGAGAGGTAGGTCATCAAGAGGAAGAGGCAGAGGAGGTAAGTCAGGTAGGGGGAGACCCTACAACTCATCACCTTGCAACATCTGTGGATTGTCCAATCATACCACAGATGAATGCTACAAGAACTACAAAAATCAGAGAGGAAGAGGCTACTCAAGAGGTGGATACTCTCAAGGGAGAGGCAGATTCAACCAACATCAAAGCTACAATGGATACAACAACCAATACAACAACTACTACAACAACAACCACAATGGAAACTACCAAGGTGGATTCAGAAATAGAAGAGACTACAACAACTACACAGAGGAGCAAGATGACTCCTTATTGATCATGAATATGACCTCCAAGATAGGTACAAATGATGATCATTTATTTTACATTGACTCAGGATGTTCTAACCATGTAGCTGGCAATGTGGCACTACTTTTTGATTTGGAAGAGCCCAAGGGCAAACATCAGGTACAAACAGGTGATGACACTAAACACTCTGTTGTCAAAGTTGGAAATGTGAAGACATGTGATGGTAATCAGAATCTATTAAGCAGGGTACTCTATGTACCTACAATAACTAAGAATTTAATGAGTGTTGGTCAGATTGTGGAGAAAGGTTTGCAGGTCAGATTCACACAACATGGAGCATATGTGGAGGATCCAAAACATGGTTTCAGAAGGATAGCCAAAGGGGAGAAATCAGGTAGATTGTTTACATTTGAGCTAGAAGACACCAAGAATATTGCTTTGTATAATTATAAGGATCAGACACTTTCAGAGTTAGAGATATGGCACAAGAGATTAGGGCACATAGGAGAAAGAACTCTAAAGCAAATGTGCAGGGATCAATGTGTGCTTGGGATACCTAATGTATCCAAGCAACACATGATTTACAAATGTGGATCATGTCAATTTGGTAAGTCTCACAGATTACCCTACTCAAGAAAAGGTTTCATGCATGAAGACTACCTAGATTTGGTACACACAGATGTTTGGGGACCTAGCAAGGACCCTTCCATTTCTGGTTCAAGGTATTATGTGTCTTTCATTGATGACTATAGCAGGTGGACCATTCTATACTTTATGAAGCATAAGGATGAAGTGTTTAATTGTTTCAAGAGGTATCTTGCACTTGTTGAAAATCAAACAGGTAGAAGCTTGAAGAGGCTAAGGTCAGATGGTGGAGGAGAGTACTTCTCCAATGAGTTTGAAGATTTCTTGCAGGAAAGAGGCATCAAAAGGGAGATCACTACAAGGTACTCACCTGAACAAAATGGCGTAGCAGAAAGAAGGAATAGACTTATAGTAGAAACAGCTAGGTCTATGCTTAATGAGAAAAAGTTGCCAAATTACCTATGGGCAGAGAGTGTATCCACTGCCACTTATCTCATCAATAGGTTGCCATCCAAATCACTTGATGGCATGACACCATATGAAGCATGGCATGGTAAGAGACCCTCTCTGGATCATTGCAAAATCTTTGGTTGTGTAGCATATGTGCATATTCCCTCACAGGTAAGGGGAAAGCTAGACCCCAAGGCTGAAAAATGTATCTTCATTGGTTATGATTTGAACCAAAAAGGATACAGATTCTACAACCCCACAAACAAAGGGTTCAAGGTAAGCAGAGATGTCATATTTGATGAAAATGACTCTTGGTATGAGAATGAATGCAGGAAAGTGAGTCTACCCTATGATATGGAAGAAGATTTTCCAAAGCTTACCAAGGAAGAGCCAACTCAGCAAGAAGATTCAAGCTCAGATGATGATACAATAAACCTTGAAGAGTTCAAGGCTTGGAAGTCTAAAGGAAAAATGAAGATGAAGCAATTAGAGGATAAGCCAGAAACTTCTACTCAAGCAATGAGGAGATCTCAAAGAGAAAAGAAGAAGCCTATCAGATTTGGGTATGACACATCACTTGTAACTAAACATTCTGTATATCTTGCAAAAGACTTGTTGAATGAAGAACCAGGTACCTATGAAGAAGCAATTACTAAACCAGAATGGAGAGAAGCCATGGATGAAGAGATAGAAGCTCTCAAGGAAAGTGATACTTTGGACTTGGTACCCAAGAAGGACTCTATGAAGGTGATAGGATCCAGATGGATCTACAAACTAAAGAAGAATTCAGATGGAACAATAAACAGGTACAAAGCTAGGTTGGTAGCCAAGGGTTTTGCACAAACCCAAGGCATTGATTATGAGGAGACATTTTCTCCTGTGGCCAAGATGCCAACTATCAGAGTATTGGTGAGTGTAGCTGCATCCAAGAATTGGAACATGTGGATGTGAAGAATGCATTCTTGAATGGATGGATATCTGAAGAAGTCTACATGTCACAACCACCTGGCTATGAAGATCAAAAAAAGGTACATTATGTTTGTAAATTGAAGAAGGCTCTGTATGGTTTGAAGCAGGCACCTAGAGCATGGAATTACAGGTTGACAACCTATCTCCTAGATCAAGGATTTGTGATGAGCAAAGCAGACACTTCTCTATTCATAAAGAGAAGTAGTACAGAGGTAATCTACTTATGTGTTTATGTTGATGACATCATCATTACAGGAAATGATGTCAATGGGATTAGGCACATCAAAGGACAGATGATGAAAGAATTCAAGATCAGTGATCTTGGACTATTAAAGTATTTCTTAGGTCTTGAATTGGTCTACACAAATTTAGGTATCTACATCACTCAAAAGAAGTATGTACAGGATATGGTCAAGAAGTTTGGTTTGCAGGATGCTAAGGTATCTACTACTCCAATGGAGGTTAACCAAAAGCTAAGTGCTCATGAAGGAGAAGAAATCAAAGACATTACAGGATACCAAAGTATGGTAGGTAGTTTGAACTATGCTACCTTAACAAGAATTGACATAGCATATGGAGTTAGTGTGCTTAGTCAATTCATGCACAAACCAAGGATACCTCACCTAGAGGCAGCAAAGAAGATCTTGAAGTACCTCAAGGGAACTCAAAGTCATGGTTTGTACTTTCCTTATACATCAGATATTGACATTAAAGTTTACTCAGATGCAGATTGGGCAGGATGCAAGGATGATAGGAGGAGCACCTCAGGCTACATTTGTTTTGCAGGAGATAAGCCTATTTCTTGGTCACCCAAGAAGCAACCTACAGTGGCATTGTCATCCACTGAAGCAGAGTATAGAGGGCTTGCCAATGCAACTCAAGAAGCTATCTGGTTGAAGCTTCTTTATACAGAGTTAGGTCTACACACAAGACCACCTATTATCTTTGGAGACAACACTAGCTCTCTTCACCTTGCAGCAAATCCAATTTATCATGCCAGAACTAAACACATAGAGGTTCATTACCACTATGTGAGAGAGAAGTTACTTAGCAAAGAGATTCCATTGACATATGTGTCTACTAATATGCAATGTGCAGATTTACTTACAAAGGCATTGGATGGAAACAAGTTATGCAGATTCAAATCTATGATTGGATTGCAGTAAGTGATTGAAGAATGAAAGAGAAGACTTAAGCCATAGTGTTTGGCTTGAGGGGGAGCTGTTGGTGCATATCAAGCCTTCACACATTGGCTTGGAACATTAGACCCATGGAAGGCTAGCTTGGACAAAGCTTTATCAAAGCTTCACTTGAAGCAAGGCTCATATGAACATATGCTTAGATGTTCTCACTTTTTATCCCTTTGTAAAAGTCATTGTGACTTGGAATAATTTGTAATCACACCTACTTGAGAAAGTCGTGAAAATCTGAATATTGTAATGGAGAGAATATCTCCCTACTTTTAGAGGAGAGATTCTAGGGAGCCTTAGTTTGAATTTCAAATTCAAATGATCAAAAAACTCCTATAAAAGATGAAGTGAAAAAGTCGCGGTTAGTTACACATTTCAGCTCACTCCCCGAGGCATATCTTCATTGTAACTGAGTGTGTGTTAGTGCTACTCCATAGCCTACACCACCACACCTCAATTAGCTATGCTTGTCATGCTATTGAGCTTGTACAATTTTATTAATCAATAGATATACACACATTTCTCATTTCTGATTCTCTGTGTTAACTTCTCCAAGTCTGCCAACTTCAAAGGAGCATATCTCAGGATCTACTGAACCAAATCAAGAGATCTATAGCTCATTGGAACCAGCTCAAGGTCTTCTACAAGCATACAAAATAGCAGAGGATTTCATTCAGCCATTTGGGAGAAATCCGCTTCGAAGTGCACACTGGTCTGTGTCTGCAGAGTTCCTAAAAAGTCGGGGGTGATTATAATTTTGCTAAACTTATTTCTCACTGCATAGTTTATCAATTGAAGTGATTCCACTTGTGATTGGTAGCTTACTAAGGTACTTTAATACTCCCAAAAGGAATTGTTCCAATTTTAAGTGTGCTGGACACACTGAGTAAAAGTCTGAGCAGGTATCACTACAGGAATAGAAAGTTTTTCTTGATTCTTGAAGTATCAAGTTATCTGTTTTGGTTTGATCATTACCCAAACCACTTTCAAAGTACATATATGGTTTCTTTGTGTCATTTGGAAGCTAAGCAAGTGTACTAAGCATATCTGAAAGGAAAAGAGGGCAGGTGTGAAGCAGGTTTTGCAGCACCAACTGATTTCCTGAGTGCATCCATCCATCACTTCCAACATTACTTCCTATCCTCGTGTGGATGAATCATTTTGTAAAACTAGGTCTGACCCATGGATTACATATATGTCCAATAGGTAATCAGCTTGAGGTATCAAATCCCCGCACAAGACTTGAGTCACCACAGACTTACCCCTTGGGGTAGTCATAAGTTCTTCAGGGTTAGATCTCCTGAAAGTTCTTGGTCCCTCTAGTTCTCTACGTTTTCCATCACTACATAGATTTGAGCTAACTTGTCCATGTAAACTCCTCCTTCATACTTAACTACAGGTTTTGGCACTATTGTAGACTCGTTAGAACTTACCATTATTCCAACTGACCTATTTAAGCCATCAAGGTAAATAGGGATTCCTTGCTAATTTTTGGACACATATTGCAAAGAGTTACGGTATTGACCGTGTGTGGTCAACATATAGTTTGTGTCAGAACATAACCATGCATGTCCTGTGAGGCGATGGGTAGTTCCTCCTCTAAGTCACTAGAGGTGTTCGAGTAGATGGAGTGATGGCTCGCTTGGGCTGCACTTTGTACCGATGAGATGATGATTCTCCGGCTACTTAGCACACATCTTGATCTTAAGTTCATTCACCCTTTAGGTCTATACTTGCTCTCCTCTTCCCCTTAATTATCTCCTCAATCACTCCAAATTTTACCTTCAATTTGTCAGAGTTGTTCTGGATGATATGACTTCTAGCAATACCACACTAGCAATACAATATCACACTTGGAACGATACAATACCAAGGGTCTACCACGATACGATACTACTGGGTGGCACGATATGATAGTGAATTTGCAGACGATACTTTACCTCTGCTACACATGATATGATACCAACCTCACGATACGATACTAAGATAACTGGCGATACGATACTTGATTGACGCATGATATGATACCATGGTAGCTAACAATACGATACTAGTAGTTGGAGTCAATATGATACCAGGTACTTCTCTAGAAGATATGATACCAAGTTTGTGAAGGACACGGTACCAACTTTTTAAGGATACAATACCAAGTTTATGTGCAATATGATATCAGTAATCACGATACGATACCAAATCAAGACTCGATACGATACCAAGGAATTCTAGGGCCGATACGATACCAAGTTGGCCATGATATGATACTAACATGCACGTGATATGATACCTTGATCGACACGATACGGGTAGACCATGATAGGATACCATCGGCTGATCGCGATCGCGATGCAAACACTTGATGATACGTGATACCTTGACAGTATCACGATACCTCAAGTGGGTGTGCACGATACGATACTGGGTAAGTATCGCAATACTCAGGAATTTTGGTATCACAATACCAAAACTCAACCGATCGTGATACTCTAGCTAAAAATGCTTAAAGGTCAGAAATTGTTTTATGAAATGTGAATATTTATCTCTCCTTTCACTCTTAACCCGCTATATCACTCAAAAACTACTTCAAAATCTTTTGTTCTACCCCGTGATACTGGATGCATCTTTAATAACATTTGTGCATCTTCGAGGGAGCATGAAGACAGACTTCTTAGGTCTTACAAATGTGGTTGAACTTACACTCTTCGACTGACCAGGCCACTATATGTTTTATTAAATAACATATACAAGGAAGTGTCCAGTGGCCATTTGGCCTTTCAGATGGACACTATCGATAACACTCTCCCACTAAAGGCCAATATGGCCAAAGTAACTATGGGAGAAAAATAAAGAATGATAAAGAATACATGAGTGTAAGTATACAAACTATACCTCCCACCTGATGGGCATGTTACAGAGTATACAGGTGCTCTATAAGATCAAGAATCAAGTAACCCCCATCAAGTGAAAACAATGTCGAAAGCTATCCTCTGGTAGAGCTTTAGTCAAAGCATCCACAACATTATCTCGAGTGTGAACCTTCTCAAAAATAATGTGCTCTCTGGCTAAGCAATCTCAAATGAAGTGATACCTCACCTCAATGTGCTTCTTCTTTACATGATAGACCGGATTCTTAGCCAAAGCAATGGCACTCTGACTATCACTGAGAAAACGAGATACATGCTAAGGTAAACCAATATCACAAGCAAGACGAGAAAGCCACAATCCTTCTTACATGCCTCACTTGCTGCAACATACTCTGCTTCTGTGGTGGAAATAGCTATACATTCTTGAAGACAAGATCTCCAAGAGATAGCTCCTCCAGCAAAATGAAAAATGTACCCTGATGTAGACTTATGATTGTCTAGACAACCAGCATAATCAAAATATGTGTAACCAATAATGGATGCTTTCCCTCTACCTAAGCACAAACACTTGTCTTTAGTGCCACTCAGATATCTCAAAAACATCTTGACCGCTTTCCAACGTTTCTTGCCAGGATTAGACATATATCTACTCACAACTCCCACTACAAATGCGATGTCTGGTCTTGTAGCTACCATAGTGTACGTGAGACTGCCAACAACAGAGTGATAGGGAATTTTGGTCATGAATTCCCTTTCCTCATCTGATTTGGGGCAATCATCCTTGCTCAATTTCACATATTTGGGTAAAGGTGTACTCAATGCCTTTCCGTCCTGCATATTGAACCGGTGAAGTACTTTGGATATGTACTCACTTTGAGACAAGTATATGCATCTTTTACTCCTATCATGAGTAATGCGCATGCCAAGAATATGTTTGACATCCGTCAAATCCTTCATATCAAATGTCTGATTCAACTTCTTTTTGAGAACTAACAAATCATAAGAGGACTTCCTAGCAAAAAACATATCATCAACACAAAGTATCAAGCATCTGAAGCTGCCATCTGAGCATCTCTTTGTGTAGAGACAATGATCCTCATTGCTTCGAGAATAGCCTTGATATTTCATAAAAGCATCAAACTATTGGTACCATTGTGTAGGGGACAATTTAAGTCCATACAAGCTCTTCTTAACCTAACAAACTAGACTTTCCTTGCCAGGAACTAATCCATTTGGACTAGCTCTAAGTCCTCCATTGCAAAGAATCCAAGCAACACGTGCCGGCTAGTCATTTTGACCACTCGAGAGAAGATTTCCTTGAAACCGTTTGCAACGAGTTTTTGCTTAAAAACCTTTGCAACGAGTTGTGCTTTATACTTTGGAGAAGCACTATCTGATGTGAATTTCAGCTTATATACTCATTTACATGGTAAAGCTTTCCTACCCTTTGGCAAAGTTACTCAATCCCAAGTACCATTCTTGTGAATAGAATCCAACTCACTCTTCACGGCACGCTCCCATTTGACATGATCCTCTCTCTGCATAGCCTCTTTGTAGCAAGAAGGCTCACCGGCATCTGTTAGCATAACAAAATCTAAACCTGGAATATATCTATTAGGTGGATGTGAGACACATGCACAACGTCTCAGTGGTTACTGAACAGGAACATGTGTAGAGTGATTTGAATGGACATTCTCTTGAACATCCCTATGTGCAGCATTTTTATGCATGCTAATCGAAGAAATAGTATCCTCAAACACCACTCTTCTCACTTCAACCTCCTTAATGGGCTGTTTATGCATTTTAGACTCATTGAAAATGACATCACTACTTTTGATCACTGTCCGTGTTTCAAGATTCCATAAGGGATATCCAAATTGTCCTTCTCGACCATATCCAAGGAAAATGTATTTCTTTGACTTATGGTCCAACTTTTGTCTAAGATTCTTGGGTGTATGAACATATGCTTCACACCCAAAAACTTGAAGATGATCATAATATGGTGGATTCTCTATCCACAACTCTTGAGCCACTTTCAAACCTTTGGCAATACTAGGTGAAAGGTTAATCACATGAACTGCAGTCAATATTGCTTCTATCCAAAAGCCTTGTGAGAGGTTCTCATGCTGCAACATAGAGACTATTCTATCCTCAATAGTTCTATTCATCCTCTCAGCTACACCATTCTCTACTAGGGTATAACGGGCTGTAAACTCTCTATGAATCCCTCTAGACTAACAGAAAAGTCTGAATTCATCTGAGGTATACTCACCACTATTATCTGAACGTAAAGCCTTAAGCTTAGTTTCCTTTTCAATCTCAATTGAAGCAGGCCATTATCTGAAATTAGGAAATACCTCATCCTTATATTTGATAGGATATACCCAAAATTTTCTAGTAGCATCATCTATGAAAGTGACAAAGTAGAGAGAGCCACCTAACGACCTAGTGGGAATAAGATCACACACATCTATATGAGCGAGATCTAAAGGCTGAATTGAAGAGTCAATGTGCATTCTATGCACATTTTTGGTTTTCTTTCCATATTGGCAATGCTCACAAAATGAAAAATCAGATAAAGATAACACAGGTTAGTAGCCAGAACGAGACAGATTTTCCATTCCACTACGAGATATATGGTCCAAATGACCATGCCAAATAGAAGCCATAGGTTGTTCAGTAATAGCTAACAAGTGTTCTTTCTATGATACAAATAAAGGATAAAGTGAGCCAGCTTTGCTTCCTTTTGCAATAACCATATTGTCCTTTGAAATGCAAAAGGACTGAGCATAGAAGAGCACCTTGTAACCAAGGTCATCAAGTTGACCAACTGACATGAAACTACATGATCGCTGAGGTACATGGCGTACATATTATGCATAGTAAATTTTGAACCATCAATGAACCGCAAAACCACATCTCCAATCCCCACAACATCACACTAGTAAGAGTCACCAAGTCTCACTATACCAAGAGACTTTGCAGCATAATTAGAGAACCATTCTCTGTGTGGTATCACATGGAAAGAAGCACCAGAATCTAGCAGCCATGTGTGGGAAAGAGAATCATCCATAAGCATCTCAGATGGCACAGTACTATCAAATGTGAACACATAAGTATCATCCAAAATAGCATTAATTTCTTCAATCTTCACAGTCAAAGTAGATGGTGCATGTAACTGTTTAACATGCCCATCCACGTTCTGCCCTTTACCTTTAGCATTCTTTAATGCATAACAGTCTTTCTTCAGATGTCCTTTCTTATGACAATAATGGCATTCGATATCCCGCTTCCTTGATTTACATCTACTCTTATTCCGTTGACCATACTTTTCCTTGTTCTTGCTCCTGCCAAGTTGTTGATTCTTTCCTTGGTAAGAATTACGAACATTATATGCATCTCCACTCTCAGTGCTAACCATAGATTTTCTACGAATCTCCTCACTCAAGAGTGCTCCACATATGTCATCATAGACGAGTTTACCACCAGGTGCACTATTGCTAATAGCTGTGTAAAATGTATCCCTTGATGATGGCAGGGTGCATAATAGCAATATTGCTTTCATTTCATTATCCATGTCCATTTTCTGAGCCTGTAACTGGGAGAATATAACATCAAACTCATTTAGATGAGCAGCAACACTATCTATGTCCTTCACGTGAAGGTCATATAATTTTCTCATTAGATACACATTATTTGATGCCATCTCTTTTTCATGTGTATTGTATAACTTCTTTCAAAGCTCCTCTACACTTTCAGAGTCTAATACTATAAAGTAAACATTATCTGCCACGTGCAAGTGAATAGTAGACCTGGCCATTTCATCTAACTCATTCCAATCATCTTTATCCATGTTTGCAGGCTTCTTTGAAATCCCATTTACTAGCTTCCATTGCCACCTTTGAATCAGCCCATCTTTAATCTGATTCTTCCATAGAGCAAAGTTTGTGCCATCAAATTTTCGAATCTTAAAATGGTCTTTGCCCTACAAGTTATAATTCCTCCTTGGAACACTAGCACTAGAACCTAATTCTCCAGATGTGTTTGAGACCTTTGATGCCATGATGATAGAGAACTCAATAGAATGATAATGGAGCTAGAAGAGTCCAAACACCAATGAATAAGTGTATCGAAGAGTAAATCAACCTTTGTATAGTTGACTAAACCAAGAATCTAGAAACATTTTGCTAGAGTATCCTCTGCAAAATGAGCATATGACCAGTGTCAAAATATCATAAAACTGCAAGTACTGACATATTTACCTGTATAGTGAATCATTGACTTCACTGCATATAATCAGTTACCCAAAAGAAGCCAACTATGCTTATCAAGCACCTATGAACAACTACCATACATCTCCTATGGCGAGGCTGGGTAAGTCTTCCACGTGCATCACCAAAGAGACCCTGCCATTTGGGTGTCTTGCAGTTAAGAAAACCTCACCACGACCCTCTTTTTCAAATGTAAAAGGCTTTATGCTAGAATGTAACCGCTATCAATGACCACATGGACATACATAAGCGGTATCCACAGAAGCATACATGGTGTGCATGTGCTCAATATATGTAGTAAAATGACACTAAAAGGCTAAATGCATAGCCCAAAAACTAGCCAACAACACCTACAAGTGTCTGTCAACTCTGATGTTTTAGGCTCAAAAGACCTGCATAATTGCAGTATTTGCTCCCACCAAATTGAAAACCTTTCTAGAAACCTATAGTTTTGCGAGTGTGGCTGAAAACACAGCCCCAAAGGTTGATATTTATTGTCAGAGAAGTACAAAAAACAGTCATCTTGATGTTCGTGGACCTATGTGAAGAGAACTATGTGCAAAAGTACCCCAAAATGGCTCGAAAAGACACCCAAAAATGCTTCAAAAATAGGCTTTGAAAGCAAAAAATGAAGCTTTGAGGGACCAAAACATGTTCAAGGTAATCTCAACCTTAGTCTTTCTTCTTCAAACACCACAAGAGAGTAGCTTAGTGGCAAAAGATTGCCACGATTAAGCGGGCTCTGGGGGGGAACACTACAGGGATGGGTGACCTCCTGGGAAGTACCGAGAACCTCTATCTTCCTTGATCGTTGAGGTCCTCCCTCATGCACAGCCAACAGCGTGAATGGTGACTTCAGTGACTCGGATGACAAGGTATTCCAAGGTCTATGCCGTGGTCGCCACCTTGGTCGTAAGCCTTGGGGGGGGGGGGGGGCACGCTTTGCTCGCACAAAAGGAACTAACGTTTTTGGTCTATACTAGTGAAGTATTTCGATGCCGATGCACCACAGTGCGCTCTCCTTCTCGAGAGCTCCACGACAATATGTTTCGAGTAGAAAACTGAGCTGCTGAGGCTGCACACAGTACTTCTCACAGATGCTATAGAACACACAGAAAACACAGTACACAAGGAGCATGAAGAGAGACTTCTTAGGTCTTACAAATGTAGTCAAACTTACAGTCTGCAAATGACCAGGCCACTATATGTTTTATTAAATAACATATACAAGGAAGTGTCCAGTGGCCATTTGGCCTTTCACATGGACACTAATGATAACAAAAAGTGTTGAAATACTTAATGACTTCTCATTTAATGAATTCACCTCTAGAAGTACGATTCCTTCACTCTCGAGCTATAACCATCACAAAGGCACCTTGGTTGGGCTTTCCTCGAAAATGATGCCAAAAACGTGTGTACCTAAGTCGTGAAGTCTTAGGGACTTGTGTCAATGAGACTATACCCCGATCGCCCCACAAGTACATATAGTGGTGGATTAATAAACGTTTAATTATCAATCTATGGAATTAGACATACAAAGTGTATGAAGACGTGTGCACACATGATGGTAAGTGAAGTATCTAAGCTACAATGCATCTATCTTGTTTCTACTACCTCTCCAACTCACTAAGTCTCTGAAAATGCATGTCATGATACCATTTACAGCAGTAAGCACAAATTCGAACTTTTCTCATTGCTCCAAACTCCAAATATGTCAGTAGTGGGTTGCTTTTGAAGCTCTCGATAAGACCCATCTAATGGTTGTATTTCAATCAAATCTGACAAACTTACTTTAAGTTAGGAGCAAAATACTAAATGGTGGGAAACACCAACACCTGCTCCACAACTCTTTATGACACACACACACACTACAGTAGTTCAAAAGTGATGGGAAGGGGTAGACAACAATCCTACACACACTTTTCAAGCATTACACACATGCAAGAGATCTTGGATAAGAAGGGAATCAGCAGGAAAGAGGCAAATTCGAAAATCTTCTTCAATTCTCACAATGGCAAAAAGTTCTTTACAAGACTCTTAAAGTGACTTATATACATGTGCCCTAAAAATTGACCTTTCACACAAGTGACCGACATTTTTATTGACTCACTCTACATTCCTAATATTTTACAAGCATTATGGTACAATGATGAGTGCATATGCATCTAGAGGACTCCTCTAGTGCATCATTTACATAGCTTCAAGGGATTTTCATAGGATTTTGAAGAACAAAAATTATGCTCATAAGTTGAAAATTTTTGGGAGCTCCTTTTTTGTGCTTCTTTACTCTGCAACACTCTCCCCCTCTTTGTCTCTGTCGTCCCTTGACAGGCTTTGTTTCTTTGTCTACGGCTTGTTTATAGCTATTTAGTATATGCACCTAGTGGTCAAAGAAGCGATAAGGACTGTTAGTGAATTTGTTACCTTATCCGATCTAAGTCCTTTGCTTCTTTTATCCCCGGTATTCCATACATTCATAATTCTGAGATTCCTAAAACAATTCTTAGTAATGTGATTCGTTACGCCACATATGACACATGGAGAGGAGCTTTGGGTTATCCCCCTACCTTGTCTTCCTCCCCTCCCTCTTCCTCTTGAGCTTCTACCTCTACCTGCAAAGTTTTCTTGAGAGGTGCTACCTTCATCATCATACATTTTACCTTTACCTTTGCTATCTTTGTTCTTGTTCTTATCCTTATTGAGAATAGAGGATTGATTACCTTTTGAGTTTTCCCCATTCTTCTAAAAGCTTTGCATCATGTGTGAAAATTATCTTAGGAATTCTTGCAGTTCTTGATGTGTGGAAGTAAAAAATCATAGATTGAGTTAAGAATATATGAGTTTTCTAGAGCATCCTTTGAGCACCATGTGGTTAACCTCTCTTGTTCTTCTTGAGTTTGTTGACCTTTTCTTCTCAGGATTGGCATCAACTCATCTCCAGATATGTAACCATTGAGCTTTCTCCCTTGAAGATAAGCTTCCATTCTAAGTAACCAAGTTGAGTAGTTACCTAGGTCCAATTTGTCTAAGGATGAAGGAAGTCCATCTCCCATGTTGATTTGTTGTTGCTCTAATACCACTGTGATGAGATAGATAGATAGGTTCCAGAGATGAGTTGGTGTTGCACAAGGCTTGCTCTACACCTACCAAGTTAATTCCAAGGATACTTAATATACTCCTTTGGATTCACAATAAAGAATTTGGAATCAGCAAGACCTTTAGAGTATTATTCCCATATGTTTGCATGAAAATAGATAACTTGCTTAAGCAAGGCATCTGAAAAAACTTTCCATTTTGGGAATAAAAGTACAAAGTATTATGCTCAGAGCTCATACCCTAATATGAATTGACCAGAGAGATTTTTCACACATCTCACAAAATCCATCAAAATAAACTTAATGAAAAATGATATGCATGTGTAAGGAACTTAAAGCTAACTATTCCAAGTGCATTTATAGTAATTGAGTTAGTACATGTAGAGAAATCAAATTTGCAAAAGCATTGTAATAATGAAGATGCAATAGAGAACAATAGACAGAGATGTACTTGAAGAAATGTATCCCCTTTATGTGCTAATGAGCATAGATACAAGGGAAGTTTATTGGACTACTCATACATGAAGTGTGCTCAATGTATGCTCACTAAAAGTAGCTCAATGTGTCTTAGAATAGCTCTCTCATCCCGTGACTAAAACCATGTTCATTTGTACTCATAATTTGAGTTTGAATTTTGGATTTTCCCTCACCTAAAAGGGGTCCTACACTTAAGGAACATAATTGATTTGATTCCTTCACCAAATAATTCATGGCTTCACTCTCCTAAATCCATGAGATTCCATCTTCTTTTGACATTTAGATTTATCCAAGGTAACTATGCCCAAATTGACTAGCATAGGTTCACATATATAACTGCAAGTGAGAGGACAAGTGGGATGTGTAGTCCTTAGGATTTTGCAATGCATTTAGGCTTACTAAATGTACCAAGATTATTTGGATGAGCTAGAAAAATGCCTGAAGAGAGGAGGTTGCCACATTTGTTATAGGTAAATGCTATTTCAACTATTGTGTACCTTGTCAATAGACTACCATCCAAATCACTTCAAGGTATGACTCTTTATAAAGCATGGCATGGAAGAGAACCTAGTCTTGGACATTGCAATGTCTTTGGTTGTTTAGCTTATGTTCATGTACCATCACAAATAAGAGGTAAGCTACATGAAAGGGCAACAAAGGCAATGCTTATTGGGTATGATTCAACTCAGATGGGTTACAGTTCCTATAATCCTTCAATCAGGAAATTCACTACAAGTATGGATGTTGTGTTTGAAGAACAAAGGTTTTGTTATGATGAAGAGAAACAAAAGGTAACTCTACCATATGATCTTAATTTTGATTCTCATCAATTAGGAAGCAAGCTTGATACATAGTTCTAGGATCCAAGAAGTGATACTGATGATGACCTAGATGAAAGAGAGAAGGATTACAAGCTATGGAAGTCAAGAGGTAAAGAAAAAAATGCAAGAGTGTGGAGAATGCTCCAAGCAAGCCCCTAGAAGATCAAAAAAAGAGAAGAAACAAACAGAAAGGTATGAATATGATTCTAGAATTGTTATATAGCATGAAATCTACTGGCCTACACTCTAGCCCACACCTATCTACACCATTAGAAAATGATATTCATGCCAATGGTATTGTATACAAGTGTTCATTAGTACATACATTCACATTGTTCATCTCTGGGTTCTCTCTCATATTACTTGAAAGTCTGTCAACTTGTGGAGTCCATATCTCTGCCATTTCTCCACCAAATTCAAAGATCTAAAGCTTGTTGGAACCAGCGCACGTTGTCTACATATTACAAAAATTTGAAGAGATTCTTTTCAGCCATTTCAGAGAAAAGCTGGTCGAGGTGATCACTGGTCAAAGTCTGCAACAGTCCTAAAAAATCGGGGTTAAAGGTTTATTTGATAAATTGATTTCTCTGAGAATAGTTGATCTTTTTATGTCATTCCACTTGTAATAGTTAGCTTTCTAAGCTAGTTAGATACCCCTAAAATGAATTTGTCCAATTCCTATTGTGCTGGTCATACTGAGCAAAAGATCCAGCACGTGTCAAGACATAAATAGAAGGTTTTCTTGAGATCTTGAAGCCCAAAGTTATCTGTTTCGATTAAATATTTACATACATAATTTTCAAAGTACATAGGCCATTTTATGGTGTCATTGGAAAGCTAAGGAGGTCTACTTATCAAGTCTACTCAATCTCTTGGAGTATCCATCCATCTTTCCCAACAGTGGTATCAGAGCAAACTAAGGTAAAATGGGAGATGGTTTTCCTTCATTTATTGATAAATTGGACAGGAACAACTATCAGGCATGGTCTCTAAGGATGAAGACTTACCTACAAGGAAGGAGTCTCTATGGATATACCTCAGGAGATGAGGAGTTGCCCTCATTCAAAACAAGAGGATTGCCAACAAAGGAAGAACATGAAAAGCTCAACACATGGTGTGCTAAGGATGCATTAGCAAGGTCTTTTTTACTCAACTCCATTTTTGCTTTTCTTTTGCCACATATTAGGAACTGTAAGACATCCCAAGAGACTTGGGAAACCTTGTTATCCTATTTCTCTTCCAACACAAGGGCTAGGAAAAATCAGTTGTGGATTGAATTTACCACATTTAGGAAGCAACCTAAGCAAGTTGTTTCAGAGTTTGTGACCAAGATTAAAGATGTAGCAGATCAATTAGCAAGCATAGGAGAAGAGATTGAAGAAGAATAGATTGTAAGGCAAGTGATCAATGGGATCAAATCTGATGACAAATGGGAAAGCTTCACCACTGCCATGGACCTTTACATGGACATGCAGATTCCAGACCTTACCACTCTCATGGGACAATTGTTCACTCATGAAGCAAAGCTCAACAAGAAAGGAGACACATCCAAAGGTAATAACTCTTTTGCCTTATACACTAATAAGAAGTCTAAAGATAAAGGCAAGAACAAGAAGGTGGAAGATGAAGGCACTACCTCCCAAGCCAACTATGCAGGGAGAGGTAGATCATCAAGAGGAAGGGGCAGAGGAGGTAAGCAAGGAACGGGGAGATCCTATAACTCCTCACCATGCAACATTTCTAGTTTATCAAATCATACTACAGATGAGTGTTTCAGGAATTAC
The DNA here is from genome assembly GCA_020310875.1 of Ceratopteris richardii. Lineage (NCBI taxonomy): Eukaryota > Viridiplantae > Streptophyta > Polypodiopsida > Polypodiales > Pteridaceae > Ceratopteris > Ceratopteris richardii. The sequence continues at coordinate 77,182,188 of CM035427.1, read as the reverse complement.
AAGAATCAGAGAGGAAGAGGATACCAAAGAGGTGGATACTCACAATCAAGAGGTAGATTCAACCATCACCAAGGCTACAACAACAAATACAACAACATTTATAACAACAACTACAATGGCAATTACCAAGGAGGATTCAAATCCAGAAAGGACTACAACAACTATGTAGAAGAGCAGGATTATTCTCTTCTGATCATGAATATGAGTGCAAAATCAGGTACAAATGATGTCCACCTATTCTACATTGACTCAGGATGCTCAAATCATGTGGCTGGCAATGTAGCACTACTCTCTGATCTTGAGGAACCAAAAGGTAAGCATCAAGTCCAAACAGGTGATGACACCAAGCACTCAGTAGTTAAAGTTGGAAATGTTAAGACTTGTGATGGAAATCAAAACTTGTTGAGTAGGGTACTTTATGTACCAACCATTACCAAAAATTTGATGAGTGTTGGATAGATTGTGGAGAAAGGTTTAAAGGTTAGATTCAATCAATTTGGAGCATTTGTGGAGGATCCAAGGCATGGGTTCAAAAGGATTGCTAAAGGAGAAAAATCAGGTAGACTTTTTACTTTTGAGCTAGAAGACACAAAGAATATTGCACTATATAGTTATAAGGATCAAACACTTTCAAAGCTTGACATTTGGCACAAAAGATTAGGGAATGTAGGAGAAAGAACCTTGAATCAGATATGCAGGGATCAATGTGTAATTGGACTACCCAATCTTTCCAAACAACACATGATATATAAATGTAGTGCTTGTCAATTTGGGAAGTCTCACAGGTTACCATTCTCAAGGAAAGGCTACATGCATGAAGACTACCTAGAACTTGTTCATACAGATGTATGGGGACCAAGCAAAGACCCCTCAATCTCAAGATCAAGGTGCTATATATCTTTTATTGATGATTATAGCAAGTGGATTGTATTGTACTTTATGAAGCACAAGGATGAGGTGTTTAATTGCTTTAAAAAATATCTTGCACTTGTTGAGAATCAGATAGGGAAGAATTTGAAGAGGCTAAGGTCAGATGGAGGAGGTGAGTACTTCTCCAATGAGTTTGAAAACTTCTTGCAGGACAGAGGTATTAAAAGTGAAATCACCACAAGGTATACTCCTGAACAAAATGGGGTAGCTGAGAGAAGAAATAGGTTGATTGTTGAGACATCTAGGTCTATGTTGAATGAGAAAAAGTTACCTAACTATCTATGGGCAGAGAGTGTTTCTACTGGCACTTATCTCATAAACAGGTTACCATCTAAGTCCCTTTATGGGATGACACCCTATGAAGCATGGCATGGTAAGAGACCCTCACTAGACCATTGTAGCATATTTGGATGTGTAGCATATGTACACATTGCTTCTGAGATAAGAGGTAAGCTAGACCCTAAGGCTGAGAATTGCATCTTTATTGGATATGATTTGAATAAAAAAGGATACAGGTTTTACAACCCTTCAAATAAGGGATTCATGGTGAGTAGAGATGTTTTCTTTGATGAAAATGATTCTTGGTATGAGAATGAATGCGGGAAGGTTAAACTACCCTATGATTTGGAAGAGGAGTTTCCAAGTCTTGCAAAGGAGGAACCTACTCAGAATGAAGACTCAAATTCAGATGATGAAGATGTTATCAACCTTGAAGAGCTCAAGGCATGGAAGTCCAAGGGAAAAATGAAGATGAAGAAACTTGAAGACATACCTGAATCTTCAACTCAATCAATCAGAAGGTCACAAAGAGAGAGCAAAAACCTATCAGATATGGGTAGATATATCCCTTGTTACTAAACACTCTATTTATCTTGCCAAAGATTTGTCAATTGAAGAACCAGGATCATATGAAGAATCCATGACCAAATAGAATGGAAAGAAGCTATGGATGAGGAGATTGAAGCACTCAAGGAAAGTGACACATCGAAGCTAGTACCAAGGAAGGAATTCATGAAGGTAATAGGATCCAGATGGATCTATAAACTTAAAAGAAATTCTAATGGGTCAATTAACAGGTACAAAGCTAGATTGGTAGCTAAGGGTTTTGCACAAACCCAAGGCATTGACTATGAAGAGACATTCTCACCTGTGGCCAAGATGCCAACAATCAGAGTGTTGGTAAGTGTGGCTGCATCAAAAAATTGGAACATGTACCAAATGGATGTCAAGAATGCTTTCTTGAATGGATGGATTTCAAAGGAGGTATATATGTCACAACCTCCTGGCCATGAGGACCCTAAGAAGGTAACATATGTTTGCAAATTGAAAAAGGCTTTATATGGATTAAAGCAGGCACCTAGGGCATGGAATTACAGGTTAACTACATACCTCCAAGACCAAGGTTTTATCATGAGCAAGGCAGATACTTCTCTATTCATCAAGAGAAGTAATTAAGAGGTAATATACCTATGTGTTTATGTTGATGACATCATACTTATAGGTAATGATGTTAATGGAATCAGACAAATCAAAAGCCAGATGATGAAGGAATTCAAGATCAATGATCTTGGTCTACTAAAGTATTTTTTTGGGCTTGAGTTAGTCTATACTAACTCAGGAATATACATTACTCAGAAAAAGTACATACAGGATATGTTGAAGAAGTTTCATTTGCAGGATCCCAAAGTTGCAAGTACTCCATTGGAGGTAAACCCAAAACTAAGTGCCCATGATGGTGATGAAATTAATGACATTACAGGTTATCAAAGCATGGTGGCTAGCTTGAACTATGCTACCTTAACAAGGATAGATATTGCATATAGAGTTAGTGTGCTAAGTCAGTTTATGCACAAGCCAAGAGAACCTCACTTAGAAGCTTCCAGAAGAATTCTAAAGTATCTCAAGGGTACACAACATCATGGTTTGTATTTCCCTTACACATCAAATATTGATATCAAGATTTACTCAGATGTAGATTGGGCAGGATGCAAGGATGATAGGAGGAGCACCTCTAGATATATTTCATTTGCAGGTGATAAACCAATATCATGGTCTTCAAAGAAGCAACCTACTATTGCATTATCCTCTACAGAGGCAAAGTATAGAGGATTGGCTAATGCCACACAAGAAGCCATATAGATCAAGCTATTGTATACTGAATTGGGTTTATATACTAGGTCACCAATGATATTTGGAGATAATACAAGCTCACTTCACCTTGTAGCTAATCCTATCTATCATGCTAGGACCAAACATATAGAGGTCCATTACCATTATGTGAGAGAGAAGTATTAAGCAAGGATATTCAACTAACCTATGTATCAACCAACGTGCAATATGTAGATTTGTTGACTAAAGCTTTGGATGGAACCAAACTTTGCAGGTTCAAAGCAATGATTGGATTTGAGGATATACATGAAGACTGAAGATGAAGACCAAGACAAAATGTTTGGCTTGAGGGGGAGCTGTTGGTGCAATTCACAAGCCTACACATTTGGCTTGACGGATATATTGAAGTCCATACACATATGGAGAAGCATAGGAACTCATGCTAGTGATTAATTATCACTTTACCTCATTGTAAAAGTCACATTTGACTTGGAATCTTTGTAAACACCTACCTAAAGGAATTCGTGGAAATTACAGGTTAACTCTTTTTGAAGGGATATCTCCTAGGCTATAGGAGCTTGATCATAGGGAGCCAAAAGTTTGAATTTGAATTCAAAAGTTTACTCAATCACTATAAAAGTGCTCATGAAAAAGTCGGGGTTAGAACGCATCACTCCCGAGCTTCTCATTACTATTTCTAAGTGTGTGTGAGGCCTACAGTCTAGCCCACACCTATCTACACCATTAGGCAATGATATTCATGCCAATGATATTTTATACAAGTGTTCATTAATACATACATTCACATTGTTTATCTCTGAGCTCTGTGTCTACTTGAAAGTTTGTCAATGTGTGGAGTCCATATCTCAGTCATTTCTCCACAAAATTCAAAGATCTAAAGCTTGTTGGAACTAACTCAAAGTTTTATACATGTTGTGAAAATTTTAAGAGATTCTATTCAGCCATTTTAGAGAAAAGCTCATCGAGGTGATCATTGGTCAAATGCTGCAACAGTCGTAAAAAATCGGGGGTAAAGGTTTATTTGCTAAATTGATTTCTCTGAGCATATTTGATCTTTTTACATCATTCCACTCGGAATAGTTAGCTTGCTAAGCTATTTAGATACCCCTAAAAGGAAATTTTCCAATTCCTATTGTGGTGGTCATACTGAGCAAAGATCAAGCAGGTGTGAAGACATAAATAGAAGGTTTTCTTGAGATCTTGAAGTCCAAAGTATTCTGTTTTGATTAAATCTTTACACACATCATTTCCAAAGTACATAGGCCATTTTATGGTGTCATTGGAAAGCTAAGGAGGTCCACTTATCAAGTCTGAATCATCACGGGCTAGTACAAAGCAGGTTTTGGAAGTACCTACTCAATCTCTTGGAGTATCCATCCATCTTTCCCAACATATGTGTATATATAGATGACATAATTGTGATAATCCATGATCTAAATGGCATTCAAAGCATCAAGAGACACATGCAAGCGGAGTTCAAAATGATTGATTTAGTGGAGCTCACATTCTTCCAAGGTCTGTAGGTCATATACATAAATGAAGGAATGTATTTGACTAAAAGAAGATACATTCAAGGTCTACTTCTTATGTTCAAAATGAAGAATACTAAACCTACAGGTACACCTTTGGAGATAAATTATAAACTTAATGTTTATGAAGATGATAAAATTAAAGACCTTAAAGAATATCAAAGCTTGGTTGATAGCTTGATATATGCTACTCATACAGGGGCAAACATCTCATATAGTGTAGGAGTGCTAAGCTAATTCATGCACTCTCCAAGAGAACCACACATAGATGCAGCTATTAAGGTACTTAAGTACCTTAAAGGTATATCAATGAAGGTTTATTCTATCCTTACTCTTCAGGTTTGGATATAAAAATCTATTTGGATGCAGATTGGGCAAGAGTTAAGAATGATAGAAGAAGTACCTCTGATAACTTAGCATATGCAAGTTCGAAGCTAGTGTCATGGAGTTCCAAGAAGCAGCCAACAATTGCTTTATCCTCAACTGAAGTAGATAAGAGAGGTTTGACCATAGCAACTCAAGAGGCAATATGGTTAAAAACATTGTATACAAATTTGGGACTTGGGAATTCCAAACCTCACATATTTGGAGATAATGTAAGTTCCATGCATCTAGCAACAAACCCTATTTTCCATTCAAGCACCAAGCACATAGAGGTTCATTTCTACTTCATCAAGGACAACCTCATGGCAAAGGAGATTCACATTTCTTTTGTTCTTACTTAAAAGCAAGTAGTATATATGATGACAAAGGCACTTGATGGAATAAATCTTTGTAGATTTTAATCAATGGTAGGTATTCAGAATATTACACAATAAATACTCAAGCATACTTTAGCTTGAGAGCTGTCATATGATATTTATATGGTTTGTAGGAAGGAAGTTCAAGCTCGCAATAGTGCGTTGGCAAAAGAGGAGGCTTGCGATGCAAAAGGAATGCAATAATGGTATCAAAGCAGTCACGATTCACATCCTTCTTGCGTGCACCAGATGGGGATTGAACCCAAACCTCCAACATCGGAGGCGTCTGCTCTAACCAAGGCGCCAAGCCTCTTTGATGACTCCACATCAGGCCAAAATAAAATGAAGCTATATCAAAACTATGAGCTGCCATCATCGCCGCCCACTCATGGATGAGAGAAAGGAAAGAGGATCATCAAGGCAATGAGGGAACATCTTTGGGCTGGCCTTCTTCTCCAAGTTGTGTGTCTTGTCTGAGTAGAGGTGCTCATACAAGGAGTAGAAGTTATAGAACTGAGATGCCACAATCCACTTACTAGGAAGTGGCACAAAATGGAGTCTCGAATTTATAAAGTTGGAACAAAATGAAAATAACCTTCGAGGTATGAATTGAGGAAGGACATCAAGAACTCCATTCCAGGTACACGTAAATTTCAATTTTTTATTGAACTTCTTGGAGTCAATCGTAGGAAGACTCCGTTACTTTTGCAAAAGAAAGCATGAGCTTCAGGGGGCCAAGATCTTGGAGGGAAATCACATGTATGGAGAGTATGAGGTCTATACTCTCATTTGGAGGCAAGGATTCCCTCAAGATATAAAAAGACATAAGTTTAGGGCATTAATAGAATAGTCATTTTTCATGACTTTTATATAATTTATAGGTCCTATTTTTGACTAGTAGTCATTTCGGGAAGGGAATATGAAGCAGGATTTCTTTTAGTTTGGTGGAAAAGATCATGCACACCTATAGTATAGTGCATTGAATTCCATATACAATCAAGAAATCCAAAATATACCTCAGTATGATGGGAGCTTGAAGCTCCACAAAACCCCCTTCCATCACTGTTGAGAAAAAAAAAATTCAGCACCTAAATCTAAGAAATTCCCATTTTGGAAGAGGGAAAAAGAGGTGCAATAGCTACGGATGGATGGGAAAAGTATATATACTGAGAGTATGGTGTATGGAATTTATATTGGAATCATTAGATTCATTAAAATGATAAGTTAATGAGGAATTTTAGTTCCTCAAAAGCCCTCTTCTCGCACCTTTCAGAATGTTAAATTTTGCCAAACTCCACTTTTGGGAGTAAGGAAAGAGACCATTTATGAGGCTTCCCATGGATGAGTGCACACATACATGAAGTATGGTGTATGAAATTACCATGGAGAAGAGAAAATCCAAGAAAAATCCAGATTAGGATGGATTAGAAGCTTGCTACAGTCTCCCAGTTAAGTTTTGGCGTGAAACTAAAAATCTTGATTTAGACCTCTTTGGGGAGAAAATTAGCAGGCACTAAGGGAGGATTTGGAAAGGTGAAAATAGACCCAAGCATCTTCATATGTCACTCTCTAAGGTTATGGAGAGAATTTTAGGATTTTCTTGATGGAAGAATGCTTTGGGGCATCCCAAAAATCACATTTTCACACTTTTTCCAGCCCCTCCAACAGTCCACTAGTTTGGCATGTCCCTCTTGGAATGGCCATATCTTGGGCTAGAAAACTCCAAATTGGACGTGCTATGGCTCGTTTTGAAGAGCGCAAACTCTAATTTCAGTTTATGAGAAAAAAGTTTGGAAATATATATTTTTGCAGGTCTGTAAAGCTCTGCAAAGTCTGAACAGTTTTTGGTGACTACCTTTCGGGAGCCATATCTTTGAAACCGGGAAGGCGATTTGAGTAATTTCACTTCGAGTTCTTTGCACATGCTATATATTTCCGTTTCTGATTGTTTTCAGGTCCTAAAATAGTTTTTGCAGGTCTAAATAGGGATTACAAATGCATTTTTGAGTAAATTTTGCATTATTCTAGTAATCGTTTGACCATGCTTTATGTTTTGGGAAGTGATCCGATGTTTTTGGACACTTCAAAGCTTATATTAGGACCTAAGAAGGAAGGTGCAGAGATCTCAAAGCTCATCAAAAAGAACTGGATGCATGCAACTCCAATACAAAATCATTCAGGAACGTATGCTTTATGCTTTCAGGCATTTTATTTTATGTTATGGCATGTTTTGTATGTACATTCATAAATTGGATTGCATACATCAACTGTTGATCTTTTTTTAAATTCTTAAAGTATGGATCGACATGCGACAAGTACACTTTTTGACTGTTTGCACGAAAGAGGATTGCAGAATGGCTTTGCAACATAGAGAATGGTTGCTAGCATTTGTTTTTATGTTTTGCAGGTTATGCAGTCCATATATAAGTTTATGGCATGCATGCCATGGGCCTGTCAAGCCCTATGTTGTTGGGTGGCCTATGTGCCACTAAGCTTATGGTTTAAATTTTTTGGGATTCCATTTCGTGGGGAAATGCTGTCGAAAATTTTCCTACCGCATGGTGTTATATACACACTTGCCTTTAGGTAAGAATGTTATGGCATGGTAACATGCCTTTTCTACAACCATCAATAAGATTTAGGCATGATTATAAGCATGTATTTGATCGACTTAGTACCATCAGAGTATTATACATTAGGCAACTTCAGTAGCAATAGGATCCCTACTCATAATCCTTATGGATTTAGACTATAGGATTGCTAAGGGAAGGAGCTACACCGTCACCATTAGTAATGTGCACAAGCAATCCTATAAGTTATAGGAAGTTGCATACATGTACGGGAGGTACATATACGATATTCTCCAAAGTAGTGAAGATTTACTTATCTTCACAAGAATCTCACAGTATGATAAGGAGACTATGGGGTATTATGAGCAATACCCAAAGAGTGAGTAGTTTCACTCATGCACATCACTTGAGCAAGTAGTGAAGAATTTCAGCTACACTACTAAGGAAACCCATTAGATGGGATCACAATGATGGCTTTCATGAGATAGCATTGACGGGTGCTTATGTGATTCGAGTGATGGTTAGCAAGGCCATAAGCATGGCACTAGCTCTATGGTATAGGGCATAGATCCCTTAGTCAGGAATAGTTGGGGTACTCAATACATATATATTTATATCGGGATCTATAAGGAGGTACTTAGATTTAGTCTTGGTACCCAGGAACAAGTTGGTTTGGAACAGAAGGGGATATCCATTGTCACGTTGTTGTTTAGAACCAAACTAACTAGTTCGAGGACATGGGACTCATTTGAGTCCACTAACATGATTTTAGGATATGGGATTCATTAGAGTCCACCTATATATTTCATTATATATATATATATATATATATATATATATATATATATATATATATATATATATATATATATATATATATATATATATATATATATATATATATATATATATGGAATATATATTTGGTTTAGTGTACCTATCACATCGTGAATTGGAAGAAGGTTCCACTCGTATGGGACGGTGGAAACGACTTCCCTTTGAGCACTTATCTTCTATGGCCAAGAAGAAATGAACTCATCATTCATGGCATCATGTCTCACTAGATCAGAGGAGAGGTCTTAGTAGACATCTCCTTGGGAATGGGAGTTATCCTTCAGAGTTTAGGGAAGATTTATTCTTCCAGTAGAGAATGTGATAGGTGATTTTATCACCATTAGTATCACATACTCATCTTGAGGTTTTTAGGAAGGATAATTCCGTAAATTTTATTGGATCGTATAGATCCATGCACAGAGTATGGTTGGCATGGATAATTCTTTATTATGGATACATATGTGTTTATAGTATAACGTCACATTATTGATGACCATTTTAGTAGAGGGCTTTGACCCTTATTATGAATTTATTTTCTCCACACTTCACTACATACACCTTCATTAGTTAGGGGAGATATGTTCTCCATATTCATAGGAATGTGTATAATGAGGGATTATGCATGATTCATGGAAGAGAGGAGCAAATAAATTCATGAGTTTCTCTTTTAAGAAAAGGAGAAAGTGGGAATCAGCTTAGAGATCCATGAGAGATCTCACTTTAGTTCAATGGTCTCACTTTAACTCTTGCTCTTTGAGAGAGAAAGAAGGAAAGGAAAACATGATTTCTTCATAGGAGAAGAATAGAGTATGTTTTCCCTTAGAGAGAAGAGGTGTTTAGAAAACATCTCTTAGTCCATATTTCAGAAGAAACTCATTTCCTCTACTTTTTAATGTAACTTTCCTTTACATGGGAGTATCATTCTCCACTATTTTGGGAGGAAAAAGTATGGAGAGCTTATATATGTGTTCTCAATTATGGATGAGTAGAGCAAATGGATTCAAAAGAGTCTCTTCCAAAGGGAAAGGGAAAGTGGAATAGTTTCCACTACCAAAGCTCTTTTCCTTAGAAGAGACTACACAGAGACATAGAGAGCGTTTTACTTTCTCATTTTGGTTTTGTAGATAGGAGTAGCACTCTTCTATCAAAGGCAAGAGGGAGATCAGTGAATCATGATGGTTAGATTGATTCTCACTTGTAAAATCTAGAGAGAAGCAGTTATGCTATTTTTAGTTATGGTCTTTGACTAGATGAGATAATCTAGTTATTGACATTAGTTAGACTGGGAGTAGATTGATGATACTTATCTTTTGAGTTTCTAGGAGATAAGGATATATCTAACCTATTAGGATACCAAACTCTTAGTTGGTGTTACATCATGAGTATGATGAGTAAACATCAGTTAGGAGGATGGGTACTTAGGGATTATCTGAATCTAAAGCGGAATGCTTTCTGCATTCATATGGCAAACTATAGGGAAGAGAAATATTAGACTTTGCACAAGTGCCGATAGATGCTCTTCCAATAGAACTTAGTCCACAGGTAATGGATGAAAAACCATAGACTTCTTGGTTGGTGAAATGTAGAGATTGCATTTTACTTCCGTGAGCTAGATGATGGATTTGCATAGTTCACAAGGTAGTTAGGTTAAACTATTACTTGTGAGTACACTCAAGGTTAGGAAGACCTAGAGTGCTACGAGGGCAATCTATCATTTAGTCTTAGATGGGTTTGGAGTCACTTGTTATGGGAAATTGTTCTATATCTTTAGAGGATTTATGTTTTATTATCTCCATTATAGTATGGTCAAGCTTATGAGCTTGACACTTTACATTTTCTTTTTATACTATTACTTCATAAAGGGTACATCTTATGGACTTAGCTAATTTTGGTGATGCTATATGTCATGGGAGTGATAGTTTAGAAGTTGAATGTATATGGGAGATAGTAGACACCACTCAGACGGTTTCCCATCTTTGACATGATCTCATATGAGACTATTTAAGGGGAAGGATACGGGGAAACAACACACACAGAGATGACCATGTACATAGAGTACATGGGGTTCAGGGGAGTCCGAGTACTTCCTTCTACCATTATAGACACTTCATTTACATTTTCGAGGACGAAAATGTTTTCAAGGGGAAGGAAATGTCATATGATATTTATATAGGAGTTTTTTAGATAATGCCACATGGCACAACTATGTATTACTCCACCTTGGTAGCGAAAGTAGAGGAGATCATTCTCAGGCTTGGCTGGAGGAGAACATGACATTTTTGTGTTTGTAGGACGGAAGTTCAAGCTTGCAATGGCGTGTTGGCAAAAGAGAGGAGGCTTGCGATGCAAAAGGAATGTAATAAGAGCATTCTATTGAAACATCAAGATTACACTATGATTGAGGTGGATTTCATCTACATGGAAAAGCTATTGTTTGGATTACGTTAGTATATATCAATTGAAGAGTTCTTTTATTTATGCACATTTATTGTATTTTGTTTTCTAAATTTTTTTATGGATAACTTACCAATGTAAAATCCTAGAGCTTTACACATGTAAAAGGAGAAAAAAGAGCTCAAATTCCACAAATTTGAGATGGTTGAACTTGAGAAACAATCAATCCATTAATCACCTAAAAGCATATCAAATTAGATCTTCACTTTTCCTAAATTGTAGGAAAGTGAATTAATTCTCTTCAACAACTAATCCTGCTTTCATTTGAATTCAAACTCCACTTGTGAAAGTCTTGGAGGACTTTAAGATTTTATATAAATAGTTAAAATCCCCTGTACATTACATGGAAGCAATATACATACACTTTTGGTCATCATTGTCTTGCTCCTTCATTTCTCTACATCATCTTCTTCAACAATAGTGAGCTTGGATAGGTCAGTGCTCTCTCTACAAATATCTAAATTTGATGAATGAGCATCTATTTAAAAGATATTGGTGTTTAGTTTATGTGGACAAAGGTTTAAAGAATTTGGTTTTGTAGATTGGGAGAAGTCATAGTTTTTCTCTCTCAATGTCTATCTCTATAGGCCTAAAAAATAGGAGGTACCACTCTTGAGTGTCAAGTTCATTCAAGAGGAATATTTTTCTTATTATTTGTACTCTTTTGCATTTTATACACTCAAAACTATGTGTATCATTCCTCCAAAAGGATGATGTTTTTTGTAATCATGCTAGCTGCTATGAGCATTTCAAGTTGATTGTTCTTTAATTGTAATCATGCTAGCCGCTATGAGCATTAAATATACTTGGCAAAATACTCAATTTCAAAAGAACCCTCAACCTATGAGGAGGCAAATAGAAAACCTAATTGAAGAAGGACATGAAAGAATAATAGATGTAGCGAAGGAGATGGATACTTGGGATTTGGTTTCAATGACACCTAATCCAAAGGTAATTGGATGAACATGGGTATATAAACTCAAAAGAGATTCAAATGGATTGATTCGCAGGTAGAAGGCAAGATTAGTTGCAAAATGATGCTCACAAACTCATGGTATAGACTATGAGGAAACATTCTCACTAGTTGCAAAGATGACTACAATCAAAACATTGATAAGTGTAGCTACTGCAAGAATTGGGAGGCTCCTCCAACTTAATGTAAAAAAAAAAAGCATTTCTAAATGGTTGGATAGTGAAGGGATATACATGTCACAACCTCTGAGTTTTGAAAATCCTAATCATGCATGTTATGTTTGCATAAGTAAGAAAGCATTTTATGGATTGAAAGAAGCTCCTAGAGCTTGGAATTATAGGTCGATTACATATCTTCAAGATCAAGGGTTCAGACCTAGCAACTCAGATCCTTCTCTATGCATCAAAAGGGATCACAATAAGGTTATCTATCTATGTGTTTATGTACATGACATAATTGTGATAGGTGATGATCTAAATGACCTTCAAAGGATCAAGAGACACATGCAAAAGGAGTTCAAAATCAGCGATTTAGTTGAGCTCACATTCTTCCTAGATATGCAGGTCATATACAGAGCTGAAGAAATGTATTTGACTCAGAGGAGATACATTTTGAATCTACTTCTTAAGTTCAAAATGGAGAACACCAAACCTATACGTATACCTTTGGAGATGGATCATAAACTAAGTGTTTATGAAGGTGAGAAAATTGAAGAGATTAAAGAGTATCAAAGCTTGTTATGTAGCTTGATATATGCTACTCATGCAAGGGCAGACATCTCGTATAGTGTAGGAGCGCTAAGATAAGTCATGCACTCACTAGTGTTGGTACATTTTACCCAAGCCTACATGCTTGATATTATGATCATTTGTAAGTCACATGTGTAGTCATGTGAACACCTCTTGTAAAAGAGTACTTTTTATCTCTTGTAATTGAAAAAAGGAAAAAGGGAAAAGATGGCTTATCTCATCCATGATGTAAAAGCAAACTCGTGGCTCTAACTACCTAAAACCATGCATTTTTGAGCTGAGGGAATATCTCCTACCTTTGGAGATCACTTTTAGGTGGAGCCATTCGAATTCGAATTCAAAACTCCCTGCAAGAATAGCTATAAAAAGAGCAAGAAGGAAGAGGCGATTAGCAAGCCTTGTACGTGACCACTTCATGTCATTTTGTAGAGATTGAAGAGCTTACTCCATAGCTCTATCATGCTACTCCCATTGTGCAAACATTCATTGCCAATGCATATCAATTTTCAAGGTCATTGGATTTACAGTTTTGGAGATATCTACAGTTTACTACTCACTTTTCTATCTCTGCAGAGCCTCGAGAATGGTGGGCATAATTGTGGATGGAGTTCACAACAATGAAGAAAAGCCCAAAGCAAAATGTGACTGATTATGTCACAAAGATGAAGGAGATTTCCGACCAACTTGGAAGCATTGGAGAGGTATTTGAAGAGGAGAAAATCATTAGACAAATCATAAATGGAATCAAAGCAGACGACAAGTGGGAGTCATTCACAACAGCCATGGATTTATACATGGATATGCATGTACCTGACCTCAACACACTCATGGGCCAACTCTTCACTCATGACGCAAAGATTAGCAAAGGTGGTGAGTCCCCAAGAGGTAATCAAACTTCTGCCTTATATTCTGATAAAGCTAAGGTCAAGGACAAGTCAAAGAATATGAAGAATGAAGATGAAGGTAGCTCTTTCCAAGCAAACTTTGCATGTAGAGGAAGAGCTAGAGGAAGAGGCAAAGGTGGAAAGCAAGGCAGGGGGAGATTCCAATCATCTCAACCTTGCAATATATGTGGCTTATCTAACCATACTACTGAAGAATGTTTTGGGAACTCGAGGAACTCAAGAGGAAGAGGATTCAATAGAGGTGGCTATGGATCAAATAGAGGCAGAGACAATGGAGGCTACAATAACAACAACAACTACTACAACAACAATTACAACAATAACAACTATCAAAGTGGCCATAGAGGAAGGAGAGACTACAATACCTATGCAGAGGACCAAAGTCAAGAAGATTCATTATTGATTATGAATCTATCAGTGAAGAAGGGTAAGGATGATGATCACATATTTTACATTGACTCGGGATGCTCAAACCATGTAGCAGGAAATGTGGCGTCACTTTCTGATTTGGAAGATCCTCATAACAAGCATGAAGTGCAGACACGAGATGACACAAAGCACTCAATGGAGAAGATAGGTAATGTGAAGACATCAGATGGGAATATGAACCTCTTAAGCAAAGTCTTGTATGTCCCTACAATTACCAAAAATTTAATAAGTGTTGGACAGATTGTTGAAAAAGGATTGCACGTTAGATTCAACCGATTTGGAGCATATGTTGAAGACCCAAGGCAAGGGTTTCGAAGGATTTCCAAAGGAAAAAGACAGGAAGGCTTTTCACTTTTGAAGTGGAAGATACAAAGAACATAGCTTTGTTTAGCTATGCATCTCAAACTCTAAGAGAGTTGGAGATATGGCACAAAAGGCTTGCTCACATTGGTGAGAGAACACTCAAACAAATTTGCAGGGACCAATGTGTACTTGGTTTGCCTAATACCACAAGGCAACACATGATTTATAAGTGTGAAGCTTGTCAACTTGGCAAGGCTCATAGACAACCTTTAAATAAGAAAGGATATATGTATCAAAATCCTTTGGATGTAGTGCACACAGATGTGTGGGGTCCAAGTAAGGAGCCATCTATATCAGGCTCAAGATATTACGTGTCTTTCATAGATGATTGTAGTAGGTGGACCATTCTGTTTTTCATGAAGCACAAGGATGAAGTGTTTAATTGCTTTAAGAAGTATATTGCTCTTGTTGAAAACCAAATAGGTAGGACTTTGAAAAGACTCAGATCAGATGGTGGAGGAGAATACTTCTCTTCTGAATTTGATGCCTTCTTGCATGAAAGATTCATTAAAAGGGAAGTCACTACAAGGTATACACCTGAACTCAATGGTGTAGCAGAGAGGAGAAACAAAGCTATTGTCGAAGCTGGAAGGTACATGCTCAACGAAAAAGGGATTGCCAAACTACCTATGGGCAGAGGCTGTGTCTACAGCCACATATCTCATAAATAGACTTCCATCTAAGTCACTAGATGGAACCACTCCATATGAAGTGTTGAATGGAAGAAGACCTAGTCTAGAGCATTGTAAAATCTTTGGATGCTTAGCCTATGCTCACATTCCTTCTCAAGTAAGAGGGAAATTGGATCCCAAGGCAGAGAAGTGTGTATTCATTGGTTATGATCAAAACCAAAAAGGATATAGATTGTACAATCCAACCAATAAAGGATTTTCTGTGAGTAGAAATGTAATTTTTTATGAAAACAAGTCATGGTTTGATGATGACAGGAAAGTGAAGCTGCCTTATGACTTGGATGAAGATTTTCCATCACTTCAACCAAAGGAGCCAAAGCAGATTTAAGAAAGTGATTTAGAGGTTGACTTAGAAGACTTGGAAAGACTAAAGCTATGGAAGAACAAAGGTAAAGCAAAGATGCAGGATGCTACATATGGACCCGAGAGCTCACATCAACCACTTCGAGGTCTCCAAGGGAGAAGAAGAAACCAAAGAGGTTTGGTTATGATACTTCTTTGGTCACCAAGCACTCAATCTACATTCCAAAGGATTCAACCGATGAAGAACCTACCACATTCGAAGAAGCACAAAGCAAGAAAGCTTGGAGAGATGCAATGGATGAAGAAATGGAAGCCTTGAAGGAGAATGACACTTGGGAGCTTGTACCTAAAAAGCCATCTATGAAGGTAATTGGATCTCGATGGATATACAAAATCAAGAGCAATCTAGATGGAAGTATAAATAGACACAAAGCAAGGTTAGTTGCTAAAGGGTTTGCTCAAACCCATCGTATTGATTATGAGGAGACTTTCTCTCCTGTTGCAAAAATACCTACAATTAGGGTTCTCATTAGTCTTGCTGCATCTAGAAATTGGAATATCTATCAACTTGATGTAAAGAATGCTTTCTTGAATGGATGGATTTATGAGGAAGTGTATATGGCACAACCTCCTGGATATGAGGATGCACATCATCCTAACTATGTATGCAAACTAAAGAAAGCTTTGTATGGATTGAAGCAAGCTCCAAGAGCTTGGAATTTCAGATTGGTGACTTATTTGCAGGACCAAGGATTCAAAGCTAGCAAGGCGGATACCTCTTTGTTCATAAAGAGGAATGGATCTGAAGTGATCTATTTATGTGTGTATGTTGATGATATTATTATCACAGGCAATGATCTTGAAGGAATCAAATAGGTAAAGACTCAAATGAAGGAGGAGTTCAAAATAAGTGACCTCGGACCACTCACTTATTTTCTTGGATTGGAGTTGATCTTCACAGATTCAGGTATATACATCACACAAAGGAATTATGTCCATGATATGCTCGTCAAGTTCAAGATGGAAAATACCAAGTGTGTAGGTACACCTATGGAGCAATACCATAAGCTTAGTGCTTATGAAGGAGAGCCAATTGAAGACATCACAAGCTATCAAAGCTTGGTTGGAAGTTTGAACTATGCAACACTCACAAGGGTGGATATATGCTATAGTGTTAGCATGTTGAGTCAGTTTATGCATAAGCCGAGAAGACCACATATGGAAGCGGCCAAGAGAGTCCTCAAGTACCTAAAGGGGACTATGAATGAAGGTTTGTTCTATTCATATACTTCAGTTATTGAGCTAAAGGTCTACTCAGATGCAGATTGGGCCGGATCTAGAGATGATAGAAGAAGCACATCCGGGTATATATCGTTTGCAGGTTCAAAAATCATTTCTTGGTCATCGAGGGAGCAATCAACTGTGGCATTATCTTCTACCAAAGCCGAATATAGAGTTTTGGCTAATGCAACTCAAGAAATCATGTGGTTAAAGTCTTTGTACACAGATCTTGGACTTCATTCTTCAACACCTCACATTTTTGGTGACAACACAATCTCACTACATCTAGCAGCTAATCCGGTATACCATGCTAGAACCAAGCATATTGAAGTCCACTACCATTATGTAAGGGAGATGCTAATGAGCAAGGATATTCAACTATCCTATGTCTCTACAGATATGCAATGTGCAGACATGTTGACTAAAGCTCTTGATGGTACAAAGTTAAGTAGATTCAAGTTGATGATTGGCTTGCAAGAAATCAAGGACAATTGGAGACTTATTTGGAGGCTAAGCACGTTAGGCTTGAGGGGCAGCTATTGGTGCATTTTACCCAAGCCTACATGCTTGATATGCTTGATATTATGATCATTTGTAAGTCACATGTGTAGTCATGTGAACACCTCTTGTAAAAGAGTACATTTTATCCCTTGTAATTGAAAAAAGGAAAAAGGAAAAAGATGGCTTATCTCATCCATGATGTAAAAGCAAAATCGTGGCTCTAACTACCTAAAACCACGCATTTTTCAGCTGAGAGAATATCTCCTAACTTTGGGATCACTTCTAGGTGGAGCCATTCGAATTCGAATTCAAAATTCCCTCCAAGAATAGCTATAAAAAGAGCAAGAAGGAAGAGGCGATTAGCAAGCCTTGTATGTGACCACTTCATGTCATTTTGTAGAGATTGAAGAGCTTACTCCATAGCTCTATCCTTCTACTCCCATTGTGCAAACATTCATTGCCAATGTGGTTGTAATCATATGTGAATCTATACATTTGTCATTATCTACTTCTCTGTTTTGTTCTCTGCTATACTCACTCAGAGCAGTAACTTCAGAAGGTCATATCTCGCTTTATACTCAACAGTTTTCAGTGTTTTAACATGCCTTGGATAGCTCTTACTGTCTAGTTTTTCCATATCAATTTTTAAGGTCATTGAAGTTACAGTTTTTGAGAAATCTGCATTTGCCTACTCACTGGTCTATCTCTATAGAGCCCCGAGAATGGTGGGCATTATCCAAAAATGTTTGAATCTTCTTCTCAGTGCTCAGTCCATCATTTGAAGTGTTTTAACTTGGATTGGGAAGCTCGGTAAGTCTATTTGCTATACCCAAAAGGAAATTTTCTAATTCTTACCAGGTTGAGAGCACTGTTTATTTTTTCTAGCAGGTGTATGTCAAAAAATAGCAAGTTTTGGGAGCTAGTCATTTTGCAACTAGTCTGTCTTGACTTAAACGTTTGGGATACATGTTCCAAAGTACTTGGCTGATATTTTGGTGTATTTAGGATGCTCAAAGGTTCTACTAATCAACTCTGAAGTCTCAGTTGGCTGGTGTGAAGATCGTTGTAGGCATCCACCATCTCTCTTCAGAACTAGGAAGATCACACATGGATGGAGCCAACAAAGTACTTAAGTACTACAAAGGTACAATCAATGAATGTATATTCTATCTTTACTCTTCAGATTTAGATATCAAAATATATTCTGATGCAAATTGGGCAAGAGCTAAGGATGAGAGAAGAAGTACCTCTGGTTACTTAGCATTTGCAAGCTTAAAGATACCATCATGGAGTTCCAAGAAGCAACCAACAATCACTTTATCCTGAATTGAAGTAGAGTATAGAGGTTTGACCATAGTAACTCAAGAGGCAATATGGTTAAAAGCATTGTATATAGATTTGGGGCTTATGAGTTCCAAACCTTGCATATTTGGAGATAATGTGAGTTCCAAGCATCTAAAAGCAAACCCTTTTTTCCATGCAAGGAACAAACACATAGAGTTTCATTACCACTTTATGAGGGAGAAGCAGGAGATTGACATTTTGTTTGTTCCAAATCAAAAGAAAGCAGTAGATATGATGACAAAGGCACTTGATGCAATAAATCTTTGTAGGTCTAAATCAATGGCATGTATTCAACCCATTAGAGGATGAAGACTCAAGCATAATTTAGCTTGAGGAAAAGTTGTTGCAACATCAATCTTACACTATGCTTGAGGTGGATTTGATGTACATCAAAAATCTATCGTTTGGATTACATGGGAAGATATCCATTGGAGAGTTCTTTGATTTATGATCCTTTATTGTGTTCTTTCTAAATTTTTTTATGGGTAATTTACCAATGTAAAAGGGTAGAGCTTTATAGATGTAAAAGAACAAAACGATATCTCAAATTCCGAAAATTGGAGGTGGTTGAGCTTGCCACTCAATCAATCAATCAAACATCTAAAAGTAGATTAAATTAGATCTTCACTTTTCTTAGATTGTATGAAATTGAATTGATTCTCTTCCATAACTAGTCACCCTTTCATTTGAATTCAAAATCCACTTGTAAAAGTCGTGGAACATTAGAGTCTCTATAAAGATCTTAAATCACTGGTACATTACATGGAAGAAATATACATACGCTTTTAGCCATCTTTGTCTTGCTACTTCATTTCTCTATATCATCTTCTTCAACAACAGGGAACTTGCAGAGGCTGCTGCTCTCTCTACAAAGCTCCAAATTGGATGAGTGAACATTCATTGGAAAGATAGTTTTGTGAATTTTATGTATAGAAATGTTCAAAGCATGTGGTTCAATATATTTGGAAAAATCTTAGTCTTTTAGTATCATGGTCAACAGGGAACTTGCAGAGGCTGCTGCTCTCTCTACAAAGCTCCAAATTGGATGAGTGAACATTCATTGGAAAGATAGTTTTCTGAATTTTATGTATAGAAATGTTCAAAGCATGTGGTTCAATATATTTGGAAAAATCTTAGTCTTTTAGTATCAGGGTCTATCTTTGTGGAGCCCTAAAAAAAGGAGCTACCACTATTGAGTGTCAAGTTCAGTTTAGAAGTATATTTTGCTTATGACTTGTACTCTTGTGCATTTCATACACTCAACCCTATGTGTACCATTCATCTAAAAATTTTTTCTCCAATTGTAACCATGCTAGCTGCTATCAGCATTTGAAGCTGATTGTTTCATCCAAAGATAGAAAGTTTTTTAAACTAGACAATGCACAAACCTATCTGTCTTGTATCAACTCTTTCTTCTTGATGCTTCAAAGTACATAGTGGCTTTTATTTCACTTATCACATGCCTATAAGGTCTATTTGAGTCTCCATAAGCTCAAGGTCTGGTCCTATGCTCGTTGTCTAGATCAAACTTCTTCACTTCACATCTCAGTTTTCTACCTCCTACAAGCTTCTCCAAGTTCTTTCATAAACAAATTGCTTATCTCTACTTGGCATGATTGTCAATTGTGCAACTATTGATATTGTTGTGCTACGATGGATTGCATATATTAAAGTCATAAATGGAGAGTTTTTTCATATAATACGGAAAAATAATTTTTTCCTTACTATGCTTTCAAGGGCATGATATGATCATCTTTAGTTGCAAGAAAGTGGAGATTCCCCAAAACGTGCTTATGATATTTGTTCTTATGTCTATGAAAGATTTGATGATGGTAAATATGAAGGAATTTGGTAAGATATTGGATTCTAGTTGAGTAACTTGTGTGGACATACTCCGTGGACATCAAAATATTTAGAAAGTATTAGGAAGATGGCATTCAACTTCTTTTTACAAGATGGTTGGATATGGAAACATGCTCATAGGAAAGTAAAATTTCATCAACATGTAGTTGGAAAGAAGAATTTTCAAATGAGCATAATGAAAGATTTGCATGAATGTTTATGGCTTGTTCATAGGGATTTATTTGAACCTATGAGAAGATAAGGGAGAGGTATATTGGGCCAAGTATGTATGTAAATGTATCATCATATGTGAGATCATATAAACATTCCCTAATTCACTCACCAATGAAACACCAATATGGTTTGCATCCAAAGTATGCTCCAAGCATTCATTATAACTCGATAGTTTATTTAGTGATAATGCTTTTGGGTATTAAGAATATGTGCTACATCTTTATTCTAGATAAAGATTTAACAAATCTTGTTGAAGGTAGAACATTAGGCCCTAAATCAACTACCAATGTATGTAAATATGTACCACATCTTTATTCCATATAAAGATTTAACAAATCTTGTTGAAGGTAGAAAATTAGGCCATAATCAACTACCAATGATCATAATGGGGAGTTCATGATGTCTTATGAATCCATTGAGCTTCTTCAAGTGAATAATTTTTATATTTAACTAAATATCTATGATATTGGTTACATGTGCATGTAGTAGTAACATCATATTCAAGTATTTTATTTGGAACTAGTATTTCAGCATCCTCTTCAAATAAAGGAGGACCATCTAAAATATGATTGAGTGGTAATGTTCCTTTAAATTGTTTCAATAAACTAATATGAAAAGAAATATGTATATTCCAATGAGAAGGTATGTCTAATCTAAAAGCATTCTTATAGACTTCTCTCTTGAAGGTAGCCTTGCATCTTTAGTGACTATGCTGAGAAGTTTTTTCTATCCAATTTTTCAATGAATGATGGAAATCCATCTCCCATCTTGCTCGTTGTTGCTTTGATACCATAGTTTGAGGAGATGGTGGATAGTTTTCAGAAATGAAGTGGTGTTGCTTAAACTTGCTTCACACTAGCAAAGAATAATTATTGGAAAGTTCAGTGGGCCTCTTTTGCTAGCTAATGCTCATAAATAATAATTTATGATGTTTGGAACATGATCCACTAATCAATAGATCAAAAAAATAGGAAGAAAATTAATCAAGATAAAAAACTTGCTATTCTTGTCTCTACACATGTTTAGTATATTGAACAGCTCTCTAGGCACACTAGCAACTAGCTTAATTCCTTTCGGTGATGCCTAAATAGCTTAGATAGCTACCAATCATGAGTGATTTCATAAAAAATGATGAACTACACGCTGAGTATGATGTTTAGCAAATCATAGGACATGCCTGACATTTTTGGGGTGTATCAATCAAATGAAGCGACATCTCAATTCACAATGTATCCTTATCAAAATGATCTCATGGAATGGAGATATCATGCAGGTCTTTTGATCCTCCTTTTATACTTAAGTTTGGAGCCAATGTTTTGAATTCAAATTCAAAAGTTCACCTAAAACTGAATCCTAAAGTATGGGATATATTCTCTCATCACTCAACTACCTAATGGATTGAGATTTGATGCTTTGTAATTCCACATGCGATTGGTGCACTTTTACAAGAGTAAATGACTTGATTTTACAAGGGAGTGATCATATAAGAATTTATGATAAAATATGCTAATCATCCAAGTATGTGGGCTTGGATTCTCTTGCATTAGAAAATAAACTATGAACCTGGCCCAAGATCTATCCCCTCAACGCAAGAGAAGGATGCATCATCTCAAGATGATGAGTCTAAAAGTCACAAGCCTATCATCACGTAAGCGGAAAGGCCATTTCCACGTTCACGGAAGCGACTCTATGATTTTTCAAACCCCTTCTAACAATAACTAAAGAAAGTTCACATGGACCAAGGCATTTGTAGAGCACAAAGGAACAAAAATGGGAAAAGTTCATGTTATAAATACAGGTTGAATAGATGAGCTCATTCAAGAACAAGTAAAGGAACCACCCAATGTGGAAGAGGCACTCTGTCATGGACAAAGGAAACATCCTAAACCTTGGA
Source organism: Ceratopteris richardii (assembly GCA_020310875.1). NCBI lineage: Eukaryota > Viridiplantae > Streptophyta > Polypodiopsida > Polypodiales > Pteridaceae > Ceratopteris > Ceratopteris richardii. The sequence continues at coordinate 77,159,491 of CM035427.1, read as the reverse complement.
TTCCATGTAAATCCTATATTTAATGATTGTTTGAAAATTAGGAGAAACCATTGCTTCCATTTCCTTTGCAACATGACAAAACCCTAAGATCCACTATCTATTTTGCTAAATTCTGAGATTTGGAGGTCCTCTTTGGATTGTTGACATCATTGAAGATATCATCAACTCGTAACCACCCTTGGGAACTGCCCTTGAAATCCTATATAAGGAGGCCTTCGCCACATAGATACTCATTCTTGCCAATACCAATCTTGGGAGCTCAAGGAGTCGTGACTGCCAAGTAAGTACTCTCCACGTTCTTGTTATAGTTCTTATCTTGTTCCTTGTTCTAGTTCTGCCTAGTCTAGTTCTTGGACATCATATCTTGTCCTCTTGTAATCTCGTAGTACGAGATCTTGTCGAGTTATTTCCTGTATCTAGTTCATCTCCCTGAAGGGAATTCTTGTAATCCTGATCTCTCTTGACATTCTAGAAAGACTAGCTTCTATTCAATAATAGGGACCATGGAGAATGTTTATGAAAAGATTGTGGCATCACATCAAAGTCTTCTACAATAAATCAAGGTCCTAACTCATAGACAGATAGAAATCGAGATGGAACATCCCGTGCATGTAAGCATGGTCATCCAGGAACTACAAGAATGACTGAGGAATCTTCAAGCAGATCAAGGAAGCATTAAAGTGAACCAACATCCTCATTCATCTTTCATGAAGGAACCCAAAATTTTCATGCCATAAAAGTTTGATGGCAATCGCACAAAGTTCTGAGGGTTCCTACAACAAGTCAAATTGTACATCCGTATGCAGCCTGATAGATACCCTAATGATCCCTCAAAGGTTGGTTTTATTTGAACCTTGCTCTATGGTCAAGCATTATCATGGTTTGCCCCAATCTTGGAGAAAGATATGGTAGTACTTCATGACTATTAGGGGTTTCTTTGAGAACTCACCGCCACATTTGGAGATGAAGACACGAGTCGAGTGGCAGAAACAAAACCTCGGAAGCTACATCAAGGTAACGACCCTGCCTCTACCTATGCATCATCTCTCTCTCTCTCTCCCTCTCTCTCTCTCTCCCTCTCTCTCTCTCTCTCTCTCTCTCTCTCTCTCTCTCTCTCTCTCTCTCTCTCTCTCCCCCCCCCCCTCTCGCTCTCTCTCCCTCTCTCGCTCTACGTGCTCTGTCATAGCAGCACCAACGCCCATGGCCTCTCTATTTTGTGTGCTCAAACCACCATCTCTGAAGGCATCTTCATCATGTGCAACACTTGAAGGGGGGGCGGGAACCTATAGAATCTCTCTCTCTCTCTCTCTTTCTCTCTCTCTGTCTCTCTCCTTCCTTTCATGTATGATCCTGTTAGAGGGCCGCCGAACCAGGATAGATGAACCCGGATAGGTGCCGTAAAAAGTGCATTTGCGAAAACATTGTAGCAGATTTCTATTTAAAGCGCATAAAGGAAAGCGGTTAGGATCGGCAGTTTTTCGGAAGGAGTCTCTGTTCTGTTGAGCGCTGTAGTGAGTAGGGTTGATCACATCGCGAACTGAAGTATTTGGAGATTGCAGGTATCTCATTTAGTCTGTTGTCTGTTATAGTGAATCAATTTGGGATATTGCGAGCATCATATTTTAAGACTATGTATGAGATATTGATGAATACATCGAGTTCTGTTTCATTCTATTCGTATTTAACTATTCTGCGATTCTCTTGGTTGAACAGATTTCCATTCGGTAGTCTTGTGTTATGAGTCTATTTGATGATCAGTTATATACGATTCTGTATCTCTTCTATCGTGAGATTGTGTGTTTGTCTGCGGTTAAGTGACCAGATTCGAGACAATAGTCTGCGTTCACTGATAATTCGATAAGATCTGTATGTGGACAAAAGTATTGGTAAGTTTATCAATTGCGGTAGGAATTTATGACTTGAATCAGTATACGAAAAGTTTGGCGTAATCTCGATTATCTTTGTCCGTGTTCGGCGTACTTATCTGTCACCCGGAATCGTCATATTGAATAGTATTCAATTACTGAAAAGTGCATATTCTATTATTTACAAGTCATAACAGTACCTCTACTCCATTACCATAGCAGATTCAGGCTAAAAGTCTTAATATTCACCGTGCTGAAGAATAGTCAGTATTCAGATTCACCCACTGTGCTAAGACGTGAGGAAGTATTATGACTGTGTGAAGAATTGGGAAAATAGTACAAGGCCTCTGTTTAACAGACCCCTACCACTCCCAAGAACCCGAGGACCCGATAATACTCTTCCGAAAGTTGGATAGAAGTATTATTCGTTCAACATTGGCGATCCTGCTGGGGACGTGGCATTAAGATTGCCTGGTATTTTGTTCGAATTAAATTTTGTTGGATAGACAGTAGCAACAGAATCAGATTGTTGCAAAACTATTTTGCTCGTAATACTATATGATCAGTACGAAAATGCTACATGCCGATTACTCGATCAGGTGAAAAGTATCCCAAGAATCATCAGTTAGGGGTATTAAGAACAACTCTGGGAGGTACTAGTATAATTAGACCTGACCCAGTTGTCGAAAAAGTGACGAACGATAACATTGATTCTCGTGAGATTACGGTAGAATGTAGTACATCTCTAGAACTGTCTGGTATCACTACGGTGCAGACTGTCAAAAATACAGCAATTTTGGAATCTCCCAAGACGCAGTTGGAATCTAGTCTAAAAGTTTTCGGAATAGATTCAGATACGATTAGAAACACTTTAGGGAAGGAAATTGATACAGGCGAATCTACACTGTATCCGGTCACAATTTCGAATCCTTCCGGTGGAGTTTCGGTAAGAAAAACACCGTTTTTCGGTGACGATTCAGTAGTTTCGGCTGAATCTTCAGCTCAACTACAACGTTTGGGAGCAAGTCCTCCTACTCTGGATATCAAGGAGGAAGGAAGACTATTTGAAACAGAAATTCGCAATATAGTAAGTAAACTAATTGCACCGGAAAGCGTGCCATTTGGTGGAACAAATTCCGGTAGTTCAGAAACTCAAAACAGAAATACAGAAGCAGTGTATAATACATTTACGATGAATGAACAACCGCAACGACAGTTAGGTCAACCAAGATTGGCTCCAACGGGAGTAACATACACAAAGTTTAGTGGATTTCCAGGAGATGATCCAGATGCTCACGTGCGCACCTTTGAAATTAGTTACGCTGTCCTCAATCATCCACCGGATCCGGCATACAAAGCATTTGTTTTTCAATCTACACTTGTGAATGAAGCAGCAAGATGGCTTACTGAATTTGATATTAATCATTTCGGTACTTATGAAGCAGTACGAGATGCTTTTCTGCAGCGATTCAGGCTGAAAAAGAATCCTGCAGAGATCTTTGAGTATTTACAGAACAACAGACAGAAACCAAATCAAACTGTACAAGAGTATGCTACCCTTTTCAGAACTCATTTAAGACAGTTACCCCAGGCTCATGCTAATTTACCAGACGATGTTATTACACAGTGGTTTATCAATGGCTTACTTCCTCAACTTAGGCAAATCATGATTATAAGATGTGTAGGAGCCATGACCCTCGATGCAGTGATCGCAATGACCCTTCAGCTGGAAAACAAAGTTGGTGGATTTTCAGAGGATTTGGAATGGATTAAAACAAACAAACATGTGGCTGAAGATATAACTAGGCAAGTATATTGCACCACCTGCAAGAATTCAGGACATACTAGTGCCCAGTGTGCGTTAAATCAGACCTATTGCACCATCTGTAACATTGTGGAACATACCACTGAGAATTGTGCATACAATGCCAGAAGACAAGGAGCAGCAACAGTTACTGCAATTATTCAGGAACAAGGGCAGCCATCCAATCAATATGTACCCCCACATTTGAGACACAATCAACAACAAGGGTATCGACATTATCGAGGACAGAGGAACAACAACTACAATACACCGCGCTGGCAGAATGGACCACCACCGGAAAATCATAATTTACCACCACCTCGATGTCATTTCTGTGGACAATTGGGCCATATTAGACGATTCTGTAGAGATGCAGCGGAATATGATCAAAGGAAAAAGGAACGTCAAAACCCAATGGCCAATGTGGTAACGATCACACCTGTAGAGACGCAGGCAGCAGCAGTTCAAACTCGTTCCGGTAAACAATTGCAACCAGTAGCAGAATTATTTGAACCAGGGATACGTGAACAACATAGAATGTATCATAAAGCGAGCCAGTGGACTACCGAAGAACCATCTGTTTTTTCAGAATCTACTCCAGTTATCCAGTCCCCGGATACGACACAAGCTTGTGCTGACAATACAGAAGCAGGTACCTCATCTGCAGTAGAATTACCATCTTCAGACCAAGCTTCATCTTCAACAGTTCAGGAAGATGCAAATCAATTGCAACCAGCTTGGGATATATTGTCAAAAGCATCCATCACACTGCCTTTCGGGCAATTACTGGCATTAGTACCAGGAATACGCCAACAATTTCAACAACAGTCTACTACAAAATCTGCTTGCATTCCGGCTACCGCAACAGTACAACCAGAGCCAGACTCTATGGTAGATCACTCAGTTCCTCTGATTATGGTATGGTTTCATAAACATCAAATTCCACAAGTTTTAATTGATGGGGGGTCTGGCGTGAATATTGCCACTGCGTCACTTTGTAAGAAGTTAGGATGGACTAAGATAGAACCAGTTCAATTCTTTGTTAGGATGGCTGATCAATCTAGAGTTCATCCAGTAGGATTGGTCCGAGATATACCCATAACTGTCCAAGACACAACATTTAAGATGACTTTTGTTGTTCTAGAATTGCCGGAATCCACCCTAGATTACAATCTACTTTTCGGCCGTCCTTGGTTGAAACAAGCCAAGGTAATTCAAGACTGGTCAGCCCAGGAACTTACGTTCAAAGATAAACAGCGCAAATGTGTTGTAAAGTTAGATGCGATACAACCATGTGAGTTACATGCTCGACCATATTTTGCCGAACCTGTCCATATGTTAGATGGGTTGTCTGATGATGAAGAAGAAGAATTTCTGAAGAATAATGTTGATTTAATGACATTAGGAACTATTGATCTACAGTCTGTGGTAGATACCTGGAATGCTTCAGTATGTACAGTAATACCTATTGCCGAAGAAATTAAGGAGGAAGATACCATTCCGATTCACGGTAATGAACTACAGCAACTTCTTGAACCATCAGTTAATACAGAGAAATATCAACAATTTTATGTTCCAGAAGACCAGTTAATTACTTATAATCTTGGAGATGAAGATCACCCTCGTCCTGTAAAGATAAAGCAAAACTTACCTGAAGCCTTTCAAGCAGATTTAATCAAGTTACTCCAAGAATTTACTGACGTCTTTGCATGGGATTATAAAGACATGAAGGGCTTGGATCCTCGTATTTATCAACACAGAGTTATGCTAAAACCAGAAGCGAAACCGATAAGGCAAACGAGCTACCGGATGAATCCACATTATGCATCACAGGTAAAGGTTGAACTTGATAGGCTATTAAAAGTTGGATTCATAGTACCAATAGAACATGCGGAATGGATTTCACCGATTATAATTGTACCGAAGAAAAACAAGCAATTGAGAATTTGCGTAGATTATCGGAAATTAAATGCTGCAACAGTACCGGATCCTTTTCCGATTCCTTTTTTGGATACTATGCTTGACAAAGTAGCAGGTCATGAGATGTATTCATTTCTAGATGGATACAGTGGATATAATCAAGTAAGAATGGCTGAAGAAGATATACCAAAAACTGCATTTATTACAAATTGGGGTGTCTTTGCTTGTACAGTAATGTGGTTTGGATTGAGGAATGCGCCAAGCACATTTCAAAGATGTATGCAGGAGATATTTTCTCCTTATCTCACCTCATTTATGCAAGTATACCTTGACGATTTTTCAATTTTCGGTCAGATGATCGCACATCTGGTACATTTACGATGTTGCTTTCAGAGATGTAGAGAATATAGATTGTGTTTAAACCCAAACAAATCTGTATTTGCAGTTTCATGTGGTAAGTTACTTGGTCACATCATATCGGCACAGGGTATTCAAGTTGATCCTGATAAAATTTCAGTAGTATTAGAAGCTCCGGTGCCTAATACACCTAAGGAAGTAATGCGATTTATGGGTCAAGTGAGATGGCATGGAAGGCATTTACGGTGGCTTGCTCATGTGGCAATACCACTGAACAAATTAATTTCCAAGACGCCACGGCAATTCGAATGGACTCAGGAATGTCAGATAGCATTTGATCGATTGAAACAATTATTAACACAGGTTCCGATTTTACAGCCACCAGATTGGGATCAACCATTTCACGTATTTGTTGATGCATCTGATATAGCAATAGGAAGTGTACTGATGCAACAAACAGATAAATGGGTTAGACCAGTATACTATGCTAGCAGAAGATTAGCACCTGCAGAGAAGAACTACTCGGTGACTGAGAGGGAATGCTTAGGATTAGTGTATTCGGTAAAGAAATTCAGACATTATTTGCTGGGCCGAAAATTTACATTTCATGTCGATCATGCTGCACTTGTTTACTTGGTTCGACAGCAACATATAGGTGGCCGCCTAGCACGATGGGTTCTACTATTGCAGGAATTCGACTATGATGTCGTTCATCGGCCAGGTAGTTCACATGCTTTAGCAGACTTTTTGTCACGCTTAGATTCAGGTGAACCTCCGGATGGTATAAATGATACAACGCCAGCCATCTATACTTCAGAACCAACTACTGAGGAATTGTCAAACCAACCAGTACCAACTACGTATTATGATCAGTTATTGACCTTCCTTTCAAATGGATGTCTACCTTCTGAAGTCCCTACAGCTACACGTCGAAAAATTGCAGGTTTTAGTCGAAGATTCCGGTTAGTTGCTGGAGAACTTTATTATGCAGATCATACAGGAACCTTACTCCGGTGTGTTCCTACACACGAAGTAAATTCAGTCATCAATTTAGCTCACTCAAGTCCAACAGGAGGACATTTTGCAGCAGATCTTACCCACCGAAAAATTCTGCAAAGTGGACTTTGGTGGCCAACTGTGTACAGAGATGTATTGGAATTTATCAAAACTTGTGATAACTGTCAAAGAACTGGACAACCACTACAACGCCATTACTTTCCACTTCATCCAGTACTTCCTTTAGAACCATTTCAGAAATGGGGTCTTGATTTTATTGGTCCAATCACACCTCCCGCGGTATTCAGTAATAACAGGTATATATTGACTTGCACAGATTACGCAACCAGGTGGGCAGAAGCATGGCCTTTACGTTCGGCTACAGCAGTTGAAGTAGCGAAATGTTTATTATCAGATGTCTTTCCAAGATTTGGGTTGCCACTAGAGCTTGTTTCAGATCAGGGCACCCATTTTATGAACAATTTGATGAAAGCATTAACACAGTCATTCCAGATCAGTCATAAATTCAGCTCCCCATATTATCCTCGTGCAAATGGATTGGCAGAAAGTACCAACAAATCTTTGCTGAACATGCTTCAGAAATTGACTAGAGAAACACCGGAAAGATGGGATCAGTTGCTACCTGCAGTCTTATGGGCCTATCGCACTACATATAAGGTAACCACCGGCTTGACACCATTCAAGTTAGCCTATGGACTAGAAGCAATAGCTCCGATGGAAATTGTAATACCAAGTTTAAGAGTAGCAATTTCTCAGAAGCTTCTACCCGAAGAGTCATTGGTATTTCGGTTAGAAACACTTAGAGAATTAGATGAGCACAGATGGCTCAGTTTCTTAACTATGAAAGAAATCCAACTAAGACAGGCCAGGACACAGGACCGCAATTTAAAGACCTCAGTATTTTCGGTAGGACAGCTTGTTCTTTTCTACAATGCTAAGTCCAACAGATCAGCAGGAAAATTCAAGTTACGTTGGTTCGGTCCATTCAAGATTTTAGAACAAGTTGGTCCGGCAACTTTCCGGTTGACAACGTTGACCTGAAATCCACTTCCAAAGGTAATCAATGGGTCGAAGCTGCGGCCGTATTATCCCAGTACTAGTACGCATTAAATTATTCGGCGGCGAACTGCGTTTTGTATAAATTTTTGTGTTTTTCTTTTCTTCCTTTTTAGTAATGTTTTGTACGAATCTGTATGTCACTAGCCGCCTCTCCGTACCGGTCACTCATGCACACACGCCAGCATGCAAACAGTATCTTTCACGCACCGAACAATGATACCCCTTCCCCTTCCCTTTCTCACCGTGTTCTCTTTATTTAACCCCCCTAGGTTGCACCTAAACACCATTGTGTTCTCGAGACTATACGTATTTTCTTGTCTTCTGTGTTATCTGTAAGAGTGCTTGTAAACATCATGGAAGCGCTAGCCAACTACACTGCCTTCAGAGATGGTATCCCGACAGACGTCGGCGAATACCTGCGTTGTAGAGGATTATCCAACTTCGCTGAGTTGCCTTGGCACTCAGTGGAAGCTCATCCCTTCTCCGCACAAATCATCCACGCCATCGCCCAATTCCCCGTCACCGAACGACAGTGGGTCTTCCCTTCTCCCCCATATAGGACCGTTATCACCTTCCAAGCCTTCTCTGCAATCTACCGCCTCACCCCACAAGGACGCGAAAATGGCCCTAGCATCCCTATCGCTCGCATGAACGCACTCTTTCCTCGCTCCTCATCCAACGAATATGCCATTCTCTGCCGCCCAGAACCCGAACGATCCGCCCTACAGTTTCTTGTAGCCATCCTCAACCTGCAAAAACGAACCTACGGTATCTCTCGCCCCTTCTACTCCGCTCTAGAATTAGCCACCCGTGAACCTGTAAACTTGGCCTCTTATTTCTTCCAACGAATCCATAAAGAATCCGTCGCTATAGTGAAACAACTCCAGAAAGGCAGCTCTCCGCGCTCTCGCCTTCCCCACATCATCTCCTTTCTCTTCCCAACCATTCTAGCTGCCCAACCCCCACCCACAGGCCCAGCACTTAGGCACGAAGAATCAGCACAACCACTCGAGGAAACTGAAGAAGACGACGAAGAGATCAATCAAATCTTCCGTACAAAGGGAATCAGAATCAGCTCTTCAGAAAGTGAAGTCCAAGGATCCGCCGGAAAGAAACATGACGCCGGAGAAGATCAGCAAGAAGAAACTTACCACGACACCGCCACTTCAAAACACAACGACACTTCGACAGAGCAACAAGACCAACAAAACCAAGCAGATACAGAGATACTATCCACCGAAAAGGAGTCTGAGCATCAACAGGACGAACCGGAAACGGCCACAAAAGCATTGAATGAACTTATTGAGGCCATCAATCATACAGAAGCCGAACAACAGAATGTTACAAAGGTAACCACTATTGACTCTGCTCTACCCATCCCACCTGTCAACCCTGACCTCCCACCGGAACCATCCCGCAGACTCGATTCTGAACCTACACCTTCCTCCTCTTCCTCCCCTAACTACTCTCCGCCAAACTCCCAAAACCTACTCACCGATACCTCCTCTCAGCCTCGTCAACCACCACCACCACCCACCGTTTTTTCAGAACTAGCATCCATGGGTAAGTTTCTCATGCAGTTATCACACCAACTGCCCATACAATTTAAGGAAGCCACGGATAACCTGAAGGCCGAATATCAAAACAACGTCGACATACTGGAAGCAGACATCACCCCCCTCCAGGAAGAAATCGAAGCCGCAAAGATTGAGAACCATCAGCTCCAGATGCAGTTAGCAGAGCTACAAGCCAAATTTTCGGCAGAACAGACCTTAGTAGAACAACGAGATGCAGCCCTTGAACAACTTACAGCCAAAGATCGACTCCTACACGCCGCGCATGAAGAAATCCGCGCCCTGAAGGTCACCATCCACGAAAATGAAGATATCAACACTTCCCTCGAAGAACTGGTCGCAGAGACAAAGATTCAATTGCAGGAAGCAACCCAGAAGAATCAGGAGCAGCAAAAAGAAATCGAACAATTCCAAGAACAGTTACGGCGAGCTGAAGAATGCGCAAATGAAGTTAACAGTATCCTAAAACGCCAGCTGTTACGGGAAGGACAACACCTCAAGGATATCGACAGGACGCGCAGAGAACGAGATTCACTAAAGAAAACTCTGGATTTCCAAACCCAGCAGTTTGAGCGCCAAGACAACCAAATACGCAACCAAAAGGAGTATATTGCAGAGCTAAAAACCAAACTAGACGAAATGAAGACTTCCAAGGACGCCGCACTAGCCAATGATTTTTATCTACAGGAAGCTTTTGTGCAGACCCAGGCCGAGAATGTACTCACCGAAGCCATCGTACTTAGCTCTCCTAGAATAGATGCCCAGCTTCTAGAGCCTGACACGCTAAAACAGCTATTAGAAACCCTTAAGAAAAAGATAGCTCGAACCTTTAGATCGGCTAGGAGTATGTACCTCGAAGGTCTCATCGACGAATGAGTATATTCGCCAATCCAAATTCATAATGTATGAATATGATAATCAAATTTTGGATTTCTCACATTTTCGAACATGACAAGTCGTGTTCAGACTAGCATCAACCGACAATGTAACATACGGCATAATGATTTTTATTCGGATACAAATAGTATCAAGGGAGGAAAGAGTCATGTCATACTGACATAGAAATCAGTAGAGCAAATGGCCGTTCAAGCATCGGTGTCTATAAAATGCATTTACAGAGTATAGCTTTCTAAATTAGCATTCTTCAAAATTCAGCACCTGTTAGCAACTTTTAGTATATTTCTCCAGTATACCTTCACCAAGCATGTCGGAATCTGATATTCTCCGCTGGCAATTCAGAAAGCGCGCCCATACACAGACCTATGTGGCAACAACAACAGATACCACTCTACAAGATGAATCAGATGATGCAGTAACTTCTGCATCAAAAAGAACTCAGCATAAATTCTCCACCGAATTTAAAATCGAGGTCGACACCAAATCGCCAAACAATGAAGAATGGCTACAGAAGATAGGTCTCCTCCAGTTTGCCCAATTATCGTGGGAACAGTGGATTGCTAATGATGATGCAGAGGACCAATTACATAGTATGCGACAAACCAGTGGTTTTATTCACAATCAGGTACGATTTTCGCCCCAGCTCGTCTCAGCCGTATTTAAACTACCAATCTATGATGGTGCCCGATATCTTAAATGTTCAAATGAGGATCTGAAGAAGGAATTTGGCAACTGTGAAGGCCCCCGACGGTATTATCTGTTGAAAAACGCCCCCTATCACCGACGAGAACAACTTAAATGGTATTTAGAAAAACTTTGCTTATTAGTAAAATTCGACTTAATGTCGAAAGAAAATTTTTCCCCCCTATTGCACGCCGAAGCAGGAGGTCCGATTAGCTGGGCACATTGGCTTTATGACCACCTTTACGCACAAATCATTGTTGGGGATAAGAGAAGATCCCACACCAATAGCAGACTAGCAGCCTATTTAGCTGCTATATTTAATTTTGTCCAATCTGTAAAAAATAAACAGTTACACTGGTCCCCCCTTTTTTACCCCGAACACCACACAGAGCCTCAGGAAGAAACCCAACCCTCCACCTCGTCTGCATCTTTATTCCACACAGGTAACAGCACACAGAATCAAACAGTAGGCACGCCATTTTGGCTGTCCCTTAGAAGACGAATGGCAGACAACGTGCCCACTACCAGTCCAAAGCAACCACCGGATGACCCTCAACCCGATTTTGTTACAACAATGCAAAACCAACTCCAAGAGGTTTCCCAATATTTACGGCAACAAGAACAAGCAATTCAGCACAGAAACGAGTTGTTATTAGCAACGATGACTAAGTCTAACTCAGTAATGACAGAGATGCAAAAAGAATTGGATGACAAAGATGCATTAATACAGGTGTTACAGCAAAACAACCAGCATATTACGGCCGAATTGATCACCGCAAAAAAGTATGTCCAAGACCTTAATCAGTGGCAGCAAGCTATCCAAACACAAATTCAAACCGAAATGTCCAGTTTTTCTACCCTGAATGCTCACCTGCAAGCCGAAAATGAACTTTTGCAGTCAAGAATACAAGTATTGCAGGAATTCGAAAAGCAGATATTAAAAGATGAGGGTGTAGAAATAAATGCCACATTGATAACAAATGTGGACATAGATTTATTAAGACAACAGTTGGATAGCCATATTCAAAATCGCTGGACACTTTTTCGCAGGAGATGGCTAGCTATACTTGTTCCGCCACTAGAACAAGTGCGATCAGAAAGGATTGGGGAGTTAAACCCTGGCATGGACCGACAGACACTGTAAAAGGATATTTCAGCCAGGTGGTAATAGGATACTATATGGGTACATAGCTTCTGCAGAAGACATGGATATTTTCAACAAGCATAGCACAGGCATTCCGCGAAACTTTCAAGAAGAAGAGGATTCAACAGCACAGAGGGTACTTTGATTCCATAGACGAAGCGCTTAAAACACATGACAAGGCCAATTCACAAGGTCAAGTTGTCTGTGCTAACTCACGAACAGCTTCAACTTGTGTGGCCTTGGATGGGGATCATCGTCAACATCAATAACAGTGTAATTGTTGATGGCAAGAGGATGGATCCAGGTAACAACGAGATCAAGAGTAGATTCTCACGCTTAAATCTGGAAGATGTCCAGACGAAGTGAAACTATCAAGGAAACCTTGGCGTTGCAATACTGGAGTTTCAGAAGGATATAATCATCTATGGTGATGCACAGGATTCTGAAAGCGTGATCTCGAAGCAGCTAACAATCATATCATGGTCGGGCCCCTATTGTATGTATAAATAGCCATGTTTTTCATAATGGCTTAGATGTTCAAAAAGCTATTTAAGTCAAAAGAAAGAGCTGCAACTGAAGAATACGAGTATGTAAAACATGAGTTTTTGAGGCAACAGCATATAAGAAAGCGGGATTTCATGAAAAGGCAACTAGACCAGCTATACGAGTTTGAGAAAGTTCTGGAGAAAGAGAAGACCTCTCACGTAGAGTGACACATTCGGGGTTGAAGGATATTTGCTAAATCACCAGCAGGATATTGGCATGCTGACCGTTTAGCCAGAGCCTTTGTGGATGCATTGGAATAGTCCAGGCAAAAGGATATTACCAACAGTCCTGCACTTGCGGGTTCGAGTCCACCGTGCGTGCCAGTGTTAGAGGGCCGCCGAACCAGGATAGATGAACCCGGATAGTGCCGTAAAAAGTGGATTTGCGAAAACATTGTAGCAGATTTCTATTTAAAGCGCATAAAGGAAAGCGGTTAGGATCGGCAGTTTTTCAGAAGGAGTCTCTGTTCTGTTGAGCGCTGTAGTGAGTAGGGTTGATCACATCGCGAACTGAAGTATTTGGAGATTGCAAGTATCTCATTTAGTCTGTTGTCTGTTATAGTGAATCAATTTGGGATATTGCGAGCATCATATTTTAAGACTATGTATGAGATATTGATGAATACATCGAGTTCTGTTTCATTCTATTCGTATTTAACTATTCTGCGATTCTCTTGGTTGAACAGATTTCCATTCGGTAGTCTTGTGTTGTGAGTCTATTTGATGATCAGTTATATACGATTCTGTATCTCTTCTATCGTGAGATTGTGTGTTTGTCTGCGGTTAAGTGACTAGATTCGAGACAATAGTCTGCGTTCACTGATAATTCGATAAGATCTGTATGTGGACAAAAGTATTGGTAAGTTTATCAATTGCGGTAGGAATTTATGACTTGAATCAGTATACAAAAAGTTTGGCGTAATCTCGATTATCTTTGTCCGTGTTCGGCGTACTTATCTGTCACCCGGAATCGTCATATTGAATAGTATTCAATTACTGAAAAGTGCATATTCTATTATTTACAAGTCATAACAGTACCTCTACTCCATTACCATAGCAGATTCAGGCTAAAAGTCTTAATATTCACCGTGCTGAAGAATAGTCAGTATTCAGATTCACCCACTGTGCTAAGACGTGAGGAAGTATTATGACTGTGTGAAGAATTGGGAAAATAGTACAGGGCCTCTGTTTAACAGACCCCTACCACTCCCAAGAACCCGAGGACCCGATAATACTCTTCCAAAAGTTGGATAGAAGTATTATTCGTTCAACAATCCTCATTCATCACTATCTCTACCGAGAGGCTCTTTGCATGTGTATGACCTTGTGTGTATAGGAAGCACAAGAAACTAGGGATTGGAGGTTTCCATTTAAAAGAGGAACAGGCAGTTGCCTGAATCCATTGTGTTGGGGAAAAATGGAAGTAGACACCTTGAACTCAAAAGGAGCTCCAATGTTGTTCAACAAATTTCCTAGAACGACCTTTGGGATCGAGGTTACTTCCATCGACGCAACCTTCTATACACCTTCATTGACCACCAAGCTCCACCGTTACACAGCTCCATATAGACAAAGAAGAGCTAAAGCTCTCTCTCTCTCTCTATCTCTCTCTCTAGTCAATATACCTACAAAAAAGATATTAGAAAGAAAAACATGCAAAACATACCCATATAAATATGGACACATACATTTTCGTGCACTCTCTCCATAGTTAGTAAGTACACGTGCATTTCATGAAGATGTATACTATATTTACACACATAAACTTAACATAGTATTCACATGCACACACGGCTACACTCACACACACTAATTATACACGTACACACTCACGGATGCAAATTTATTTGATTTCCATTTCTCTAATTTATTCATTTTTTAATACTTTCAATTTTAGGTTTTAGATTCAAGGTTTAATTTAAAAATTAAATACTTTCATACAAAAATCATAACAATTATACATAAAGATTCACTTATAGGCATATATATATATATATATATATTAATAATCCCATGTGTTAGTCATATGTACACTAACAGATACTAACATGCACTCGTACTCACACAACTTCCACACCCAATTCCTTAATTCTCTCCCCCTCAAACAATATTATTGTATAGACTCATGATTCATTTTCATGACTAATTACAGACATAGGGTATTATTTATAATTTATGTCAAATGATTAATCATAGTTTAGATTCTTAGGTTAACATTCTAAAAAACCAATTTCAAAGAAAAACACTCACTCTTGTACTTTTATGCACACATAGACTCACCCTTTCATTCACACTCATATACGTACATGCACAAACATGTCCACAACGCAAGCACAAATGTGCATAGATGCTTGTAGAAGCATGATTTTATTTTGGTAGACCTATACAGGTAGCCACATGTTGGGATACAAATAATTTAATACATATCCTCACATACACATGCAAGCAGCATCAATGCGCATGCATACATCCACACATACATAATCATACCTATACACACATATTCATAAGCACATAAGATTGAATTGACATTTTCATAACGGTTGTATATTTATGGCATTATTCATCCACATACTCACTCAGATATACTCACACTTATGGAAACTTCATAGGGTATCTCACATATAAAGTTGTGCTCACACTGAGGGCTTGCCCCAACTGAATTTTATTCTTATAGGATTTACCATAAGTACATAATCATGCATACAATTGCATATGAATACTTACTTATGTACATAGACACACACACACATATGTATATATATATATATATATATATATATATATATATATATATATATATATATATATAGAGAGAGAGAGAGAGAGAGAGAGAGAGATAGATAGATAGATAGATATATATATAGGGTGCGAAAAAAATGCAGATAGACATTAAATGATAGGTGCAAAAAACAAAACAAAATTTCAATTAGAGGTTTGCGCCTTTCAGGAAATGGGTTTCC
>CM035427.1:77053662-77138662 GCA_020310875.1 Ceratopteris richardii | reverse complement strand
AATATAAAATGGAAATAAACTAGAAATGGAGTGCCACCTAGATACTTAATGGAAATGCACACATGCGGATACAAAATGTAGATGATGTAGGAGCAATTATGTCGTCAACATCCCCTCTAGAGCTCCATTCTGGATGGCTGAATGTTGTAGAGGTCCACCAAGAACTAGAGCAGAACTGGAGGTAGAGCCTTTGTGAACATGTCCACCAGGTTCTCTTGACAGGTACACTCCTCCAAAGTAATATCTTGAGACATGAGCTTCTTGTGGATGAAGTGGTACTATATCTCGATGTGCTTTGTTGGAGCATGAAACACTAGATTCTTGGCTATGACCAAGGCTCAGTGGCTATCCATGTGGATGTATGTGGGAATAATCTACAAAACACCAATGTAAAATAATAAAAGTCAAAGCTAGATGGCCTCACATGTTGCGAAGCTCGACGCTTGGTACTCATCCTCGATGGATGATAGAGCAACTATAGGATATTTCTTACTTGCCTAGTAGATAGGTCCTGAGCCAAGCAAGAATATGTGCCCAGAAGTATACCATCAAGAATCAGGATCACCAGCCCAATCTAAATCTAGATATCCGGTAAGTTCTATGCCCCTCTGTACAAAGACTATGATGTTGGGTGAGGGCAAGGTATCGAAGTAGTCTCTCAGTAGCATCCCAATGAGTTTGATGACGCTGAGGTGCAAACGGATTGAGTATACGAACTGCATAGCCAATATCTGGTCTAGTGTTGGCAAGGTCGATTAATGAGCCAACAAGTTGTCGATAAGTATGCACATACACAAGTGATGATGAATCCTCCTTTCTTTATAGTCAATGCCATATTTTTGCTTGTATCCATTAGCTACCAACCTTGCTTTATACTTATCTAATGTTCCATCTGATTTGTATTTGATCTTGTAGAGCCACTTGAATCCTATAACTTGATGATCTTTGGGTTTAAGAACAAGATTCAATTTTTTGTTCTTCTCTATTGCATCCATTTCCACTTGCATAGCTTCTTCCCACTGAAGTTGTATTTGAGCTTCTTTGTAGTTAGAAGGTTGTGTGATTTGTTGAATCTGATGCATCAAGGCATAATTGACATAATGACTTTGTTCTCGTTGTCTCTTGTCAATAAGTCTTTGAGATCTTCTTTGGTTGACTTGAAGTACTTGCTTCTAATTTAGAAAAGACTGAGTCCCCCTCTGTAGTGTGCATGGGTGGAGTAAGATTTGTTATTGGATCCTTGTTGCAGTATTTGGAAGCTTCATTGAATACTATGTCCTTAGATATTGTGATGGAGTGGTTTTCAAGATCATACAAGTGATATGCTTTTGATTGCTCACTATACCTGATGAAGATGTGCTTCTTAGACTTGGATTGCAACTTGTTGCAATCTTCTTTTAGCACGTGGACAAATGCTTCACTGCCAAATACTCAAAAGAAATACACATTAGGCTTTCTTCCATAGTATGCTTCAAATGGTTTCTTGTTGTGCAATGCACTGGTCAAGCCTCGATTAAATATGTAAACAGTAGTATGTGCTGCTTTTGCCCAAAACTTGTAGGGTGAGTATTTGTTATGAAGCATAATTCTCACCATTTCCATCAAACTTCGGATATTCCTCTCAGCTCCTCCAATTTGGGATGCAGTGTGCGATTGAGTAACTTGATGCTTAATCCCACTTTGTTCTAAGAAGTTGTCAAACTTGTGATTAATAAATTCACAACCTCCATCTGATAGGATGATCTTAATGGACTTGGAAGCTTCATTCTCCACTTGGATTATCCATCATGAAACTTAATAAAATTCTCTACCTTTGATTTCAGGAAATACACCCAAATGTATCGGGAGTGGTCATCTACTAAAAGAAAGAAGTAGACTCATCCACTAAGAGACCTGGTGTTCATGGGCCCACAAAGGTCCATGTGGATAAGGGTTAATGGGTTCCTAGTTCTTGATGATGCTTCCCTTGGAATGGGCCCTATGTGGCTTGCCATGAGTGCAATCCTGGAAGACATCATTGAGTTGCCCAAGCTTGGGCTATCCTTTCACTATCTGTGATGAAGAAATTGTTGGTAAATAAGAGCTGTGGCCATATCTTTGGTGCCACAAACTAGATAATGATTCGTTGGATAGAAAAGAAGATAATTTATATGAGCCCTTCTCTTCAACACTTTGGGTGATTATGTCTTTCATATGAGGATCAATGACTTTGACAAAGGTTTTATCAAACAACACCTGTTTGTTATGATCAGTAATTGCTTTTATTCATAACAAGTTCATGCATGAATTGGGAACAAATAACACATTTGAAAGTGATTTGCATTCCCCTTGAGTGTTGGTGATCTATACTTTGCCTTTCCCTTCAATAGGTAGACTTTTGTTATTTCCAAGATGCACTTCACCTATGTGCTCTTCAAGTTCTTGAAAAGAATCTTTATGTTTACACATATGTGAGGTGGCTCTGCTATCAAAGATCCATTCGTGAGGGGAGCTAGATGTAACTTGAGCATTTTCCTCGGGAGAGATAAAGATTTCTTCACTAGAGCAATGTGACTTGTGTTGCGAAGGTTTGGATGAGTGCTTGGAACTAGAAGCCTTCGAGGTTTGTTTCTTCTTATAGCAGAATTTCTCTAAATGACCCGTATTTCCACAGAAGTTATAAGTATACTTCTTGGAGGAAGTAGTCGATCTTAGCTTGGGTCCATGACTAGTATTTTTTCCTTTGTTAAAGGGCCCTTTGGCCTTCATTGCACTCTCTTGGGAGGAGGTCAACTTAGCTCGTGAGTCGTGAAGGAGCGGAAGACGACGAACTTCTTCCCAAGTTAGAACTTGCTCTCGATTGTACAAGGTTGTTACAAAGGTCTCATACAACCTAGATAGTTTGTTAAGTAGTCTAATGGCCATATCTTCACTAGAAATCTACTTGCCACAAAGTGCTAACTTTTTTTGGTAGTCTTCAAACTAAGCGATGACCTTTGTGATTGTATCTTATGGCCGAATAGTTAGATTATGGAATTCTACTTCTAAAGCATAGATCCTCGAGGGTGGTTTATCTTTGTGTAAGGCTACTAAAGTGTCCTAGGATTCTTTGGATGTTTAACATGCTGTGATGTGCCCTTTGGTCACTTCATCATAGGAAAGTAGAAGTTGGCCTAATGCCCTCTTATCTTTAACATTCCAAATATGCCAAGAGTCTAGGTTGTTGTCCTTATTGGGTTCAGGTTTGGACCTATCTACTCCATCGTGAAGGAGATTGTTGTACAGATATGCTCTCATTACATCTTTCCAAAGATTATAGAGGTGCTAGCTTCACTCTTTCACACTACAAAGTTTGAGTGAACTTGAACTTGTAAAGAAGTGAGTTTAAGCTTTTCAAGAGTAAGTGTCAAGTGTATAAAGACACTTTCAAAGACACTTGTGTGCTAAGAAATTACTTGAAAATAATCGCAAACTTTGGAAAGAAATTGAAAGGCTTGGCACCACAATGGAAATCATTGGGGAGTGGACACTTTAGAGAAATGAGATAGGTCCACACGAGGAGAGGTCTTAAATTAGCTCGTTGCATAGAGAAGCACATTGGGGACTTAGAATAGGCTCCCAAACTGCACACAAACTATCCTTCTTATATTGATTCATGTTACAAAAGTAGGCACTTAGTGCCTTGAGTGTGCCAAATAGATTTGGTACTCTTGCTTACAATGTGGCAAAAACTAAGGGTTAATCCCTTGTGAAAAATGTAAATGAGGCTATTCGACGTGCCAAAGGTGGGATTGAAAGCCATGGGAACTTAAAAAGTGATTCTTAATCATTCAAAGAGGGTTGGATCCTTTGGAAAATGTAATCCTCACTAATGGGTTACAAAAGTTGGGCAAAGAGTGTACTCAAATTGAGAAAACATGCCCTTGATAATATTTATGAGTAGATGAAGTGGAAAAACTTCATACTCAAGGAAATCACAATTCAATAATCGTGGGTTAGGTTTGAGTTATTTGAAGGTTGCAATTAGAGCTGAAGATCAATCTATCCAAAGGAGCAACGCATTGATGATGTTATCAATAAATCCTAAACTAGAATGGCATAGCAATTTCAATTTTCTTAATGAAAATGTGTGGGCCCTTGTGTGCTTCATTGAGTAAAACAAATCAAATCATGTGCATGACAAATTGATTAACTATGCAGAGTGAGTGGTACAACACTTGCCACATATGCTTATCAGCAAGACGAGCGAGAAGAGGCCAAATCAGTGATGCCCATAATTTAGGAGGTATCACGTGAGGACTATAGCAATGCCATGTCACGAAAAAGGGTTGGTAAGCAGATTCAGCTACCTCCTAAACCATACAGGAGAAAAAGAATTGATAGTGCAATGAATCTATCATTGCATAATTATTTCTCCTTCAGAGACGCAGCTATGATTTGTGTTATTTCTCTCTCCAAGTATGCAAGGTGGTGTCCATCTCCTCGTATGGAGGGCAAATGAAGTCACTTATGATGTCATCACTAGAGAGCGACAACTTTTGAGCTAATTTGCACCAAAAGTACAAAAAGACCATAGGCTCGAGTAGGTCTAGTTCAAGATGAATGGATTCGTTCGTTCTCTCTCTCTCTCTCTCCATGTTTCTCTCTTGCTCAGAGAGCCAATTTATGTAGATGTGCTGAAGCATAGAAGTAAGAACCGTCCAAATGCAGTTGAGAGAATAGTGCACATAGGAGATCACCTCAGCATATGGATCTCTCTCTCTCTCTCTCTCTCTCTCTCTCTCTCTCTCTCTCTCTCTCTCTCTCTCTCTCTCTCTCTCTCTTTTCTCTCAGGTGCGCACAAACACTAGCTGTTGTAGGTAGTTGTACTTGTTGGGGTTAGATGTCTGTATAAGTACATGAAGAACACAAGGAAGAAGGAAAAGCTTGGAGCACAACACACAATACTAAATGTATTGCCACTAGAATGTACAAAGATAAGTAGCCCGTTAGGGCAATAGGCGTATATACAAGCCGAGGGAAAAAACCTCCTAAAGAGGGAAAAAAGTGCCGCGGTGGTCCTAGAGTGTTCACACATATCACTACCTAAATATATCAACAAATCCACCCTGGGAGTGATGTGGTGAACAAGGAGCTAGCACTCATGTATAAGGAAATGCCAAGCTATGTGGAATCAATCCACAAAAGGAAGTAAGCCCAAAGCTTTGCAGAAAATTCAAACTTCTCCCTAGGTAGAGCCTTCGTGAAAAGGTCTGTAGTGTTCTCCTGTGTGGGCACATATGCGAAGCTGATCTCTCCAATGGAGAAACTCTCCCTGACATAATGATAATGCACCTCAATGTGCTTAGTGCGAGCATGGAACACAGGATTCCTCGCAACTTCCAATGCACTTTGACTATCAGTGAATACGGTGGTGGCAAACGACTCACCAACACCCAGATTAGCCATAAGGCATCTGAGCCACACACACTCAACAGTCACTGTGCAAGCTGCCCTATAGTCAGCGTCACATCTGAAAGTGGCAATAGTAGGCTACTTCTTGCTCAAGCAAGATATACATGAACTACCAAGCATGAAGTAAAAGCCAATAGTGGACACATGAGTGTCATAGCAACCAGCCTAGTGAGAGTCAAAAAAAGCATGAAAATCTAGCGGTAGTGATCCCCCCTTGGGATAGAAACAACCCAAGTAGTCGGGTACCACTCAAGTAGCGAAAGATGTGCTTAACCGCCAGTCAATACTTGACGCCTAGGCAATGCACAAACCTGCTCATCTATGAGATAACAAACAGAATATCTGGCAGCATAACCCTTTGCAAGAAGCCTAGCCTTATACCTATCAACTCTTCCATCAGGTTTACACTTCAGCTTGTATACCCACTTAGTGCCAATGGCCTTCTTGCCAAGAGGCAAGTCATATAAAGAACAGGTACCATTTTTCATGAAAGCATCATATTCAGATTGCATTGCAGCCATCCAATGTTCAGAATTTTTTGCTTCATCAAACAAAACAGGCTCAGTCTCATCGTAGAGACTCAATGCAGCCATACTGATGCAAAAGAGGCACTATGAGAACCTAAAAGAGTATGATATGATAGAGCTGCATCTAATTTGCTGTCACGCAAAGTTTGCACCATCCATTTTAGCATAGTTTTTGCCTTCTCAATATTAGCTCTCTCATCAATAGGTGCATCATGTAAATCTTTATCAGAAATAGAATGATGTGCATAATCACATGAAACCTGCAATGTTTGAGAAGTTGCCTCATTAGGACCAGCACTAGATTATCTACTTGTAAAAAGAGGCAGCAAAGTATCATACATGTCTTTGGAGCTAACAGATGTCTCCTTCGCACATGAAAGTAAAGGCTGAATAGCATCTTCCACAAAAACAACATCATGGCTAACCAAAATGCATTTATTCTATGGGTGATACAAACGTTAGCCTTTGCTTTTAGAACTGTACCCAACAAGAATACATTTTACTACTTTATCATCCAATTTCCTGTGATGTTGTTTAGGCACTAATGCATATGCCAGACAACCACAAACACGTAGATGAGCAACCGATGGCTTGTGACCATGCCACGCCTCATATGGGGTGATAGACCGTAGTACTTCAATGGAACACCAATTAAGTACATAGGTTGCACACATGATAGCCTTAGGCCAAAAACTATGTGGTAAAGCTTGACTCTTAACCATACACCTTGCCATATCCATGAGTGACATGGTCTTCCATTTACCAACTGCCCATGCATGCCTAGAAATATCATCAATGAAAGTCACGAAGCAAAGATAGTTCCCAAAAGAAGGTATCTGCATAGGACCACATACATGACTATGAACAAGCTGCAATTTCTAACTAGCCTGAACTAAACCACCTTTTGGGAAGGAGGAACGCTGCATTTTGCCCAAAATAAAGCCTTCACATACATGTTTACTAGGTGCCTCAAGTTTGGGCAAAGAGGATGCCATTTCAAATTTTTGCAGGCCTAGCAAACTAGCAAAATTGAGATGACTAAAGCGTGCATGTCAAAGCTTTGCATCTGACATAGCCTGAAAATCATGTACTGCACATGCTAAATCATTCACATGACTTTCATATTCTATGAGCTTATGCAAACCAGGACATAAAATGCGAGAAGCAATAATCATGTCACCATTTGACAGACCATGAACTGTACACCTGTCATCAACAAATTTCACAAGCAGGCCAATCTTGGCAAAAGCCCAAACTAATAACAGATTCTTCTTCATCCTTGGCACAAATAAAGAATTTGACAAAGTAGCAATTGTAAAATCTGACTCTTAACGAACGGAAAGGTCGTTGCGTAGATGTTGCAACCTTGATTGATATTGTAACCCTTTATATAAATCAATGAAAAATGACGCTTCGGAGACGACCAGAGGAGTCGCCAGACTGTTTGTCTGGTTGATGATGTCTGTGTAGTTTCCGGGGTGTTGTTTGAGAACTCTGAGTGATTGTGTGACTTTCTGTGTTGTTGATTATCTGTACCTGTCTGGTAAAGATTAAGTTACAGTAAGGTTATTTTAAGTTAAGTACTGAATCACGGTTCCGCTAAGTTTATTACTATGAGTTGGTGTTACGGTCATCTTTGCATTGTGCACTGGTCCCTTAGGAAGTCTTATTCTGTGTATGAATTGACATTCTGTGAGTACATTTTGTTTGATTATCTGCACCTGTACGGTACAGATTGAGTACTGTTATTGTCTCTGTTGTTTACAGTAATTGTGTTTGGATCAGCTCTTAAGTTAGACAAAGTGATTTTGTATTACGGTAATGATAGTTTCACCACTGTCTGTTGAGAACGCATCAACTGGATTGTAATCGGTAGATTTTGGGAGAGTCTGATTATAGATAGTAAGATTGTAAGAGTGTAACTAGAGTCTTGATAAGTAAGTTGTATTGACAGAGATTTTTAATATTAGATTACGATCATTCGAGTGATTTGATTTGGGAAAATCAAGTATAGGGCCTATGTTTATCAGACCCCTTCCACTCCCAAGAACCCGATATATGTTTAAACGCGTCTCTGATGGCAAGACCCGCATTTAACACTGGTGCCGTCTGTGGGAAAGTGGCACCAAATTGTTGCAAAGCGATTATCGGAAAGTGGCACCAGAGCATTGTAAATTGATTGTGAGATAGTGGTCATAGATTGTGAATCGACGAGTAGTACGCAAAGTATTGCAAACATGATATATGCCGGTTACTCGTTTCGGTGAAACGTACCCGAAGTATAGGAGAAACGAACAGTATTGGGCGATACCTAATTTGCTAAGGATGCCCCCAGGAGCTAGAAGCGCAGATTAGTTTAGCCTAGTTGTCAAGGAAGCGATGAACGATAGTACTGATTCTGGTAGCATTCGGGTGGAACGCAGTGCAATTTCGGCACAGTCTGTTGAAGATATAGTAACTCCAGAGTCTACTAGAACGCAGTATGCAATTAACTTAACACCATATGATCAAGATTCGAATTTGTCTGAGGATAGAAGTGTGTTGGCCAAAGAAATCAGTGAAGGTGAAAAAATACCTTGTTT
This sequence comes from Ceratopteris richardii, assembly GCA_020310875.1. NCBI lineage: Eukaryota > Viridiplantae > Streptophyta > Polypodiopsida > Polypodiales > Pteridaceae > Ceratopteris > Ceratopteris richardii. The sequence goes on along the minus strand of CM035427.1, from coordinate 77,130,120 downwards.
TGGTGAAATTTCGACAAATTCCGGTGATATTTCGGTCCCAGTTACAGAGAGTTCACAGTCTCCCGATGACAGTTTACCATTTCCTAGTGAATCTTCATTCCGGTGACCACTATTCAGAGTAAGCTTCCCTACATTTGATATCAAGGAGGAAGGTAGCTTATTCGAAGCTGAAATCCGAAAGAGACTGAACAATATTATCAAGCTGGAGAGTGCACGGGCTGACGATACAGATTCCGACGGTCAAGAAATTCAACCTCGGAACTCAGCAGATAGTAACAATACAATAGCAAGCACCATGATTGGGCAACAACAACAACAACAACAGCAGCAGCAGCAACAACAACATCTACTTCCACCTCGTCCAGTTTCGACAGGAGTTACTTACACAAAATTCGGTGGATTCCCAGGTGATGATCCTGATGCTCATGTACGAACTTTTGAAATTAGTTATGGAGTACTTAATCATCCACCCGATCCGGCATACAAGACCATAGTATTCCAGTCAACCTTAGTAAATGAAGCCGCTTACAGAATATGATATCAACCATTTCGGCACCTATGAAGCAGTAAGAGGTGTGTTTTTGCAGAGATTCCGGCTAAAGAAGAACCCTGCCAAAATTTTTGATTACCTGCAAAACAATAGACAGAAGCTGAATCAAACATTCCAGGAATATGCCACCCTATTCAGAACCCATTTGAGACAACTACCGCCGGCCCATGCAAACCTACCGGACGATGTCATCACGCAATGGTTTATTAATGGTTTGACTCCGCAGCTCCGACAGATTATGATCATTCGTTGTGTGGGAGCTATGATGTTAGATGCGGTTATTGCAATGGCTTTGTAGCTCGAGAATAAGGTTGGAGGTTTTACCGAAGACCTGGAATGGTTAAAAGCTAGTAAAAATATTGCAGAAGATCCGGCTAGACAGTTATACTGCACCACGTGCAAGAATTCAGGGCATACCAGTGCCACTTCTGCCCTTAATCAGTTGTATTGCTCTATCTGCAATACCAACGGACATTCCACTGAAAATTGTGCCTATAACGCCAAAGTACAGGGAATAGCAATAGTAAATGCAATTATACAAGAACCAGGACAGCCTGCCACCCACTATGTACCACCTCAGAGGAGAAATAATCAGCAACAAGGATGCAAAAATTATAGAGGACAGAGGAATACCAACTATAATGCAAATCGTGGGCACACAAGAACATCACAAGAAGGTAATGCCATGTCACCACCTTGCTGTCATTTTTGCGGTGAGTTTGGTCATATTAGAAGATTCTGTAAAGATGCAGCTGAATATGATCAGAGGAAAAAAGAGCGTCAGAACCCAATGAAAAATATGGTTCATATCACACCAATAGAAACACAAGCCGCAGGAGTTCAGACTCGATCAAGAAAGCCACTACAACCAGTAGCTTAAGTATTTGAACCAGGTATTCGTGAACAACAAAGAATGTATGAGAAAGCTAATTAGTGGACCACCACAAAACCTCCAATGTTCCAAGATCCAATTCCGGTGACACAAGTTCCGCACCCAAAGGAAATCGCGCAGGAGCAAGATTCAATCCTAGTAATAGATGCAACGTCTTCAGAATCAATAAAAAATACAAGGCAAGTAGATTAGGCATGGGAAATTCTATCCAAAGCATCCATTACTCTCCCTCTTGGACAGTTACTGGCATTAGTACCAGGAGTTCAACAACAATTCCAGTAGCAGTTCAGTTCTGCGTCTTCCTGCATTCCGGCAACAGTGACATTACAACCGGAAACTGACTCTACGGTGGATCACTTGGTTCCTTTAATTACGGTATGGTACAAAAATCATAAACTTACTCAAGTATTAATTGATGGTGGTTCCGGTGTAAACATAGCTACTGCAGCACTTTGTAAAAAGTTAGGATGGACCGAAATTGAGCCTGTCCAGTTTTTTGTTAGAATGGCCGACCAATCCAGAGTCCACCCAGTAGGACTTGTATGGAATGTCCCAATCACTTTGCAGGGTACAACTTTTAAGATGACTTTCGTAGTTTTAGAACGATCGGAGTCTAGTCTTGATTATAATCTTCTTTTCGGCCGTCTTTGGTTGAAACAAGCTAAGGTTATACAAGATTGGTCCGCACAGGAACTCACTTTCAAAGATAATAACCGAAAATATGTTGTAAAATTAGATGCTATTCAGCCCTGTGAACTACATGCTAGACCTTATGTGGCAGAACCAGTCCGCATGTTAGATGGTTTATCCGATGATGAAGAAGAAGAATTTTTGAAGAATAACATAGATTTATTCTCCTTAGGGACTCTTGATCTACAATCTGTTGTAGATCACTGGAATCCGACAGTTTGTACGGTGGTGCCTGTGACCGAACAAGTAGAGACAAAAGACACTATTGTTAAGGATGAGGTTGATATACAACAACTTTTACAGTCAGTTGATAATTCAGAAAAACCTAATCAATTCTATGTTCCCGAAGATCAGTTGATCACATATAATTTAGGAGATGAAGTAAATCCACGACCTGTCAAGATAAAGGAAGGATTGTCTGAAGCATTTCAAGCAGATTTGATACAACTTATTCGTGAGTTCTTTGATGTTTTTGCATGGGATTACCGTGACATGAAAGGTTTGGACCCTTGCCTCTATCAGCATCGGGTCATACTTAAACCGGAAGCAAAACCAATTAAACAACCCAGCTATCGGATGAATCCTAACTATGCCGCACAGGTAAAAGCAGAGCTTGATAGGTTATTAAAAGTCGGATTCATTGTTCCAGTAGAACATGCTCAGTGGATATCTCCAATTGTTATTGTTCCCAAGAAGAATAAGCAACTCCGAATATGTGTGGATTACCAAAAACTGAATGCGGCCACGGTGCCTGATCCGTTTCCTCCTCCATTCCTTAATACAATGCTAGATAGAGTAGCAGGACATGAAATGTACTCCTTTTTATATGGTTACAGTGGGTATAATCAAGTTAGAATGGCTGAACAAGACATACCGAAAATAGTTTTCATTACCAACTAGGGTGTTTTTGCTTGTACAATTATGCGGTTTGGATTAAGAAATGCTCCTAGTACTTTTCAACGATGTATGCAGGAAATCTTCTCCCCCTATCTTACTTCTTTCATGCAAGTACATCTAGATGATTTCTCTTTATTTGGTAAGATGGTAGCACACCTGTATCATTTACGGTGTTGCTTTGAGAAGTGTCATGAATAGAGACTCTGCGTGAACCCAAACAAGTATGTGTTTGCAGTTTCATGTGGTAAGCTACTTGGCCATATTGTGTCTGCACAAGGCATACAGGTTGATCCAGATAAAATTGCAGCCGTGTTAGAAGCACTTGTACCTATTACACCGAAAGAAGTCATGAGATTTATGGGTCAAGTCAGATGGCATGGTCGACATTTACGGTGGCTTACTCATTTGGCAATACCCCTCAATAGATTAATCACCAGTACTCCTCGATAGTTTTTTTGGACTCAAGAATGTCAAACAGCATTTGATCGTCTAAAAGGCTTATTAACGCAGGTTCCAATTCTACAACCTCCTGATTGGGAACGTCCATTTCATGTTTTTGTTGACGCATCAGATATCGCCATTGGGAGTGTCTTAATGCAACAAACTGATAAGTGGTTTCGGCCTCTTTATTATGCAAGTAGAAGACTTGCTCCTGTAGAAAAGAATTATTCAGTAACTGAAAGAGAATGCCTTGGTTTAGTATATTTTGTAAAGAAATTTCGGCATTATTTGTTAGGCCGAAAATTCGTCTTTCATGTAGATCATGCTGCGCTAGTATATCTGGTTCGGAAGCAACATTTAGGTGGTTGTTTAGTGCCTTGGGTTCTATTATTACAAGATTTTGATTACAAAGTAATTCATCGACCTGGAACTGCACATGCATTAGTAGATTTCCTTTCTCGGTTGGATTCCGGTGAAGCTTCGGTCGGTGTTGATGACACCACACCTGCAATTTATGTTACTGACCCAACTACTGATGAATCTGTAGAACCCCATGTGACATCTACTTACTATGATCAGTTATTAGCCTTTCTTACTGATGGATATCTTCCTGCTCAGACTTCTCCTGCAATGCGTAGGAAAATTGCAGTTTACAATCGCCGATTTCGGTTGATTGCTGGAGAATTGTATTTTATGGATCACAATGGACTTTTACTTCGTTGTATTCCTCCACATGAAGTAAACTCAGTTATATCTTTGACACATTCAATACCTTCCGGTGGACATTTTGTAGCAGATTTAACGCACCGGAAAATACTGCACAGTGGGCTTTGGTGGCCTACCATGTACAGAGATGTATCTCAGTTTGTCAAACAGTGTGACAATTGTCAACGGTCTGGATAGTCTTTACAACAATATTTTTTCCCTCTCCAACCTGTATTACCATTGGAGCCTTTTCAAAAATGGAGTCTTGACTTTATTGGACCAATCACACCTCCAGCAATACTCAGTAATAATCGTTATATTCTGACATGTACAGATTATGCTACCAGGTGGGCAGAAGTTTGGGCTTTACGTTCTGCTACAGCTATTTCGGTAGCAAAATGTTTAATGAAAGATGTATTTCCACGATTTGGGTTACCTCTAGAACTAGTGACTGATCAAGGCACACATTTTGTTCACAATTTAATGAAAGTGCTCACACACTCTTTTCAGATTCTGCATAAATTCAATTCTCCTTATTACCCTCGTGCTAATGGCTTGGCTGAAAGTACAAACAAGACCTTGTTGGGTATTCTCCGTAAACTGATTGTCGAATCACCAGAAGGATGGGATCAATTACTACGAGCAGTATTATGGGCATACCGGACTACTTACAAAGTTGCCACCGGACTGACTCCTTTCAAACTTGCATATGGAATGGAGGCAATTGCACCAATGGAGCTTGTAGTACCAAGCTTACGTGTGGCCATCTCTCATAAATTGTTACCTAAAAATTCTTTGCCGTTTCTGTTGGACACACTCAGAGAACTAGATGAGCATCGCTGGGAAAGTTTTGTGACTCTTCAAGAAGTGCAGTTGCGGCAAGCTCGTACACATGATCGGTATCTAAAGACTCCATTTTTTACGGTAGGGCAACTTCTGCTGTTTTATAATGCAAAATCAAACCGCTCTGCTGGAAAATTCAAGTTACGCTGGTTTGGTCCTTACCGAATTACTCAACAAGTGGGCCCAGCAACTTTTCGGTTGGCTACTTTGACCAGAATTCCTCTTCAGAAAGTGATAAATGGTTCAAAGTTGCGACCGCATCACCAAGCGCCTGATTCGCATTGAAGTATTCTGCAGTTGCGCGCGTATTTTTTCTTTTCTTCTTTTCTTTTCTTTTTTTAGTTTTGCGTGATTAATAAAATAAGTCTATAAATATCCTAGTTTCATACCTAATTATGATCAACAGCCGCCCTGCATTATCGTTCTGCTCATGCATGCACACCGAAGTTATGAGATCATCATCTCAATATCGCGCGATGATTAACAATTTCAATTGCTTCACGCTGCCAAGTATCTACTTAACCTTTTTCATTCCATTGTCAATCCTTACTGTGTCTGTGTGTTTTGCGTGCTTGTGCTCTCTGTATACCCTGTGCAATTGTGTTCCTATGTTTGTGTGTGCGCAACATGGAAGCGTTAGCAAACTTTGCTGCGTTCCATGATGGACTCCTCGCACATGTAGGAGAGTTCTTGTGAATTCGTGGGTTGGCCAATTTCGCTGAACTGCCTTGGCATTCAGAGGATTGTCACCCATTCTATGCCCAAATCATCGCCGCCATCGCTGCCACACCTGCTACAGAGCAGAGTTGGCCAATCACCTCCTTACCATCTCGTACCGTAATAACTTTTCAGACTTTTGCTGATGCATTTCGACTCTCTCCGCAAGGTCCAGAGAATGGACCTAGTCTTCCCATCGCCACAATGAATCAATTGTTTCCCAGGCATTCCTCCAATGAATATGCAATCCTTTGTCGTCCTGAGCCTGAACACACGACTTTACAATTTTTAGTTGCCATTTTGAACCTGCAAAAGCACACATATGGAATATCTCGACCATTTTACTCCACGATAGATCTAGCTGCTCGAGAGCCTGTAAACTTTTCCACATATTATTTCTGTCGCATTCACAGAGAATGCGTTGCGATAATTAAACAAGTAAACAAGGGTGATATGCCGCGTTCCCGTCTCCCCCACATCTTAAGTTTCCTGTTTCCAGTACTCCAAGCAGCACAACCACCACCCAGAGGTCTAGTATTACACCATGAAGAATCCGCATAGATAGTGGAAGATGATGAAGATGATGACGAAGAAATTTTCCACCTCCTCTGCCGCAAAAGAATCAGAATAAGTTCATCTGACAGTGAAGTACAGGGTTCAGCCGTAGGTGATAAAGCAGATAACAATGAAGAGGAAGGGAATGAAGATGAGACTTTCCATGACACCGCAACAAGAGCATGATGAGACCACCAAATTAGTAGCCACCTCCTCTGAAGAAGAATCTCAGCAACAATCCCAACCGGAAAAGCAAGAACATCAACCAAATATCATTAAAGAAATTTTCGAAGAACTCATCAAGGCAGTAGAGTCTGCAGTTGCCAACCCCGATGACACTACGCAACATACCACCGAAAAGGTATTACAAACTAACTCTGTTCTTCTCACTCCTCCACCCGAACCTCCCCTCAAACCTATTATCCTTGTTCCACCCATTGTCCCTGAGGAACCTACCATTTCATCCTCTTCACCGAATTACTCTCCCCCGTCTTCCCACCAACTTTTGACAGCTTCTTCATCCCAGCAGCCACTTCCTCCACTTCCCATATTCACCAAACTTGAATCAATGGGATGCATGATTATACAATTTTCCCAGCATCTTCCGGTACGATTAAGACAAGTCACAAAGAATATTCGTCAGGAACTACAACATAAGGTGGATACCCTTGAAGCAGACATCACTCCTCTACAGGAAGAAATCGATGCGGTCAAAGCAGAAAATCATCATCTGCAATTCCAAATTAACCAGCTCCAAGCCAGACTTGCCGAACAAGAAGCAGTTATAAGTCAAGGAGATGTGGCACTGGCAGCAGTCCGAGAAAAAGAAGAGTTATTAAGTGTTGCAGATGCCGAAATCATCCAGTTAAAACAATTATTACAGGATAAAGAGGATGTGCGTATAGCTCTGGGCAATCTGTTAGAAGAAACGAGAGTTCAGTTAGATGAAGGGGTATAACGCAGACAAGAGATGCACGATGTGGTTCAGAAGACTAATGAAGAACTCTAGAGAACCAAGATTGATTTATCTGAAGTAAACAATATTCTTAAACACAAATTGACCATGGAAGCTCAATTACAGAAAGAGATAACATGGATCAGAAGAGAGCGTGATGCTTTTCATCGAACAATCCAATTTCAGAATCAGGAAATAGAAAGAAGAGAGAATCAGTTGGCTGCTCAAAAAGAAAGACTGTCTCGAATTGTTAAGCAGAAAGCAGATATGAAAGTTAGTCGTGATGCGGCTCTGTCAAATGAATTTTACTTACAAGAAGCTTTTTTACAGACACAAGCAGAAGTTTTGATGACCCAGGTCATTTCTTTAAGTTCAGTACGGACAGATGCTCAGCTCATAGAACCAGACATTTTGAAGCAGATGTTAGAGTCATTTAAGAAGAAAATTTTGCGGACTTTTAGGTTAGCTAGATCTATGTATTTAGAAGGAATCGTAGATGAACCATAATTTTTGTATACCTGCGGGTTCAAGTCCACCGTGCATGCCAGTGTAAGCCGCCGGATTGGCAATTGTAAAATCTGACTCTTAACGAACCGAAAGGTCATTGCGTAGATGTTGCAACCTTGATTGATGTTGTAACCCTTTATATAAATCAATGAAAAAAGATGCTTCGGAGACGACCAGAGGAGTTGCCAGACTGTTCGTCTGGTTGATGATGTCTGTGTAGTTTTCGGGGTGTGTTTGAGAACTCTGAGTGATTCTATGACTTTCTGTGTTGTTGATTATCTGTACCTGTCCAGTAAAGATTAAGTTACAGTAAGGTTATCTTAAGTTAAGTACTGAATCACGGTTCCGCTAAGTTTATTACTATGAGTTGGTGTTACGGTCATCTTTGCATTGTGTGTTGGTCCCTGAGGAAGTCTTATTCTGTGTATGAATCGACTCTGTTTGATTATCTGCACTTGTACGGTAGAGATTGAGTACTATTATTGTCTCTATTGTTTACAGTAATTGTGTTTGGATCAGCTCTTAGGTTAGACAAAGTGATTCTGTATTACGGTAATGATAGTTTCGCCACTGTCTGTTGAGAATGCATCAACTAGATTGTAATCGGTAGATTTTGGGAGAGTCTGATTACAGATAGTAAGATTGTAAGAGTGTAACCAGAGTCTTGATAAGTAAGTTGTATTGATAGAGATTTTTAATGTTAGATTACGATCATGCGAGTGAGTTGATTTGGGAAAATCAAGTATACTAGGGCCTCTGTTTATCAGACCCCTTCCACTCCCAAGAACTCGATATATGTTTAAACGCGTCTCTGACGGCAAGACTCACGCTTAACAACATTCTTCATTCTCCAAAAGATTAGAAGACTCTATTTTTGGTGTAGAGGCCTCTGCAACAACCATTACAACCTCTTTTTTTTCTTTGCCTCTTTAGTAGCTAGTTTTGGAGAGCTCTTAATGACATGATCATTTGCTTTACTGTATTTGCAAAATAACTTCTGCTTTTCTCGTTTCTTCTCACCTTTGTCTTCCTTCTTCAAATGTGTAGCATTTGTAGATTTCTGCTTGCTAGTAGATGAGCTCCATTTACCTTTGCCCTTCTGACTAGCCAAGAAAGCTTGATTTGCAACATGCATAATAGACCAATTCTGCCTAGATTGATCTTCCTCCAATGTAATAGAAACTAACTCCTCAAATGAAAAGGCATTTTGATTTCCTTTCATCATCAAACTCTGACATGATTCAAGAAGACCTGCACAAGTAAGCTATCTAGTATAACTTCATCATCAAAAATCAATTGTTCCTTCAATTCTTTGATCTTGTCAGAACCAAAACTCTGATATGAACCAAGAAGACCTACATAAGTATGCTACATAGTATACCTTCATCAGAAAAAATCAATTGCTCCTTCAAGTCTTTGATCTTTGTTAGAAAATTGTCAATAGAATCACCTTCATTCATATGCTCGCTCTCCAATTGTTTTCGAAGGTACGCAATAGGAGCCTCATTCCTAGCCTAGTACAATGTGGTAAGTGTATCCCAACCATCCTCAGTTGTTTTATAAGAGCAAATGTGAGGAATAATGGTATGCTTGATAGATAAGGCTATCAATGCATGTGCTTGAGCATCTCTGCCATCCCAACAAATTTTCTCTACAATAGGTGCAATAGAAACCGTGGTACGAAGAGGAATCTAAAGAATATCAACATCTTCAATGTCATCTGCATCAGCTTTAATACCTGTATTTGTAGGTGTAATAGGACGTTTTTCAACGCACTGCACAATGTTCCACAATTATTTTACAACGAATACATGTTGCATCATATAAGCCCACAATGGGTAATTAGTACCATCCAACTTATCCTCAACAGCCAACATATGGAATATATCACTGCTTTCAGCCATGGCCATTGACTAAAATACACTGATGCAAACAAATGACTATATGTGAAAAAGTTGAGCAGAAGTACCTTGGCGAGTTCTGCTAAATGTGTAGTAGACTTTGAGATGCTTATAGTGGTGAACCAAAATAAGTACATATCTTTGGCACAAAAAGATGAAATAACCTGCATAAGTGATACGATAGTGCATTCAGAGATGGAAACGAGTTCAGACCACGTTTTTGGTGTTGATGTGTAAAACACCACAAGAAATGAATTAATGTGACACTAGAACAACTCTATGGTCACCATTAACTCATTTCCACTCAGAACTTTGAGAAATGATAGCCAAAACCAAGAACTTTACTTCTTCAGATTTTTCTAGTCACTAAAATGAAATACCTTCCGTATTTTGCTACTTTCCCTTAGCTCAAATGTTTTTTCTCCAAGATCTTTTATTGGATGAAACTAGAAGAGAAGATCTTTCCAACAAGCTATTATTTGCAAGAAACGGTTCTCTAGAACTCAAGTTATGGCCTTCACAAGATCACCCTCTATGACTTGCCAAAACTGGAAATTTTACCTCCTTTAGTAATTCAGAGTGTCTAAAAATGAAAGTTAGATGCCTAGCATCGACTTGCAACCAAAAGTCGATGCCTAGCATCGACTTTTAGCTTTTTTAGCCACTTTTTCAGTGCAAGAATTACCCCCTTGAACACACACATGAACAAAACCACTTTTATGTAGGAAGTCGATGCCAGGCATCGACTTTATGCTAAAACTCGATGTCAGGCATCGAGTTGCTCCACAAACCTCATGATTTTAAGAAGTTCTAGCAGTACATAACACTCAGAGAATAAAACATAGACTTATCAGCACAAACTCGATGCCAGGCATCGAGTTGCTTGGAAAACTTGAACTTTTGAAATCATTTCACAGTAGACAAGCATGAAGATGATGGAGAGAGTCTCATACATAGAACTTTAACTATTTCTTCTCATAACTATGAAAAACGCAAAAGATTTACAGATGCTTTCTCACTCAGAGAAGCCTGACTATACTCAGTCATACAAAATGAACTCCTTATCACATTCTATCACTCTCTTCCACTTCTTCTCATCATCACGTCAGTTGATACAAACTAACTTATATAGATTTTCTCATTCTCGTGACTTTTAAAAAACTTCTAGAACTAAAGTGAACTAACTTTACAAATATAATACACTTGTTAATTTGTCCCTTCACATAGGCATGTAGTTTTATTGTAAAATTTTGATCTTCAAATGTAGGTCCAATAAGTGATTGTTTCTCCAACAGCTCCCCCTCAATCACTAATTGACATTCTCTATTTCTTCATATCATCTTCTTTTCTTTTACTCCTGCCATGCTTTTGAATCTGTTGGTCTTCACACCATCCAAGCTCTTTGTCATTATGTCTGCTATCTAATCTTTTGTAGAAATGTACTCCACTTCAATTTCTTTCTCCATTACCTTTTCTCCCAGGAAATGATAATGTATCTCTATATGTTTTGTTCTTGCATGAAATACTGGATTTGCTGCAAGATAAAGTGAACTCATATTATCTCCATGTATTGTAGGTATACCTTGATCAATGCCCAAGCTTTTGAACAATGTTTGCATCCATATGACCTCCTTAGCTGCTTCCACAAGTCCTTTTTGTACTCAGCTTCAGTTGATGATAATGCTAATGTATGTTGTTTCTTTGAACACCAACTTACAAGCTTATTACCAATGTATATCATGTAGCCATGAGTTGATCTTCTGTCATCCTGGTTACTTGCCCAGTCTGAGTCACTGTAGGCTCTCAACTTCAAATCTGATGTAAAAGGATAATATAATCCTTCCTAGTTCCTTTGATATATCTGAGAACTCTTTGACCTGCAATCCAATGTGGGTCCTTTGGACAATGCATGAATTGTGACAAAACTCCCACTGCATAACTAAGATCAGGCCTTGCTAGTGTAGCATAAATCAAACGCAAGCTTCTTCACTTTATAAACCCATTTATTTCTAATTACTTTCTTACCATTTGGTTTAGGAACAAGTTCCCATGTCTTGTTCTCCTCCAGTGCATCGAACTCTTCCTTCATTGCTTCTTCCCATTGCTTCTTACCTTTAGCTTCATCATAGTTCTGAGGTTCTTCATCATCTTTGACCATATATGCATAGTTCTTCTGAGTTATGTAAGAAGTATCATAAGAATACCTTTCAGGTTGTCTTCTAGTCTTGCTTGACCTTCTTGGTTCACATTCTTCATAAGTGTCTGGATACACCTCTTCATCAAATATAGGAGCTTCTTCATTCCTTCTTGTTAATCCACTTCTGGATGTACTAGCTTGCATATAGTCTTCATCTCTATTTATCTACACAATTGATTTTCCTTTCTCACATCTTCTTACCTCTTCTTCAAATTCTTCAGCTGTATGACTTTGATCTGCATACGAACTTTTTTGTTCATCAAATGTAACATCTCTAGAAACAAGGAATTGTTTGGTTAGAGGATTCCACAACCTATAACCCATCTTCTTTTCATCATAACCAATGAACACATATTTTTTTGCCTTTGGTTCAAGTTTATGTCTTAGTTTTGATGGCACATAAGCATATGCAATTGATCCAAACACTCTACAATGATCTAGTGTTGGTTTCTTACCCCACCAAGCTTCATATGGAGTCATTCCATTGAGAGCTGCACATGGTAATCTATTCACAAGATATGTAGCTGTATTTACAGCTTCAGCCCAAAGATAATTTGGATAATTCTTCTCCTTCAGCATAGCTCTAGCAAACTCAACCAAATTCCTATTTCTCCTTTCTGCTACACCATTTTGTTGTGGTGTATACCTATAGGTTATTTATCTCTTAATACCTGCATTCCAAAGATAATCATTGAACTCCTGGGAGAAGTATTCTCCCCCTCCATCAGACCTCAGTCTCTTAAGCTTTTGACCTGTGACTCTCTGCATATGCATGAAAATGTTTGAAAGCTCCAAACACTTTTGATCTTTCCTTCAAAACATATAATGTTATCCATCTTGTAGCATCATCAATGAAAAGAACATAATACCTTCAGGCACTGATAGATCCTTCTTTTGTTGGTCCCCATACATCTGTATGAATGAGCTCTAGTAATCCATCATGTTTAAAACCTTTCTTCTGAAATGGTAGCCTATGTGCTTTACCCATTTGACATGCTTCACATTTACAAACCATATGTTGATTCTGCACATTTGGTAATCCTAGTACAGACTAATTAGCAACCATAGCTTTAATTCCTCTTTCATTGAAATGACCTAATCTCTTATGCCAGAGATCAAGTTCTGTAATCACTCCTTCACCATGTGTGAGCAAATCTTGAACAATATTCCCTCGCACTCTTAAAGTAAAGAGCCTACCTTCTTTCTAACCACAAACAATCTGATTATATCCATTCTCTGGATCTTCAACAAATACTCCTTCATTTGTAAACCTGACTTGAAAACCTTTTTGAACTATCTGTCCCACACTAATCAAGTTTTTAGGTATTGTAGGAACATACAAAACATTGGTTAGCAAATCTGCTCCAGTCTTGCATTTCACTTTACCAATTGAATGTACACTATGTCTGGTATTATCACCTGTTTGAACTCTATGACTAGAAATACCTTTTTCCAATTCTGACATCAATTCTATGTTTCCTGACAAATGATTGGAACATCCAGAGTCAATGTAAAATACCTTTAGATCTTCTTTATCTGATGTGCTAATTGAATTCATCATTAATGATGTATGACTTTCATTCTATGTGTCATTTGCATAATTGTAGTAGGTGGTGTTGTAGGATTGATTCTGTCCCCAACTTCTTCCTCCACCTCTACCATAGCCTCCTCTTTGACTTTGTCTACCTCTTTGAAAATTACTTTGATATCTTCCACCTCGGCCTCTGCTATTGTTGTTTTGATTCTGGTTTGATCCATGTTGATTGTGCCAACAGTCATGAGCCAAATGATTACTCAGTCCACATATCCAACAAGCCTTCTTGTTGTTATTCTGATTACCTCTACGTCTTCCAAAACCTCGTGGTCTTCCTCTGCCAGTGCCTTTACCTCCTGCATAATAAACTTGAGAAGGTGACTCTTCTTCATCCTTTGCTTTACCTTTATCTCCTTTCTTCTTGTTCTTCATGTACATTGCAGAACTTTTTCCTTTATCTCCATCTCCCTTTAAGTCTTGCTCAAATGTGAGCATCAAACCAAGCAACTGGTTCAAATCTGGAACATAATGATTTAATGAAAGTTCTATTGATAAGACAAAAGGTTTCCACCTTTCATCCCCTCTCAATCCTGCAAGTAGTTGAGCAATCAATATGTGATCTTCAACATCTTCATCTATGGATCCAAGACTATCTGCTAGATCCTTCATCTTAGGGACATAATCACTAATACTTTGACTTGGCTTCTTCTTGAATGTAGTAAACTCTGACCATAGACTTGCTTGCCTTGCCTTGGTAGTACTTTGAAAATGATACTCCAATTCATTCCATATATCTTCAGATGATTCTAATCCTCTGATGTGTGGTAGCAAATGATCAGAGATTGTATTGTAGATGTAAGCTTTTGCACTTGCATCCTTCTTCTGCCATTGCTTTAAAGCATCTAGTTCTTCTTTCTTTGGTCGGCTTTCATCTTCAAATACTGGCTTCTCTTCTTCACCTATTACATATACCATGAGATCCTTACTCATAAGTAAGGCTTCCATTCTCATTACCCATGCAGGATAATTATCTCTGTCTAGTTTGTCAATGGAAATATGATCTGCCATACTCCTTTCCTTCTGCTACAACCTGTGAGCTTAAAGGATAAAGGATAATACCTTTTGGAGTTCTTTGTATATGAAGATACTTTTGAAGTAACCTTTTGATGCCCTGTGTCTTCAAATGCTTCACCTTTCAACCTTTAATGAAAAACGTTTCAAAAACTTCTCGTACCTTTGTCACCTTCTGCTCTTTAGGATCTTTCTGCTCTGATCCCACTTCTTGATGTGTAAAACACCACAATAAATGAATTAATGTGACACTAGAACACCTCTATGGTCACCATTAACTCATTTCCACTCAAAACTTTGAGAAATGATAGCCAAAACCAAGAACTTTACTTCTTCAGATTTTTCTAGTCACTGAAATGACATACCTTTAGTATTTTTCTAATTTCTCTTACCTCAAATATTATTTCTCCAAGATCTTTTAGTGATGAAATTAGAAGAGTAGAGATTTCCAACAAGCTATTATTTGCAAGAAACGGATCTCTAGAACTCAAGTTATGGTCTTCACAAGATCACCCTGTATGACTTGCCAAAACTAGAAATTTTTCCTCCTTTAGTAATTCAAAGTGTATAAAAATGAAAATTCGATGCCTAGCATCGACTTGCAACCAAAAGTCGATGTCGGGCATCGACTTTCAGCTTTTTTAGCCATTTTTTCAGCGCTAGAATTACCCCCTTGAACACATACATGAACAAGACCACTTTTATGTGGGAAGTCGATGCCAGGCATCGACTTTATGTTGAAACTCGATGCCAGGCATCGAGTTGCTCCACAAACCACATGATTTTAAGAAGTTCTAGCAGTACATAACACTCAGAGAATAAAACATAGACTTATCAGCACAAACTCGATGACAGGCATCGAGTTGCTTGGAAAACTTGAACTTTTGAAATCATTTCACAGTAGACAAGCACGGAGATGATGGAGAGAGTCTCATACACAGAACTTTAACTATTTCTTCTCGTAACTATGAAAAACTCAGAAGTTTTACAGATGCTTTCTCACTCAGAGAAGCCCGACTATACTTAGTCATACAAAATGAACTCCTTCTCACATTCTATCACTCTCTTCCACTTCTTCTCATCATCGCGTCAGTTGATACAAACTAACTTATATAGATTTTCTCATTCTCGTGACTTTTAAAACACTTCTAGAACTAAAGTGAACTAATTTTACAAATATAATACACTTGTGAATTTGTCCCTTCACATAAGCATGTAGTTTTATTGTAAAGATTTGATCTTCAAATGTATGTCCAATTAGTGATTGTTTCTCCAACATTTGGCACCATAAAGTGAAGCTGTTTTGATCTCCTAATCACCCTCAGTATGTATACCAAATTTCATGCGAATTTGAAACTATGACCATAGGGATGTCGATGACGACCTAGATGAAGCACTGACCTGATCTGATACCAATTATTGGAGTTAGACGTATGTGGAAGTACACAAACAACACAAGGAAGAAGAAGAAGCTTGAAGCACAACACACAATATTGAATGTATTACCACTAGAATGTACAAAGATAAGTAGCTCGTTAGGGCAATTTTGTATATACAAGCCAGGGAAAAAAACCTCCCAAAGAGGGAAAAAAGTGCCTCGGTGGTCCTAGTGTTCATGCACATCACTACCTGAATATATCAATAGTAATCAAGTCTATAGTGAGTACACTTTTGTGTCTAATGAGGCTAGCACCACATATATACAATGGATGGCTATAGCTTAGTACCAGCATGTGAGTGCACACGAATGTTAGTTACTCTGCATAGTTGACTAATTCCATCTACTCTAGAAGTACCGACTGCAATTGAGAAGAATTAATGGATGTCGGGTCGATGGCACACATGCTCTTTCTTTTGCCACCATACACTCAAACTTGTTAGATGACTGCCAAATACTTGTTATGTGCTTACTCAAGGTGATCCAACTTCTCTATCTATGTCGAAGATAGTTCCTCATAGCCAGCTGGCGGTTCTTTTATCAGCATGCATCCTGGATTAAAGTTTGTAGCTGGCTAGATTGTCTTGCATACCACTTTAATACGCAGAATGTCACACACTTCTTACCATGGATGCATTCAGAAGGAATTTTGAACACATGTAGGAACTCTTTGTTGTAGACAACACTGTGAAAATGATCACTTAGCGCAATGGAGAGGTAGGAATGCATAGTAAGGAGATAAAAATAAATTCAATAGAATTTTGACCACTTTAAATCTAGAAATGCATCACAAGGGCCATGATCAATCTCATAACACCTTATAGAAGTTGATACAGATGACAAAGGATCTATGCAATAATGTTTATAAACACTTCAAGATGATGATGTCACCAAAATGCCATGAGAATGACCATCACGAGGGATGAACTACCAAAAGTTTCCACAAAGAGGGTCTAAGGGTGGAGCAATGGGGGTAAAAATGAATGGGAAAATGATGAAGAAGAAGGGTGGAAGGGTGGGAAATGGGCAAATTGGGGCCCTAGAGAGCAAAATTGATGGCAAAAGTTTCTCTCAATGTAGAGAAAGCAAACGCACCAATACTCATGCACCACCACCACCAAAATCACTACCAAAGACACCACCAAGACCTCCAAGTATTGCTTTGATACAATGTAGAGAGTACATGCACATAAGCAAAATGAAAAGAAGAGCGTACTCACAAAAGAAAGAATGTGTGGGACTCAAAATGAGTAGACCATGAAATGGGTAAACTCATGTGGATTAGAAATAAGCTTGCCCAGAGCATGGAGTAGGCTCCTCAAGCTTCTAACCAAGTACAAATGGGGGAGAGACCCTCCTTCTCATGTGGGATAATTCTCGTGAAGCGAGAATGAATACAATGGTAGAAGCAAATGGCAACGTACCCAAATACAAAGAAAATACAATATAAAATGGAAATAAACTAGAAATGGAGTGCCTCCTAAATTTAAAATGGACATGCACTCATGTAGATACAAAATGTAGATGATGTAGGAGCAATCATGTCGTCAGTAATATATACATATGAAACACGCATATGTGCATTCTAAAACATGTATACATATAACACACATGAATACACACACATATATCCATACATACATGAGTGAAATTTCTTCCTTAAAACTAAAGCTATATACAAAATTCTAGGCATATCCCCAAGCTTCATGTTCTTACTTAAAACAACATGTTTTCATCTCTATGGTGGGATTCACCTATATTCTAGTTGAATAAAGGAGAAAATATTATCTGATACCCATTAAAAAGATTCAAGTTAATGATTGATAACTTTAGTAGGATCTAGCATCTAATCTACTCATCTGTTTTCATTATTACCATCACATCTAATCTACTCATATGTTTTCATTATTACCATCATCTTGTTAAGACATCAATGTAGTATCATCTTTAGTATCCTTATTGATTTCTAAGATTTCTTCTGTTGTTAAATTTATGTTCCCATAAATGACATCGTCTATTGATGGACTAACATTAATTTATGGTAATTCCTCTTCATCATCAGTAGAATCAGCATGTAGAGTATTATTATCTTCATGAAGGAGATTATTATCATTGTCATGTACAACCATTCTAATTTCTCTTTGAGATGTCAATATAGCAATATCTGATGGTGAATCATCAACAGGACTTTCTTTGATCTTTGTAACAATGAAGTGTTCAAAAAATGACCGACATCTATGTTGAACATGAATAACTTGCCACCGAGGATGAACATCAGGGGTTTTATAAAAAAAAAATTTCAATATGTGTGGGAAGAATATATGGTTCTCAAGTTAATAAGATTATTTTCAAAGAATCAATTGCCCAAAATGCAGATAATTCCCTTCTCAATGTGGAACTACTACCTTTATACTTAGCTCAAAACAAATCAATTTTCAAAATAACCTATCAAAATATGAGAAAAAAATTCATTATTATGTGCTTAAAAAAATAATAAACTATATCATAAAGAATAAGAACTTTTTTTTACCTGTTTGAACATATGAAGTGATATTTCATAGATATCAACAATGGTTCATAGGTAGCCAAGTTCACTATCTATAAGGTTCATATCTTTTGAGCTATCACATGATAGTTGCTCAAAAGAAGCAACAATGCTAGAATTCTCTATTTTACATAAAGAATCAATCATTTTGATTCTAATATGCTTTTCAAAAGCCTAGATATTTATGAACATTTGCGCCTAGATATGCTTTTGAAAAGCCTAGATATGCTTTTCAAAAGCCTATATATATATATATATATATATATATATATATATATATATATATATATATATATATATATATATATATATATATATATATATATATGTATGTGTGTGTGTCTCTGTGTGTGTGTGTGTGTGTGTGTGAAAATAGAGTTTTTATTAAAATTAAATTACCTTTCTTTCACAACCTATCATTAACTCCCTATTCATTATTTGCATTGGCTCATTGCATACGAGTATATAGTTAATCTGTGAAAGATGATATATTTGTATCCTCATTACCATTGAGATTACTTCTATATCTTTTTTTTCTCCATCTTTCACTTCGGAGATTTTGAAGTTCCTGTTCATACTCGCTAACAAAGGCTTGCATGCATTCGCTATTATATCCTACAAAAGTAGACACATCACTTTTTTCTTGGAATGAGAATTTAAATGGAACTCCCTTACTTGATAATACCTCACTTATTATTTTTGAAGAAGACGTGTTGGTCCATGATGTACAGCTTCTTCATGAACTCTTTGAAAGTATTCACTAACATAGTACATGCACTCCTCAAGCATCCATCTCTTTGGCATAGATCGTTTTGGTTTTGCTCTTTGTCACACATAACCTTTTAATATTCCCATAAATTGCTCAACCCAAAAATTGTGTTGGAAGCTCTTTCCCCATCAAACATAGTAGCCTTTGTGGGATTGAGTCTTTGTCAATCTCTTTTGATATAATGCACCTATTATGATCATAAATTAAAGTATAAAGAAATATTTCATAAATAAAAGATAACAAATAGTCTTATACATTGAATATAAAAGTATGACAATTATCTTATAAGAGATTCAAGACGATAGATCACATCCTGTACTCCTTTTGTTGTACATCCATTGATAACCAAAGGTAGAATGTGCTCCACAAATCAATCATGTGCCTTTAACATAGATAAGCTCATATCATCCATGATAAACATGTTTTGGAGAGATGCACCATATCCTATAGGTGTTCGAATTGATTGAATCCTATTATTGATAGTTTGAATCTCTTTTGGTGTAAGCATCCAAGGAGCAGGTGCATAAGTTGTTTCTTGTCTATTTCTAACAAAAATTGGCCATAAATTTGGTTTTGAGTTTTTCTCCTTTAAATTATTTCTTGATGCTATTGTATCTTCTAATCCAAGAAGATGTTGCCATAATGAATAACGATTATTCTTGGATACATGCATAGGATCAAGAAGATGAAAGATCCTTAGCTCTCTCCAATACTCCTAAGAATACCATATTGACATATTCTTAGCTAGTGCCAATTTTCCTTTACCTTCTTTACATTCTCATCATCTTCATCATCATGGAAGATTTCAGATTGTGGATCTATAAGAGCCCCATCTACCCATTTTCAATACCAATCCATAGGTGTCATTGGTTTTGGACACTGACTTGTTTCAATCTTTCCATTAAAATGTATTGCTTCTCTTATGCATCTTAATGGATGATTATCAGGCAAGAACTCTTGATGTCAAATATAAATATGCTTATTGATATTCTTACTATAAAATAATCTCAACTAATCACCACAATAAGGGCAAGCCTTATATCCCTTAGTAGATATTCCTACAACTTGAAAACCGTAAAAATATAAATTAGATTAACTCACATACAATCGTATACATATTAAATTAAAATGTTACATCATTACCTAAACAAACACCATATCTTGGAGAATTGTGTATAATCCAAGCCACAAATTCACAAACCTGAGTGTGTCTTTTCTTAATGCTTTTCGATACATCGATGATATTAACCTCTCCATAACTCTTGGAGATCGTCAATCAGAGGAGCAAGATACATATTCATGTCTTTAATTTGTCATTTTCTTGGGATTACAAGTGAAAGCATTAAATGTTCCTTTTTAATGCTAAGGTATGGCAGGAGATTGTAGTTGATGACTACCATAAGCTATGTTCATCATTTACTAGATTTCATCAAGAACGGATTAACCACATCTAATGCAACTTCTAACTTTAGATTAGGTGGCTGTTGTGCAAAATCAGGTAATCTACAATCAATATGTTGAAAAGTTGCACTATTTGCTAGAATTTCCATTACTCCATCAATACTTTTATGATCAAATTTGCATGTCAAAAGCTTTGATAATTTAGGGCTTTGAAACATATGTTTAATTTGTGAAACCAATGGAAAATGTCTCAATAGCAGTTTCGGAATTTTACTCTCTTCATCCTTATATCAAGGAGATTGACATTGTGTACATGTCAAAGAGTCTACATATTCACCTTTATATAAAAGACAATCTTTAGGACATGCATGTATAGAGTGGTAATCTATACCAAGATTGTTGATTATCTTCTTTGTTTCATCATGTGATGTAGGAAGAATATTCTTGCTTGGTAAAACCTTTCAAATAGTAACCTATAACTTCATGAAAAAGGTCATATGAATGAATATATATATATATATATATATATATATATATATATATATATATATATATATATATATATATATATATATATATATATATATATATATATATATATATATATATATATATATAGAGAGAGAGAGAGAGAGAGAGAGAGAGAGAGAGAGAGAGAGAGAGAGAGAGAATTAAAAATTACACCTTAATAGTGCTGAAACAGATACATTACTCTATCCAAAACCATTTTGATGAATGAGAATAAGTAAGCTTACACTTAGTGGTGTCAAGCAACTTCCTTCATATATATATATATATATATATATATGCCTTAGAAATTTCTCTCAAAGATATTTCTCATTTTTAGAAATATCAATGCATTGGCTTTCATTTTGATACCAATCCTCGATAAAGTTTTCCATGCCATCATCTTCATCAGTATCGCAAAAATCTTGTACTTTATCTTCTTTTGAATATAGGTCTTTCAATCTTGCATATTCGATAGGATCACTTTTGCATAGCCTCCTCATGGAAGCTTCTGATAAATGAGGTCTTACTATCAACTTTGAATGGTCTAATGGAAGATCATCAATGTCATACATAGGAATCTACAGACATGAATAAAAATCATTAGTATTCCATAAATGAATGAAAAGTAAACATTAAACATAAATTTAAATATGTAAGTTAATTTGAAAAGATTTATAATCAATTAGAGTTTTCGATGCAACAAAAGATAGGTGAATTGAAAGTTTTCATTGCTCCCTAGCTAAAAGGTGCTCTTGGAGGTCTACACCATCAATAATTCACTAATAATTCATCTTGAGCATGTAATGAAGTAATATCATTGACAACTATGTATCTTGCTACATTTCTACTCATGTATGGTGATTCATGCCTATTTTCATGCTCCTCAAATGTCCAATGTCGCTGAACTATTGTATCCTCGACTAATGTTTATTAAATGTGCTATATTTCCATGCATGTAAGGTCTTCCATCAATATATAATCTTTCATTTTTGGCATGTCTAATCCCTCTACTAGCAAGGGAAGCTATAATAAGGCATAATCCATAAGTATTCATGATAATGTGTAAATTGATGCCAATCTCCGCATCCATATATAGGACCACAAAATGACATAAGACTGACTTCAGAGTTTGGATGCAGATATAAATCCTCTTGAATAAAGAGACCATGACTAGCACAAGTAATACTCAAGGAGTAAGCATATAGCGATTACCCCAAAAGTTAAAAACCTCTCCATCTAAAGGAAGTGGTCCTCTATTCCATCCTCCATATCTTCTTCTATCATATGTTTGTACTAGAGGATGATCATGAGTTGGCAATGGATAATCTTCAGACGTTTCAGTTTGTAAACTAGAAGGTAGAGGATTTCAAGAAACCTCTTCTTGTAATTGATGAATGGCAAGTTTTTGACATGTATGAGGTATATCAACATTATTAGTAGGAGAGTCATCATCATCATTGAGCATATATTCTTGTATATTAAGTATAATTTGATTTTGTATATGATTTCAATTAAAATAATGACAATAAACTATAGAATCAATACATACCCAAGCTCTATCACATTAACCAAGTGCTCATGCAGGCTAAAAACTAAAATACTCTACCTCATGGTCAATACATTCCAATCGTAGTCTTTGATACATGCCATAGAAAAATTTACGCAAACATGTAATATGCTCTTGATAGTAAGAATCATCAGAATTCCTATCAGAGGACACATGTGAAGACATCATTGAATGGATAGGAGGTGGTGGAGTACCCTCTGATTGATCAGAATCTCATTATAATATAGCAATAAAGAAACATATATCACTCATGTATGCATCTATCAAATATTAGAATTAAAAGTTTGATATTCTTACAATAAGTAGTCCCTGCATGATTGGGAGAGAGTGGTGGAGTTCCCTTTGATTGATCAAAATCTAATTGTGTAGCAAATAAAACTACTAAATATTAATAATTTGATTATTTACATACACATTTACACATACACACATACTCACATATAGACAAATAGACATTCACACATATAACTACACATACAAAACTATAAATGTATGATGTGTGTATGTATGTATGTATATGTGGATGTATGTGTGTGTATGTGCATGTGTGCATGTATTTATTATGTATGTGTGTGTATCTATATATGTGGGTATGTGTATGCATGTATGTATTATGAATGTTTGTACATGTGTATGTGTGGGTATGTATGTGTAAGTGTATGTATATATGAGTGTGTATGCATGTATGTGTGTGGTAATGTATTTATTGTTTATGTGTATGTATGTATATGTGTTTGTGTATGCATGTATGTGTGCGTGTATGCATATGTATATGTGTATGTGTGGGTATGTATGTATGTGTAAGTGTATGCATGTGTATGTTTATGCATGTATGTGTGTGTATGTGTAGGTATGTGTATGTGTAAGTGTGTGTATATGTATGCATGTGTGTGTATATCTATATATATATATATATATATATATATATATATATATATATATATATATATATATATATATATATATATATATATATATATATATATATATATATGTATGTGTGTGTGTGTGTGTGTATGTATTTACCATGTATGTGTATGCATGTATATGTGTATTTGTATGCATGTATGTGTGTATATGCATGTATGTGTGTGTGTATGTGTGGGTATGTATGTATGTGTGCATGTATGCACATGTGTA
Source organism: Ceratopteris richardii (assembly GCA_020310875.1). Taxonomy (NCBI): domain Eukaryota; kingdom Viridiplantae; phylum Streptophyta; class Polypodiopsida; order Polypodiales; family Pteridaceae; genus Ceratopteris; species Ceratopteris richardii. The sequence continues at coordinate 77,106,295 of CM035427.1, read as the reverse complement.
TGTGTATGTGTATGTGTGGGTATGTATGTATGTGTAAGTGTATGCATATGTGTATGTGTGTGTATATGTATATATGTATGTCTTAGTGTATGTATATGTGTATGTGTATGCATGTATGTGTGTGTATATATGTATGTGTGTGGGTATGCATTTGCTTATGTATGTGTATGTATGTATATTTGTATGTGTGTGTGGATGTGTATGTGTGGGTACGTATGTATGTGTAAGTGTATGCATATGTGTAAGTGTATGCATATGTGTAAGTGTATGCATGTATGTATGTGTATGCGTGTATGTCTAAATGTATGTATGCATGTGTAAGTGTATGTATATGTGTATATATATGCATGTATGTGTGCGTATATATATGTATATGTGTGGGTATTCATGTATGTGTAAGTGTAAGTGTATCTGTATGTGTATGCATGTATGTATATGTGTATATGTGTGTGTATATGTATGTGTGTGTGTGCCAGTATATGCATGTTTATAAATTTAAAGTTTTCTTTTTATAATCTAATTCTTTCTTTTGTTTGAGATTGAAATAATAGGAGACTTTGTATGGGAGAACCAAATAAGAGAAGACCAAACATACTACCTGCGGCGTGGCAGTATTTTCGCAGATAGCTACATCTTCAAGAATCATTTCCTCAGTAGAAGGTATACAAATTAATAGTTTATATTACACTGACTTATAATTCTCATATGTTTTATAAATGTTTTATATTTAATCTATGTATTTTTGTTTCATTAAATAAATGCAAGTGGTTGCAAAGAAGAGATTTGAGTCTGGTCATACATTAGACTTAGGAAAAACAGGCCATCATGGTTTTGTAGATACATTTGTTTTAAACACCACCTTTCAATGCCATGAAAGGATTATGGTGGATATCCTACAAAAAAGGAATTCGAGTTTGCTACACATTGTGGACATCGATGTTTGAGTGAGTACATGCAAGATCATCCAAGTGCTTTTGTGAATATTAGTAAATTTCATATAACTATTTTATTTTTATTGATATTTTATATTTTTTATTTATTTAGGTTTATTATATGTAATACATGAGTATTATGGAGAGGCAGATATCGATGAGATGGAGAGATAGAAACACGCTAGATGATCTCGATCATCAGAGAGTGCTCACACCTCTACCCATGATGGCACTATAGATACATCAGATCATGTGGATCATCATGATGATGAGGATGATCATGATGTTGATCATTACCATGATCATGATGATGAGGACTTATAGGATGATGTGGATGAGGATGATCATGATGAGTGATATATTACATTGGATATATATTTTACATTGATATGCATACTTTTCTTATATCTATATATTTTCTCATTTCAGTTATGTTTTGAATTGTGTCCATGGTACTACTTAATGAGAAGTCTTGTTTTAATGATTTTTATTGATATGTGTATTTAACATGTGTTTTTCTACTTTAGTTATATAACTCATTCATATTATATGTGTGTTTGCATGTATATATGTATGTATGTGTGTGTAATTTTGTGTGTATAATATGTATGTATGCACATCTAGGTATGTATGGTTGGAAGAGATGGATGGATACCTCAAGGAAGTGAGGTGGTACTACTAAAACCTGCTTTTTAGCTGCCCTAAATCACTTTAGATTTTCCTAGTAGTCCCTTTTAGCTTGCAAATGACACCAAGAAAGTACCTATGTACTTTGGAGTTGATCCTTCAAACAATTGAATCAAAATAGACTACTTCATAAATAGATAGTGTCACAAAACTTGCTATTTTAGTCCACACCTATTGGTTCTTTTGCTCAGTGCTCACAATACAGTAACAAGTGATGAAATTCCTTTTGAGGGAATCTAATTGGCTTTGATAGTTAATGATTTCAAGTGGAATCATCTAAAATAACAAACTATGCACTGAGAAATATATTTAGCAATCCAAGGCTTACCCTTGATATTTTAGGGACTGAAGAGTAGATGACCAGTGAGCACTTTAATGATGATTTCTCCCAGATGGCTGAACCAAATAATTTGAAACTTTGATAGTATAAAATAGACTTCAAGATAGTTCCAAACAGCTATAGATCATGCAAAATGATTGAGAAATCACTGAAATATGTCTAAAGAAAGCTCACTGTTTTGAGTAGTTATAGCAAAGAAACAGACAGAGATGTTCAATGAAGTAAATGTATTGTATCACATGATTATACAAGAAAATTGGCATTGGAATGATGCTCAATGATGGTGGAATGAGTAAGCTATGGTGTAAGCTAATCAAATCCTACAAATGATCAATGGAAGAGCTCTCAATGAGGCCACATAGCTGCATGATTTTCAAAGTCATTAATATAAGAAGTTTTTCTTAAGTTTGAATTTGAAATTCAAACTTGGAGCCAACTAAAAGTGATTCCCTTGATCTAGGAGATATTATTTCATTGAAATGCATAGCTTATTGTTATTCCTAAGTGCACAAGATTTTTGCTTTTACAAGATTCCCTCAAGGTATAAACCTTCTACAAATGGCAAATGATCAAACAATTACAAGCTATGGTTCATATGAGTTATCAAATGCTTCCACATATAGTCTTCCATCCTAAGCCAAATGTGAGGGCTTGTAAATTTGCACCAACAGATCCCCCTCAAGCCAAACATCTTGGGTTGTATAGCTTCATCAATCCTCTTGAATGTCCTACAATCCAATCATGGTTTTAAACATGCAAAGCTTAGTACCATCAAGTGCTTTGGTTAACAAATCACCACATTGCATATTTGTACATACATATGCTAATTGTATCTCTTTGCTCAAGAGTTTTTCTCTAACATAGGTGATAGTGCACTTCTATATGCTTGGTTCTTGCATGGTGAATGGGATTCGCTGCAAGATGCAAAGAACTAGTGTTGTCACCAAAGATCATAGGTGAATGAGTGTGAAGTCCCAAATCTGAGTAGAGAAATCCAATCCAAATAGCGTCTTGTGTAGCATTTGCTAATCCCATGTATTCAGCCTCTGTTGAAGATAGAGCAATCGTTGGTTACTTCTTTGAAGACCATGAAATAGGTTTATCACCTGCAAAAGATAAATATCCATAAATACTCCTTCTGTCATCCTTACATCCTGCCCAACCTGCAGCTGAGTACAACTTTATATCTAAATCTGATGTGTATGGGAAGTAAAGTGCTTGGTTTTGAGTACCTTTGGTGATACTTCAAGATCCTTTTAGCAGCTTCCAAGTGAGATGTTCTAGTTTTATGCATGAATTGGCTCAAAACACTTACTCCATAACATATGTCAATCCTTGTTAAGGTTTCATAGTTTAGACTTCCAATTATGCTTTGATAACCTGCAATTTCCTCAAGAAAATCACCTTCGTGAGCACTCAATTTATGGTTTACCTCCATAGGGGTGCTAGCTATCTTTGCATTCTCCAAGTAGAACTTCTTCAACATGTAATGCATATATTTCCTTTGAGTGATGTAAATTCTAGAGTTAGTGTATACGAACTCAAGTCCAAGAAAATACTTTAGAAACCCTTGGTCACTGATTTTGAACTCCTACATCATCTGGTTTTTTTATTTGTTTGAATCCATTGGCATCACTACCTATGCGAATGATGTCATCAACATATACACATAGATATATGATTTCTAAAATATTCTCCTTGACAAACAAAGAAGAATCTGACTTGCTCATCATGAATCCTTGGTCTTTAAGATCGGTTGTTAACCTATGGTTCCATGCCCTTGGTGCCTGCTTCAAAAAATAAAGAGCTTTGTTCAATTTGCATACATGATTTATGTTGATTGGATCTTCATAGCAAGGAGGTCAAACCATCTAAACCTCCTCTAAAATCCAACCATTGATAAAATCATTTTTCACATATAGTTGATACATACTCCAATTTGTAGATGCAACCACACTTACCAATACTCTGATGGTTCGCATCTTAGCCACCGGTGAGAATGTTTCTTCATAATATACTCCTTGGATTCGTGAAAATCCCTTAGCCACATGCGTAGCTTTATACCTGTTTATGGATCCATCTGAGTTCCTTTTCATTTTGTAAATCCATCTAGAACCAATTACCTTCATTCATGCTTTCTTGGGTACTAACTCCAAAGTGTCATTCTCTTGGAGTGCTTCTATTTCTTCATCCATAGCCTCCTTCCATTCTGCTTTGGTACTTGCTTCTTCATATGAAGAAGGTTCTTCAAGTGATGAATCCTTAGCAAGATAAATATAATGCTTAGTGACTAATGAAGTATCATACCCATATTTGATTGGCTTCTTACTCTCTCTTTGTGATCTCCTTATGGATTGGTTGGATGATTCAAGTATGTCCTCCAACCTTTGCATCTTGGCCTTGCCTTTTGATTTCCATGTTTTAAATTCTTCTAAGTTGTTTTAGAGTTAGAAGACTGCCAAAGCACGCAAACAACACGTACAAGGAAGAAGAAGAAGCTTGGAGCACAACACACAATGTTGAATGTATTCTTCCAAATCATATGGCAATTTGACCTTCTTGCATTCACTTTCAAACCAAGAATCATTGTCATCAAACACAATCCATAAATCCTTTGTTGGATGGATTATAAAATCTATATCCTTTTTTACTTATATCATACCCTATGAAGATGCATGTCTCTGCCTTAGGGTCTCACTTACCTCTAATTTGAGATGGAACATGCATATAAGCAACACAACCAAATATTTTTCAATGTTCAAGTGATGGTCCCCTACCACGCCATGCCTCATAGGGGGTCATCCCATCAAGGGATTTAGAAGGTAACTCATTGATGAGACGGGTGGCAATAGAAACACTCTCTGCCTAAAAGTAATTTGGCAACCTTTTTTCATTAAGCATTGATCTAGCTGCTTCCACAATCAAGTTGTTCCTCCTCTCTGCTACTCCATTTTGCTCAAGATTATACCTAGTAGTGATCTCCCTTTTGATACCTCTCTCTTGCAAATGCATCAAATTCATTGGAGAAGTACTCACCTCCTCCATCTAACCTTATTCTCTTTAGAGTCTTTCCTGTTTGATTTTCCAAAAGTGCAAGATACTTCTTGAAACAACTAAACACTTCATCTTTATGTTTCATGAAATAAAAGATAGTCCACCTAATGAAATCATCAATAAATGACACATAGTACCTTGAGCTTGAAATTGAGGGATCCTTGCTTAGTCCCCACACATCTGTGTGGACAAGATCCAAAAAGTCCTCACGCATATAGCCTTTCTTTGTAAAGGGTAACCGGTGTGATTTACCAAACTGACATGCACCACATTTATAGATCATATGTTGCTTGGATACATTAGGTATGCCAAGCACACATTGATCTCTACATATCTGCTTCAAATTTCTCTCACCAATATGTCCTAATCTTTTGTGCCATATCTCTAATTCAGACAATGTTTGATCCTTATAATTGAAAAGTGCAATGTTTCTAGTGTCCTCAAGCTCAAATGTAACAATCTACCTATTTTCTCTCCTTTGGAGATTCTTCTGAATCCATTGGGGGTCCTCCACAAAAGCTCCAAATTTATTGAACCTTACCTGCAAAACATTTTCCACTCTTTGTCCAACACTCATCAAATTCTTTGTGATAGTATGTACATAAAGAACTATGGTCAAAAGATTCCTATTTCCATCAGAAGTTTTCACATTTCCTACCTTGATAACTGAATATTTGGTATCATCTCTTGTTTGCACTTGGTGCTTTCCCTTGGGCTCCTCAAGATTAGAATGGAGAGCTACAATGCCTTCTAAATGGTTTGAACAACCTGAGTCAATATAGAAGAGGTTCTCATCATTCATACCTTGTTTTGAAGTCATGTTCATAATGAGAAGGGAGTCCTCTTGATCCTCTATATAATTGTTGAAGTCTTTTCTTGATTTGTATCCTCCTTGATAATTGTTGTTTTAATTGTTGTTGTAGACATGGTTGTATCCTTGATTATGTTTGAATATTCCTCTTGATTGTGAGTAGCCACCTCTTTGAAATCCTCTCCCTCTCTGGTTGTTGAAGCTCCTATAGCACTCATCTATTGTGTGATTACACAATCCACATATATTGCATGGAAAGGAGTTGAAAGGTCTCCCCTTACCTTGCATTAGGAAAAATATGAGCCTTGCATGGGCCTTGTAAGGATTCCTAATTTTTAGGGATTAAAATGCTTAATCTAGTGGTTTAAGGGAGCATCCAAAACCACCAGTGGTTTTCTCAAATAAAATACTATTTGATAGCTTTTGTATTTGAATTACCAAATGGGAACATTTTGAGCCCTTGGACGTTGGAATCGAATGGCTTGGATTGGTTCGAAGTATCTCTAGAGAGAGAAGGGCAATAAATTCGTGGGAGTTTGGACTATTCAAGCAGGCTTTCTTGGTCACTCTCTGCAAGCTTTTAGGCCCTTGGATCAAGCGAAATCCCACGGATCTCCGCGTTTGGGGCTGAGCTTCAAGGTGCGTGTGATTTTAGCCATCCGATCATCTCCTTATCCAAGGGACTATGACAAAAGGCGCCTAAGATCTCCAAGGCATCCATCTCAGCCATTGGATCAAGCTTGCATCCAAAGGCCATTATTGAAGGTGCTCCAAGGACCTGCAAATCAATGAGATCCATTAGATCTTAGCCCCAATCCAAGGGCTCTAAATCAAAGGCACCTTTTTGAAGGCTCTTTTCATCCTAGCCACTAGATTCAAACCAAATCCAAGGGCCAAAAAGCAAAGCTGCCTTGACTTTTGCCCTTCAACCTCTACCTTTGGATTTTAAAGCCAATCCAAGGGTTCTAAATCATTCTGAAGCATTTGAAAACCATTCAAATGAAAAAAACCACGAGTTTGAAGAGGTTTCTTGCTCTTTGACCACAAAAAAACAAGGGAAGCCTTTGCCTAGTCTAGGTGATTAAGGGACTAGACTGTGTCCACCACCCTCTTCTCATTGGTCCATCACTAATCACTCCTTAATCCAAAAGGCCTATGCAGGGTTCATTTTTCTCCCTAATGGCTTATCTCCTCTGCCCCTTCCTCTTGAATTCCTACCTCTTCCTACATAGCTTGAGAAGTAGTACCTTCATTTTTGACTTTCTTCGTCTTTTCTTTATCGTTGGACTTTCCTTTATCTGTATAGAGGGTAGAAGAATTGTTACCTCTTGATGGTTCTCCATTTCTGTTGAGCTTGGCTTCATGGGTAAAGAGTTGCCCCATGAGAGTGGTAAGATTAGGGATTTGCATGTCCATATAAAGATCCATAGCAGTTGTGAAAGCTTCCCACTTATCATCTGCCTTGATGCCATTGATTATTTGTCTCACTATTTTCTCTTCTTCAATCTCCTCTCCTATGCTTGCCAATTGATCAAACACATCCTAAGTCTTGTATTGGAAGAAAAATATGCAGATAGAGTATCCCAAGTCTTTTGGGAAGTTTTGCAATTCCTAATATGAGGAAGACAGTAGTCAGAAATAGATTTAAGTAGATATGACCTGGCTAAAGCATCTTTGGCAGACCATGAGTTGAGTCTTTCTAGCTCGTCTCTTGTAGGTTGACCTTTGCTTCTGAATATGGGCATCTCCTTATCTCTTGATATGTATCCAAATAAACTCCTTCCTTATAGATAGGTCTTCATCTTCAAGGTCCATGTTGGATAATTATTCCTTTCCAATTTTTCAATGAAAGAAGGGAAACCATCTCCCATTTTACCTCAACTTGCTTTGATACCATTGTTGGAAGAGATGGATGGATACCTCAAGGAAGTGAGGTGGTACTGCTAAAACGTACTTTGTACCTACCCTAAATCACTTTAGATTTTGATAGTAGGCTCTTTTAGCTTGCAAATGACACCAAGAAAATGACTATGTACTTTGGAGTTGATCCTTCAAACAATTGAATCAAAAGAGACTACTTCATAAATAGCTAGTGTCACAAAACTTGCTATTTTATTCCACACACCTATTGGTTCTTTTACTCAGTGCTCACAGTTTAGTAACAGTTGATGAAATTCCTTTTGAGGTAATTTAATTATCTTAGATAGCTAATGATTGCAAGTAAAATAACAAACTATGCACTCAAAAATATATTTAGAAATCCAAGGCTTACCCCCGATTTTTTAGGGATTGAATAGTAGATGACTAGTGAGCACTTTGATGACGGTTTCTCCAAGATGGCTGGACCAAATACTTTGAAACTTTCATGAAATAAATTATGCTTCAATCTGGTCCCAACAAGATATAGATCATGCAAAATGGTTGCGAAATCATTGAGATATAACCAGAGAAAGTTCACTATTTGAAGTAGTCATAGCAGAGTAGTAGACAGAGATGTTCAATGAAGTAAATGTATCATAGCACATGCTTATGCAAGATCATTTGCATTGTAATGATGCTCAATGATGGTGGAATGCATAAGCTTTGGTGTCAGCTACTCAAATCCTACAATTGATCAATGGAAGAGCTATCAATGAGGCTACATGGCCGAGTGATTTTCAAAGTAATTTATATAAGAAGTTTTTCTTAAGTTTGAATTTGAAATTCAAACTTGGCTCTAACTAAAAGTGATTCCCTTGATCTAGGAGATATTCTCTCATTGAAACTCATAGCTTTTTCTTATTCCTAACTCCACGAGATTTTGTCTTTTACAAGATTCACTCAAGTTATAATCCTTCTACAAATGGTAAATGATCAAACAATTACAAGATATGGTTCATATGATTTATCAGATGCTTCCACGTTTAGGTAAGTGTGTCTATATGCATGTATTTGTGTCTGTATATATGTACATATAGATATGTTTTATGCATATACATGTGTGTATGTGAATGTGTATGTATGCATATTTGTATCTACCACGACCTAGAGAGCACACAAGGACTTTGAGATGAACTCAGCTAGTTAAGTCCATGAAGAACTACTTCGATGGCATTGGAGATCCATACGATCATGTGGCTGAGTTTAGACAAGTCCTGAGAGCTGAACAAGTGGAGGATCTATTCACGCAGTACAATGCCTTTGGTCTAACCCTTAGGAACACTGCCCTGACATGGTTTCAACCACTAAACGAGAGACAGTTCATGAGCATAGACCAACTCCTAGAGTCTTTCATCATTGAATTCTCTAAGAGTGGCATAAGACATAGTACCTCCTCACTGATTCACAGTTTCAAGCAGACCCCGCAAGAGACCGTGAGACTTGCAGGAAGGAGATTTAGGCAATATCTTAAAAGATGCCTTGTCCCTGAGCTACCCACACCAGCTAAGCAAGTGGCTTTATTCTTTGATGGATTGCTAAGTACCAAATTAAGATCATATGTGTACTTAAAAGACCCTAGGACCATAGAAGAGTGTGTACGCATGTGTATTGACATTGAGGATAACCTAGGGGAGGAGTTAGAGCTTTCCAAGATATACAAAGATTCAGATAGTGCCTCTAGCCTCTCTTCCACGCAATCCACATCGATTGAGGAACTTGCAAAGAAAGTTGCTCAGAAACTAGGTGTCTCTAGTAAACAAATCCCAAGGTTCGCCCCTGTAAAAAGATGCTATAATTGTGGAGGCGACCATATGGCAAATGTATGTCCCATTATGGCTCAACCCCAAGTAAATTCTAGTGGCCAATACTGCACCATAGAACGGAGATACACAAATCACACAGCGCAAGATTGCCCATACAACAAGCAAGCAGTTAGGCAAACCTACCCTCAGACATACCCTCAACAAGGAAGATATCAGAACCAATATCCACCACAACAGTATGCTAGGCCTCAACAAACCTACCAACCACAATATCAAGCCGAGCAAAGGCCTCAGCCTGTGTTAGCCCAACAACCTCCAGCTCCATCCAACGTGATCCCTGTAAAGTATGCCGCTGCAGAAGAAAACATGAATAGAGCGATAGTCCCGGTAACCCAATTGCTTTCTGAAAGTGACCGAGTGACCATAGTTTTGATTCTACACATGTTGATAGTCCCCAGGCCTACTACATGCAGTCTCCTGAGCATGGTGAGTCTTACTATAGTGAAGAGCCAAATGAACCTAGTTGGGAGTCAGATTACACAAATGTCATGTATGCAAACCCCAACCCTAGGCCTCAACCTAAGCAAGTAAGACCTCCATTCCCAAGAGGACCGTGCTACAGATGTCAGGGAGATCACCTCATTCGTGATTGTCCCTTACCTCCACTTACACAACCCCAGTCAGTGACAATTCAGGGCTTTTGCCAAGAATGTGGAAAGGAGCATCTCTTACGAGACTGCCCTAAGAATCCTAATAATATGCCAAAAATCACTCCTATTAACGTTATTGGGTTGGTGGTAGACTCCACAGGAAGTGTGACATCCACCACACCAGTACAGGTAGTGACTAGAGCTCAGGCATTGCAGCAGAACCAAGGGGTAACCCAGGATAAGAACCCAGAGGCTAGTGAAACCGAGAGCATGACAAAGAAAAGGACTAGAGCGTGGAAAGATAGTCGGGAAAGAATGAAAAGACAATGGGCTAAAAAGATGAGTGAACTTGAGGAAACCATAAGAGAAACCAAAGCCAGGATAACTGAACTCACATCTCAATCCCCCTCTCACACTACCCCACCACCACCATTCCCATCGCCATCCGACCCGCCACCTTCCAACCCACCTCATACGATTCCACCACCCCCTAGAGTAGGATCAGTATTAGCTGATCCCACTCCTGAAGACATAGACATGATGCTTTAAGCATATCAGGCCAGAATCCAAGAAGGGCCAAATGTCACGGATCATGACAAGTGCTACCCTAGAGCTGACCTAGAGATAGAAAGAACCAAGCTTTGTGCGAAAATGGTCGCATTGGCTCAGACTATGTTTGAAGCCAGTCGCCTTTTCAATTACTCGGGCTCAGCCAAGATGCAATTACACTTGGATGGACTTCTAGAGAAGTTAGAGGGCATAATTGCAAGATCTGCCAAGGAAGAAAAAACTCAAGAAAGAGATAAAGCAAGCAAAAACATGACCCATCCCCCACCGAAAGCTTATGTGCCCAATTCCACTGAACCAGAAAACCCCCCCTGCCCAGAAAGAATAGAGAATCTAATGGCACAATCACAAAAGGAAGTCGCCCCTCAACACCATGACAAGGCTAGTGAAAGAGCAGGTCTTCCTACCCAGAAAGCCTATATGCCTGAGGCCTACGTGCCTAACTCTACGGAACCAAACACCTCTTCTTCTATGAATCAATACACACCAGAATTCTTGCGAGAGATTCAAGAAGAGAAATGGGCTAAAGAGAGTGGAGTTCCTCCTCCCATTGAACTTGTGGATGACACACACGATCAATTCCCACAAGACCTTCCTTCCATCTATGGAGAGCAGGAGAGTACCCAATCTCAAGAAAGATTAGACTTCGAGTCCAATTCTTTACAAGAACTACCCCATTTCACAGGCCCATGGGAAGCAAAGTCCACCTGTATGAGAGCACCTACAGTCATGGTAAGAATCGAAGATTCAGTCATACCTAGGAACACAGAGGTGGTGAAGAACACCAAAGTGCAGTGCAATCTCACTTTGGAAGAGCTGCTTAAGGTTAGACCAGAAGTGTGGAAACATGTAGCCAATCAAGTGCCCGAGATAGCAAAACCTCGTCCCTAGGTAGGATCACATAGGACAGTGCCAGAGATACCCTTGGATAAGATAGGAGATATGTGTGAAGGTGAAGAAGGGAACACCTATCTTCCCATTACCTACCAGAGGTACACCACCAAGGCAATTTTGGACTCAGGTGCAGGAGTTGCAATTGCTACCACTTCCCTATGGAAGCGTTGGGGCAAGCCAGCACTCAGGCCAATGAGAATGAAATTGCAGATGGCCGATGGTCATATTGAGAGACCCTTAGGATTGCTAGAAGGAATAACTCTCACCACCTGTGGTGTCGAGTTTGAGCACACATTTGCCATATGTGACTTCAGCAAAAATCATGCCTATGAGATGATCTTGGGACGACCTTTTATGCGGCAGTTGCAAGTGGTACAGGATTGGGGAACCAATTCTTTGTACCTGCAGCACTTAGGTGTTACGACCAAAGTCAATCTTAAGGATTACTCTCATAGAGATGTACCACCTATTCAATGGAATCCCATCCATAGAGCCAAAGATGAGACTGAGTCTGTGCATTCCATAGAATCCGGATCCTCGTGGATGCATGAAGACACCCACTTATGGATGTGTAAGGTAGCAGTAAAAGAAGAGAAGAGAGAGAAAGCCAGAGAGGTAGGTGCAAAAGAAAACCATAGATCAATTCAAGACCCAGCCTATGCACCTGTAGTCTTTCCTGATGAGGAATTTTAACCCCATGGCTGGGTAGAAATCCTAGCAACAATGGATGTAGCCATCAATGAAGAACAATGGACACCTCACTGTGATGAGGATGGCTATGAAATTTCAGTCTTCTCCATAGAGCCAATCATGGGAGAGGCAGTTCTAGAAGAATGCGAACCTAGCCCTAATGCATTTGAGGATGCAAGTGACTCCGATCTAGAGTCAATCATTATGGACCCACCTTTTGCATCAGATGAAGAATACTTCCATGAAGTAGAATTTCAACCCCAGAGGTATGGAGAGCTTACAAATGATGTAAGATTAGCCACACATGTGACACCGAAGGAAGAAGGAAAGAAAAGAAAGAAGAGAGAAGTCACACCAGAAGAGGAAGAATCTTTGTTTGAGGTCTCGAAAAATTTTAAGAAGTATGAGATAGATGACAGGAGAGTCATGATTAGAATGCCTAAACGAGAGGCTCAATCGGGAGAGGCCTATGATAACAAAGAAACCACCAAGAAAATAGTGGTAGCCATAGAAGATGGAGAGGAGAGATGTACTTATATAGGCCATGACCTGACAGAAGTGGAAGAACAAGAGCTAATAGCCTTGCTAAGAGAATACAGAGATGTATTCGCTTGGAGTTACAAGGATTTGAAAGGTGTTGATCCAGACATATGCTCACCCCCATGACCCCGGATGCCAAACCTTCTAAGCAAAAGCCATACACATATAACGATAATTACGCTGCCAAGATCAAGGAAGAGATCGATAGACTAGTCGAAGCTGGATTTATCTATGAAATTGAGCACACTGAATGGGTATCCACCATTGTAGTGGTGCCCAAAAAGAATGGTAAATTACGTATATGCATTAACTTAAAGAATGTCAATGCAGCCACAATCCGAGATAACTATCCGCTTCCCATCACAGAACATCTCTTAGAAAGAGTGGCAGACAAGGAAGTGTACAGCTTCCTTGATGGATTTTCGGGTTACAATCAAGTAGCCATAGCTCCAGAGGATCAGCATAAGACAGCCTTTGCCACAGAGTGGGGTATATTCACCTTTCGTGTAATGCCATTTGGGCTTACCAATGCACCAGCTACCTTCCAGAGACTAATGTGCCATGTATTTAAGGAGTTCCTGAGGAAGAATTTAGAAGTCTATGTTGATGACCTTTGTGCTCATTCCAACATCAGACAAACCCATATTCCTGAACTGAGACAAATCTTTGACAAATGTAGAGAATATCAAGTGTGCCTAAACCCAAAAAAGTACGTTTTCATGGTCAGGCAAGGCAAGATTCTAGGACACATAGTGTCAAAGAATGCCATATCCACTGATGAAGAGAAAGTGAGAGCCATAGCAGAGCTACCTAGGCCAAGGAATGTCAAGGAAGTACAAGCTTTCATGGGGCATTGTGGTTACTACCGACGGTTCATTCATATGTACGCTGTCATTGCAAAGCCCATGTATGGACATCTGACTAACTTTGAGTGGGCTGATGAATGTGAGAATTCCTTCAATGAGCTTAAACGGCGATTATGTTCAGCACCAATCTTGACCACACCAGATTGGAATAAGCCATTCCATGTTCACGTGGATGCATCCAATTATGCTATTGGGTGTGTGCTTGCTCAACCTAATAGTGAAGGTAATATGGATCTTCCAATTGCCTATGCCAGTAGATAATTGAATGCAGCTGAACGAAATTACACCACTACTGAGAGAGAAGGCTTAGGCATGATATATGTAGTTAAGAAATTTAGACACTATTTGCTTGCAAATAAGTTTAAATTTTTTACTGATCATCAGGCATTGCTATACCTCGTAAACAAGCCATGCAATACAGGAAGATTAGTAAGATGGTTTCTCTTGCTAATGGAATATGATTTTGAGGTTGTGGTAAGGAAAGGGAAGACTCATTTGAGGGCAGATCACCTTTCTAGGCTTACATCGGGAGAAGCCCCACAAGGAGTATCAGATGATCTTCCTGATGCTTACTTGTTTAATTTGGAAGTAATACCTCAGTGGGCTAAGCCATTAGTGCCAGTATTGACATACGGAGCTAACCATCCAGTAATAAACACGCAGGATAGAGAGGTAGTAAAAGCCCAAAAGTATCACATCATGGCAGGAAGTATGTACAAGCACACAGATCAAGGAATCTTGGCTTGTTGTGTAGAAGAGGACGAGTACACTAAATGGTTGCATTTAGCACATGTAGGTGCATTAGAGCAACACTACTCAAAGCAACGAACCTTAGAGACCCTAAGGAGACTAGGAGTACATTGGCCAACTATGGAAGCTGATGTCCAAAAGTTGTGCAAGGAATGCCCAATCTGCTGCACTAAACCACCTGTGGAACATGCCACTCTTTATCAAGTGTCCATAGTGCCAGATTGGAGTGAACCACTAGTATCCTTCCTGAGGACGAAAACGTTCCCTCCAGACATGACTCTGGCTAGGAAAAGGAGTTTAGAACAAGAAGCCCAGGATTACTCACTTATTGGTGATAATCTATACAAACGTGGTAAAGACGGTTACCTGAGACTATGTGTCCATGAGAGTGAGTATCTCAAGATCTTGGACACTGCTCACCAAGGTGTAGCAGGAGGACACTTTGGACGAGATCGGGTGATCAAGGCAATACTATTTGCCGGCTTCTGGTGGCCGACCCTTCACATGGATGCACATACCTATGTGAAACGCTGTGATGTCTGTCAGAGAACTCAATATCCTATACGTAAAGATGAGATGCCACTGAAACCTATGATGGGTGGACGTGCATTCTCTAAGTGGGGAATAGACTTCGTAGGTCCTATTAATCCCCCAGCTAAGGGTTCCCATGCAGAATATATCATTGTTGTGACAGACTATCTAACAAAGTGGGTAGAGGTAAAAGCCACGACGAAGAACGATGCTCAAACAACTGCTAAATTCTTGTTTGAGAATGTATTCACAAGATACGGACTAGCTATAGAACTAGTAAGTGATAGAGGCACTCACTTCTTGAACGAAGTAATTGAAAATCTACTCCAAGAATTCTTGGTAGTTCATAAGAAGTCTGCCCCCTATCACCCTCAAGCAAATGGCCAGGCCGAGAGCACCAACAAGATCTTATGCAATGTACTGACGAAATTAGTGAACAATAAATGCTCTGATTGGGATAAACAGCTACACCATGCTGTTTGGGCATACCGAGTAGCCTACAAAACGGTACTCCAAGCCACCCCCTTTCAGATGGTATTTGGCCAAAATGCAGTGCTACCGTTGGACTTCCTAATACCTACACTGAAAGTAGCACAAGAGCATGAATGGACGGGTCATGAACTCTCCTCAAGACTTTTTGACCTTGAATGATTAGGAGAAACAAGACTGAGGGCGGCTGCAGGGATATATGCAGCAAAGAAATGACAGAAGGCATACTTTGATGCCCACATTAAGGATAAAGGTTTAAAGGCAGGCGACTTAGTTTTAGTCTACACATTGAAGCAACATGCGAGGAAACTGGAGAAGAGAGGCTACGGACCCATGATCGTTAACAGAATCTCAACAAGTGGAGCAGTGCAACTAGCCACATTAGAAGGCGATGTTCTCCCAAGTTATATCAGCGGATGTAGAGTCAAGTTGTATCAGGAACCTCTCACAGAGGAAATGCTAAGTCGACTCAATACTGCTAAGAAACGCAAAGAGGAAGAAAAGCGAATTCGAGAAGAAGCTCAAGCAGAAGCCCTAGAGCGCATACGGAGAATGAAATTAAGAAGACAAGGTAGAGAGCACCCTACGCAAGATGCATATGCAGATCAAGAATATGGCGTGGCTATGTGTGAAGTTTAAGGTGTTAGCTCACATAGGATAACTGATCGATGTCCTTTCATAACCTTAGATATAGGACAAGGAAAGAATGCAAGGACTGTAAGAGCCTTGATTGACTCAGGTGCAGCCACTAGTGCTGTTAAAATGTCTTACTATCAAGAGTTGCAATTAACTGTCAATCCTGTGGAAGCATATCTCATAGGATTGGGAGGCGTGGAAACCCCTTGCATGGGCGAGGTGGAACTTCCCCTCTATATTCACGATGAGGCAATGACAGTTAAAGTACTAGTATGTCAAGATGAGGACCTCACTGAACCCCTTGTCTTGGGTCAAGACTGGATCTATGACCAAGCAGTCAACTTAAACCTAAGAAGTGGACTTCTTCAGGTATGGGTGAATCAAACTAGAATTACAATTGAGTTAAATAATGGAGCACTCAAGGAACAAGGAAAGGCACAGACTCCTGGTCCCTCCAGGGGTACACATGAAGTTGACCATGCTGTTCTTGTCCAAGGCTATGTGATACAAAAGAACGAAGATCTCAAAGAAGGAGTCAGAACCACAATGGAACTCCCTTCTTTTCCAAAGGCCAGAAGGAGGCAGCAACTAAGGGCAGATCAATCACTGAAGATTCTCCAGGCGGGAGACCAAAAGAATGCGTGAAGCAGAACAACTCAGCCGATGAAACAAATGTGGGTGCGAAAAGACGAGCTGCCGACCGTAACTAAGTCGCAACAACGGTCTCAACTTCCTATTAGTAATCAACGACTTGATGCTAATAAGAGGACTCTTAAAACCTCTGTTGAGAAAGTGAAATCCATTTGGGTACCCAAGAAGTCGATGAAGGCTGACCCACAATCAAGACAAATTTGGGTGCCTAAGGCTTGCTTGCGGGCTCAACTAACCCCACACAATTCACATCATACACGACAGGGTTCACTAGCTCAAGCAGCCGCCACCCACTCTCATCTGATACACTCGAACACACTGCCACCTAGAAGCATGCACAGACTCACTCGTAAATGGGTCCCAATGACACAACAACTCCCAGCAGAATTACTCATGCAACCCTCTCGAATCTCCACAAAACCAAGACCAAAAGCCATCCATGGTGTTTGGCAACCTAAGACTTGTAATAAACCCCTCGACCCCAATCTGTGAATTCATCTCCACTTACTAACTGCATTAGTCAGACAGTGCATCTTTCCATCTAGCTCCTAGGACTATCCAGGCATTAAATACACACACTGTCATCGTGCACTCACTGACCACTGACTCATCATCTACCTCATGTTAATGTTATAACGGGGACAACAACGGGTTTATTCTGTCCATTACAATGTTAACACATGGTTATATATTCTCACAGAATCAGTAGCGAGCAATAACGATGGCAGAAGCCGGAGGTTCCAGTTCTCACGCCGGATCCAACGCACAGATTGTGGATATAGAAACACTCCTCCTCGAACCACATCTCACCGAAAGGCCGCAAGAACTTCAAGCTGTGCATGTGCTCCCAATTCAGGATCCTCCTCAGGGACACACCTCCCAGGTGGGCAAACATGCTCATTGGTTCAGTGATGTTGCAGGACCATTGGGTGATGGAACCTATTTTTGGGAAGCTGGATTGGAGTTTAATGGTAAATGGGGACGCTACCATTTTTTCACGCGCGAATTTGAGAACTATCAGAATGCCGAAGTAATGCGTTCGGTATGGACCAAAGCGGGCCTGGACAGTTATTTCAGGGCCCACTTACCAAAGCCGAATTTCTTACGTTGTTCTTATCTTATCAGTACCATCACTCCTAGCAGGGCCAAGGGAGGCGACAACACTTTTGTGTTACCCTCACTGTTGCCGGGCCACGAACTTAAAAGATTCAACTGACACTCAATCTGGTACGAGAAGCATTGGACATGCATGGTATGCACATTCCTACTGAAAAGGAAACAATGGTTCTAGGCAGAATGAAACATAAAGATCTCAATAAGCTGAAGGATATGGTAGCAATGACACCGACCATCGCTCTTCACCTACGGACCGTCATGCAGCATTTTGCTTTTCCAGCCCAGGAAAGATTCACCATGCCACCAAAGAAGATATGGTTTAGCTTGTATTTGGCAGAGACAGAAAACCTCCCTATTAACGTACCACATTGGATCATAGATCAGATCCACCTAGCCCATCAACGGTGGAACAAGAAGCAAAAAAATGTGCTCCACGGGTGTTGTGCTGTGACCAAAATAATCTATCGATGTCTAGCCTATGACGTGCCTATTCAGCGGGCACTCGTATGGTCCCGGGCCCAGGAGTGTCAGAGAAGGCTATCAGCGGCAGGTCCTCCATCAAAGAAGATGAGAGGGGGAGTCCAATTACCCTGCGCTCAACCAAGGGGAGCCACCACTACACCAGAGATTACCCCTCCCCAGACACGACGCATTAGACCATTCACCATTCAGCTACCAAGACCAAGTACAGAGGGACCCAATCTGGTGTTTCCACCCATCCCATCAGACTTGGAATTTCCACAGGGCTTTACTCTCAATGATCTCACTGATGAAGAAGTGGCTAGACTGATGTACGACTCTAATCCCGAAACGGAAACAGAGCGGGCTCAGGAACCAAAAACCTATACAACAACGTCAGCCCCCACCCGATCGTAAGTTGTAGAAGTCAACCTAGATGAACAAGAGACCGAACAAGAGGAAGAAGCCTACGAAGAACAAGAGTATGATGAACTTTCAAAGTTAGCAAGTGCCCGAGCATATTCGGCACAAATAAAAAGACTATATCGAACCATGCAGCTAGTTCAAGAACAGCATAAAATGTCACTTGAAGCAGGCAAGAAACTCATGAACCAATTGCTGGCAGAGGAAGGTGTGGATGATATGTTCATTGAGTCCATCAACCTACATGCCGATGCAGTAGGATTGGATGAGGCCATTCATGAGGCAATGGCCTACATTCACCGATTTGAGAAAGGAGTTCCCGCCCGTCCCATGAGATCCGGGAAACAAATTCATATCAACGTATCAGCACCGGAAAATACAACGCAAACAGACGAACATCAGGAAGCACCACTGTCACCACCCTCCCCACCCCTCACTACACAACTCACTCCACCACGTGACACTATCGCCACCACGTCCAATATCACCACAATCGTCATGGGAATTCCACTCTCTCCGGGAATCCAATTCGGCGGAGTCACTATGCCCACCTTCACCACTCTCTTCACTAACATCACATCCACCCCACCCACGGTCCCCATCTACACGGTCACTCAAACATTTGACACTATGGAAACATCTCCTGCCACAGGACCACCTTCTTCCCCCATGCAACCTCCGTCCCCCATACCCCGTCCACCCACATCTCCACTTGACTCCACATCATTCACAACTCCCTTTCCCGTCCCCATTCCCCCTGCATCTTCATCTCTCCCTGCATCATTTAATGTAAATAGTATATTTTTAGCTTTAAATCAATGTGTCTATCAACTTCAAAATGAGTATCGAGCTCTCGACGATCGTTATCATCAAGTGATCACTACCAATCAGAAACTTCAGAGCCGCCTCATAGCGATCGAGGAAGAAAATGCAGAACTCAACCAACGTTACACCACGCTCGAACATGCCCACCAAACACTCCTAGAGACTCCCCAACCATCACAACAGACGGGCACCAAACAACTCGAGGCCTTGCTGGACGTATACCAAGCTGATAATCTCAGAGTCCGGCGTAACTTGGCACTCCTCAGAAAACACATGGCAACCGCCCTTGAAGAGAACAAGAGACTGCAGCAGCAAAATGAAGCAAATCTAGAAGCAGCAGTGGAAGGCTCTCCCCACGAAATTGATCCAGAGCAGTTTAAAGCCGTACCCTCAGAGACAATGAAGACCATCTTGGAAAGCTATGCGGATCTATTAGATGCTCATGATGAGTTGGAAAGGGAACGTGATGAGCTACGTGGCGAGCTCAAGGAACAGGAGGCTCCAACCAAGGTAATAAAACCGGCCTCGACTTCAGAGGAAGTGAAGGCATTGACAGAACAGGTGGTTGAACTCCAGAAAAAGTTACTAGAGTATGAAAGGCAACCCTCTCCAGTTATAGAACCTGAGCCAAAAGACTTGGTTCCCATTGAGGTAGATGATTCGTACGAGGAACCATACATTCCTATGCCAATGCCAGGCGGGCAACAAACCTCAGAGGGAATGGATACCTTAGAAGTGGAAGCACCTGAATGGCTTCAGTCATTAGAGAAGACAGCGAACACCCACGATGAACGAGTAGCAATACAAATCCAATCATTAGCCAAATTAGAAGACACTGTCATCAAGTCCGAGTATTTCAGACGTATGTCCCATCACAGGTGGATAGGGACCAATGATGATCAGTATGTGCCATATTGCATATTGTTGGCTGATTACAGCGCAGAGATCCAACGACAATGTGGGAAGGCCCCCACCTTTGCCACCCAGTTTGGCCCCGACGATATACTAGAGAGTGCAAAAAGAGGATCTATTCATCAACCCACTTGGAGGATCCGTCTCTTGGAGACTTATCCTGAAATGGTACGAACCTGGAATAACATGCCCCTCTTTATTAAGTACAATCCTTGTTATGCCCCAGTCCTACGAAGACGCACATGGGCCGAATTCACCATTCCTGTCAAGAACATCAAAGGCTGTGCCAAGTGGCTAAATTATGTTTATCTAGCACCTCCACGAGGACCTCCCACTGTAAATTACATGATTTCCACTATCAGGCACTGGAGCACTCGACTACGCAATACACCCGATGTGATGGCACAAATGTGTATGAAAATATTTGAATTAATGGTGATCACATTCAGGACATTTAAAAACATTAAGGATCCCCACTAATTAGGAGCAGGCTTCGTTACAGGCAACCAAGATCTAGTTTATGACATGAGCACCACCCCATCAATAGAAGTAATATATGCTTGGCACGCCAGAATAAAGTACCTCCCAGCTTGTTTTAAACAGACTTTCGAGGAGATGTTCATAACGGGATTCTGGGAATATCACTCAGAAATTTTTGTACCCAGGCCTTCACATCTCCTCCACTTATTCGCTGTGGAGAGAACCATACATTCAGAACAACTGCGGGTGCCACACCCGGACGTACCAGGACCAGTGAATTGGGACGCATTATTAGCAGATCTAGCCCGGGGGCTCAGATTAGAAGAACATCACCTCGCTTCCGACGTCGTCCAATACTACGTTCAACGAACATCTAGACAAGGGTCTGTCAGGGGGGACAGATGCGAGAGTGGGGGGGGGTGTTGGCAGCAGTCAGGGAACCGAAGGAGCCACAAGACGAAGAGAGTCAGAGCGAAGGCACAGCACAAGCAGACATGGCAGTCAAAGAAGATCTGGCAAGTAGGCCATTTAAATTTTTCAGACATCAAGGAGTTGAGCACATAAGAAGACAGAGCAAGTAGGGAGCTCAAAGGTATGTATGACAAATCAATAGAGGAAATCCCTACACAAATAGTGATTTTCATCATTAAAAACCATTGTAAATATCATTTCGTATTTTTGCAGCTCCATTTTGTGCAAGCCAAGGAGTTCTTGAGCTTGAGGAGCTTTAGAAGTATCTACCTGCCAATTTTCATATTTTTTAGATCTCGTTTGAGCCCTCTAATAAGCCTTGGAACCTAATTTTTAACTAGGCCGGACACTAGGTCTGAACAGGGCCAAAGCTAGTCAAAAACTATAAAAGGAGCTAGAGAGCTCATTTTTGAGGTTGGATTGTAATTGAAATGAACTTGTAAGAGCTTTTTGAAAGTAATCTAAGAACTCCATTGCTTCTCACTCTTTGTCTTGCCGTGTGTGCGCGTGTGCGTGTATGCGTGTGCATGCTTGTGTGCTTCTCACTCACGCACTTGTGCCTCCACCTGCTCGAGGTCTTCATACCATCCTCATGTCTTCCCGGATTGACATTAAAGGAGGTGCTACTCATCACTGAGCTACATTCATCTAATTAGTGGCACGCATGCAAAAGAAGGGAAGAGGTCGCTCGCCGAAGGAAAGAGACTGAAGTGTGCGCGTGCATGAAGGGGAGGTTCACGGTAGAAAAGGGGGAGAGGGAACGTGAAGATGAGGGGGGGGGGAACTCCATCGGAAAGGAAGGAGGATATTCTGCAGAGAAGGGTGAGAGTCCTTAGACGCTGTGTTGCTGTCAGAAGAACTATCAAGAAGTTACTGAAGGAGCGGAGAAGGAATCAGAGAGCGAAGAGCGCACATATCAAGGAAGAGGAATCATGGATGAGGGGGGTGCAGATTTTGGAGAGTAAGGAGGGGCCGGCGTCCAACACTGAGAGATCAAGAACGTTGTTACTCCTCTGATATTTACAATACCGACGTCTTTCTTCACAGGTCACATGGATTAATTATATGGGTGTTTGTTGTTGATTAAGTTAAACCATTTTCTTTACGCGCATCTCTGGCTCTGTTATGTTCATGACATGAGGATTGATTCACTTCATCAGAATGCAAAATTCTGAAAGGTTCACATGGAGATCTCAGCGCAATACTCCTTCATGAGTCCGATCGACTGATTGTCATGCTGTTTTGATGTTCTCCGTCCGCATATAAATTGTATAACATTCAGAGCAAAGTGTTTTATCCAGCGAGACAGAGATTCTTGGTCGAGCTATTTCGGAAATTCTAAGTGGCTTTTTCCATTTCTGTATTGAGAAGAAAAAAGAAGGAGGATTTTTGGCGGCTGTTCAAAGGATAGAAAGGCAACAATCTGATAAAGATTCCGTTGAAAATGGGAAGTCGAAGCGACTAGCTGGTGATAACTTTTGATATAATTAATGATTACAAAAGCTCTTTTTCCGTGCATGAACATCATCTGTAGAACTACATGTAGTTTTTTGATTCATCTATGATTAACTTTCCTTCACTTTGATCTCTGATGAGTATCTGATGACAACCACTATTCTGAAGATCTAATCTGGCAAATTTTCGTCAATTCTTTAACGACGATAGTGATTTTATGACGACGATAAGTCATTTTATGAGTAGGTTACTGCTGTGATACCATCTATTGACATATAGTCACATACATCTAACTCACCACTCTGACATGCTTTTTCAATTGTGCTCATTCCGTGTTGATCAAAGCTGATGCCCAAGATGGATGGATGCTGATCTGACGATGGGCAGAGTTCTGTTAACCATATCCGAATCAAACAGGTTTCTTTTCTCTTCTGTTGTTTTTTCCAGCTACAATACCTCCTTCGTGTTATCATTCCCCTGACCTATTGTGTATGAATCAAACAGACAAACTTATTTCACGTATTCGCGCATGAAACTTTAGATGAAATAGTGTTTCCTTGCGCCAATTGAATTGTTCTCTGAGTATCATTTGAATCAGTGATATGTGAATTCTGATAAATCTTTTGATGTCTCTATTAAAACGACGCATGATATAGAGAGGCAAAATTATCACACGTGTTGGGCGTGCAAATCTGGAAGCCAATCAATGATCTATTGCTACGATGTTTCGTGCTTAATGTGAGGTGGAAGTGCATCTGATCTGCTGTAGGGGTGTTATTCCGATATATTCTGATTTATAAAAAGTCTATCAATAAGCACATGATCCGATAAAATCAGAAGTATTTTGTTTCTGATGATTCTCTAGAACTTCAACCTGTTCACGTACGATTTTTGTAAGTTCTTCTACATTACGTCCATGCACTTTGATGAATTATGGTAATGCACAACAAAGGTGACGTTCTGCTAAGTAATTCATTCAGATTTTATGCTTCTGTCATGAAATTGTTAATCCAGAGCATTAGTATTGAACGAAATGCACTTTCCTATTATTGATCTGTCCAATCTATTTTTCATGCGTGAACAATATATTTCAACATTCAAATGTTCATTTGGACATACTTTGTTTGATTTTGCTGACGTTAATTGACTTATGATTTTATTGATACTTTGTTCTCATTACATAACTATCGACGAACTACTATGATCTATGCTTAAACCTACATGAACATTACGTTCAAATCATGCTATTAGATTAAGTATATTATAAGAAAACTTTGAGTACGGTTCATTGAAAGAAATGCCTTAATTGGCAAAATTACTTCAAATTAATATTGTTAGAATCTTCGTAGCTCTCAATTTTTGTCATTAACTTAGTATCAAAAGCTTATACAATTTCTATCGTTTGATTGATCTTGAATTTGTTGAGCTATACTAGTCATTTTCACTTTGACAGGAATGAATGTGTGATGAGTTGCCTAAAAGGGTCCATTTCTAGCAAAGTAAACGACATCTAGACATTTTACTTGCAATCTTAGTTGCATGCGACTCTGGATGCAAATAATTTAAATGCTACTTGATTTTATATGTAAGGTTGGTTTTTGGTCCATCTATTCTTTGAGTCTTCACTAAACCTAAGCTTGCTCCAAGCACCCTGCGTGCGCCGTTAGCGAGACGACTGAATTGATCCGCCAGTCATAAAAAATCACTCCCACAACGCAATGTATCTTCAAGTACCCAATGAACCCTCTCTATTTCCCCATTAGTTCGTGGATGGAAAGTTGTACTCATATGAAGTTGCGTTCCGATCAATTCAAATGTTTCTCTACAAAAGTTTCATGTGAACCTAGAATCTCTATAAAAAATTATGCTTACAGGCATTCCATGCAATCAGAATTTTTCTTTTACAAATAATCTTGCAACATTCAAGGAATTATCCATCTTTTCATAGGGAAGAAATGTGCCACCTTGGTAGGTTGATTTACTACCATGAATATGGTATCATGTTTGCTTCAGGTCATAGGTAATTTAGTGATAAAGTCCATAGAGATAGACTCCCACTTTTGATTTGGAACATCCAAAGGTTGAAGCATTCCGGGCATTCTCTTAAACTCAGATTTCACATGTTGGCACTTTAAATATTCACTAATACATTTTCTAATATCCTGCTTCATACATGGCTAGAAGTAAGAATATTTTGCTTCAACATAGGTCCTTGAATAACATCAATGTTCAAAAAAGGGTGCATCATGACAATCATGTAATATTTGAGCTTTCAATGGAGACTCAGGAGATATGCATTATCAATTGTTACAATACAAAGATGAATTCTGCAAACCAAATTTGTCTTGATACATCGATTCCCTGTTTGCATGCAAAAAATCCAAAATAGATGCATAAAAAAGTCATGTTTTAGTTCTTCTTGAATTTGCTTGGGAAAATTAGAATTTATTATAAAAAGGAGATTACATAAAGGTCTGGTACTCAATGCATCACTGACCTTATTTTCCTTACTAGCCAAATACTTAATGTCAAAATCACACTTGCTTAATAATTCAATCCAATGCTTCTACCTATTGTTAAGTAATGGTTCTGTGAGAATATATTTTAGAATCTAATGATCTGTTTTCAATTCAAATGTAATCCCTAACAATAGATGTCTCCATGCTTGTGTGCATGTACAATAGCAAGCATTTCTAGATCATGAGTACTGTAATTAAGTTCATGTTTTCTGAATTTTCTAGACTCCTATGCAAGCACCCTACCATCCTCTGAAAGAACACATCATATCTGACTACCATTTGCATCACATGCAACCATAAAAGTTTTCCTATTTCTGGTATTTTCAAAACAAAATTTTTGATCACTTTCTATTTTCATGATTCAAATGATTTTTGACCTGCATCACTCCATACAAATCACATATTCTTTTTAATCAACTATTTTAGGTGAGTAGCTATCTTAGAGAAATCCTTAATATGTTTTCTTTCATATTGTGCCAATCCTAGAAGACTTCTAACATCCCTTATAGTTTTAGGATCTGGCCAATCAACTATTGTTTTCACTTTATCCTCGTCTATATGAATTCCCTCTTTAGATATGAATCTTCCTACATACAAAAGTTTATCCTTAGCAAAGAAACACTTACTCTTCTTTCCATACAATTTTTGTTCTCTAAGAGTTTGCAAAGTCTTCTTGAGATGTATAGCATGCTCAGGATCATCTTTAGAGTACACAAATATATCATCAAGAAATTCTAAGATGAATTTATCTAGGAAATCATGAAAACATTGTTCATCAAACACATAAATATGACAGGAGCATTTGTTAATCCAAAAGGTGAAACCGTAAACTCATAGTGATGGTATCGTGTTTGAAAAGCTATCTTGGGTATATCCTATATTTTGATCCTTATTTGGTGATATCGAGATCTTAAGTCAATCTTAGTGAATACAATCACTCCACTTAATTGACCTTATAATTCATCTATGTAAGGAACCAGGTACTTATTTTTATTTGTTCTTTCATTGAGCCCCCTATAGTCAATTTTTTTCTTCCTCTAAAACAAAACAGGTGCACCCCAAGGTGAAACACTCAGTCTTATCAAGTCTTTCTTCAAAAGACCATCTAATTGAATATTAAGCTCCTTTAATTCATCTATGTTAAATCTATAGGGTGCTCTAGAATATGGTTCAATCCTTGGATACAAGTCAATGGCGTGGTTAATTTGCCTAGTGGAGGTATACCAAGTAGGTCTTGGAAACATATTTTCATATTCGTTCAAAAGATTTTCAACATAATTCAAAAGATTTCCATCATTATCTTCCTCATGCAGATTGTTCACATACACTACAAATGCTCTACAACCATCACGTATACCTCTTGTTATCTAGATAGCAGAAATGAGAATAGGATTTGGATTATGCGCATCACCTATAATGTGGATAGATTCACCCTCTAGATTTAAACTGACTATTCTTTGTTTGCAATCCATTGTTGCAAAATTCTAAACTATCTAGTCCATGCCTATGATTACATCACTCTATTTCATCTCAATTGCATGAAAACTTCTAAAAACAGACCTATCAAAAAATTTAAATGCAAGGTTTTCAATGTATCCTTTTGTATAATGTAGTCATCCATCGGCCATCTCTATAGGTCTTGTTATCTGCATATTTAAGGATGTCCCCAAAATTTGTACCAATTTGAAATATAGAAAACAATGTGTACTATCTGAATGGATCAAAAATCTCATTTCATGCATAGAATTCATACTTAAAATCATAATTACAGAAGCCTTTGGGAAAGGACTAGCCACCATGCAATGTAAAGTAGAGTTAGGGCACTTACCTCCATCATCCGCTTTCTCAATTGTTGTCCCTTCCTCAATGATTTTTATCACCTTCAATTGTGTAGGCCAAAAGATTGCCTTTTCGGGCATTTGTATGTCCGATGCCCTTGCTCCCCGCAATAAAAACATAGACCAAGTCTTTTTGCCTGCTCAATAAAATCAGTCTCTTGTTTCCAATGGATGGGTTGATGCCTCCTTTGATTTTCCACCTGTGAGGATTTTTACCTTGGTTATTAGAAGATGGAGTCTTCTTTGAATTATTCATGTTCATTGCAACATGTCTCTGTGGCCTACGTCCTATTGCAATGCATCTAGTTCTATTTGTTAGAGGAGCACTAGATTGTGCTCTCTCACTACACTAGACAAGATTTTAGAAATACACTTTTGATTACAAGAACACCCACATAGGGAAAATAATAAAAGGATATATAGCTGATACAAGGCGTCCCACAACCAAGAAGTGATAGGTATGGATAACTCAACTAGAGATGACACAATAGATCCCACAACCTGGGATCATAGGTATGAAAATAGATATCTCGATTACAAGAATTCCCTTTAGGTAGATGAACTAGATACAAGAAATAACTAGACAAAATCTTGAACTATGAGATTACAAGAGGACAAGAGGAAATGTCCAAGACACAATACTAGACAAGAATGGAACAAGGAACAAGACAAGAACCGGAACTAGAACTTGGAGAGTACTTACTCGGCGGTCACAACTCCTTGAACTCCCAAGGCGAGTATTGGCAAGACTGAGAATGAATGTGGCCAACCCCTCCTAATATAGGTTTTCCAAGGGTGGTTCAAGGGTAGTTATGAGTTCATGATGTCATTGATGATGTCATCAACTTGAAACAAGACCTCTTAGTGTCAGAATTCAGCAAATTCGCAGTTGATCTTGGGATTGGGAACATTTCAGATGCAGTGGAAGCATTAGTTTCTCCAAAATCTAAGTCAATCATGAGATATGGAAGGTCACATCAAATCTGAGGTTTAGAATGGTTTCCTTTGTGTCCATGACATCACCTCCCCCGTAAGCGACAAGTTCCACGAGGAGCAACCATGTTCTCTAGCTTGCGTTTCAATAGATTCTTCTTATGGAATTCAAGAACCTTGATTTTTGCTCTCTGAAGATTTTTTATAAGTTTCCAAGTACGATCACTAATGTCATACACTTTCCAATGAATAATACGTGGTGAAGGACTAGGTTTCTCTTTAGCTTCATTGGATTCTTAATGCAATTATTCCTTTGAGCTTCTAGTGGAATATTGTGGTGTTTCCAAGATCTTTGATGGAGAGAGTTGAGTAAGCACACCTTCTTGATTGAGCATGAACTCCTCCTTATCCTCTAACATCTTGATATCTTCATAACATTTATACTTCATATCATTTGTAATGACTTTTTGGCCTCCAAAGATTCTTGATTCGGATCCTTGAGGAATAGTGTCTTGATTATGCAACACTCTGAACTTTTGGACTTGGATTCCTTTGACCAAATGATTCCACATTGAACTGCCTGATTGATAACATCCTCCAAGGCATTTTCTTAAGGCATAGATAGCAAGAGATATTTGACTTTAGGATTGAGGCCACTTTGAAACTGATTAACCATGTAGTCTTCTTGATATGTAGTTCCACAAAACAACATTTTGATAATCAAGGAATAGATTGAAACTGATTGATCATTTTTCATAGTAATCTTCTCATCTCGTGGATATTTTTTATAATAGGGAAGCAGTAGATTGTGCTCTCTGACTACACTAGACAAGATTTCAAAAACACACTTTTGATTACAAGAACACCCACATAGGGAAAGTAATACAAGGATATGTAGGTGATACAAGACATCCCACAACCCAGGACTGATAAGTATGGATAACTTGACTAGAGATCACACACGAAATCCCACAACCTAGGATCATAGGTATGAAACAAGATATCTCGATTACAAGAATTCCCTTTAGGGAGATGAACTAGATACAAGAAATAACTAGAAAAGATCACGTACTTTGAGGTTACAAGAGGACAAGAGGAGATGTCCAAGATAGAAGACTAGACAATATTGGAACAAGGAACAAGACAAGAACTGGAACTAGAACTTGGAGAGTACTTACTTGGCGGTCAAGACTCCTTGAACTTACTTGGCGGTCAGGACTCCTTGAACTCCCAAGATTGATAGTGGAAAGATTGAGAATGAATGTGGCCAACCCCTCCTTATATAGGTTTTCCAAGGGTGGTTCAAGGCTAGTTATGAGTTCATGATGTCATCATGATGTCATCAATTGGAAACAAAACCTTCAAGTGTCAGAATTACAGTCGATCTTGGGGTTTTGGCACATTCGAAATGCAATGGAAGCATTGGTTTCTCCAAACACTGAGTCAATCATGAGATATGGAAAGTCACATGGAATTTGAGGTTTAGGATGGTTTCCTTTGTTTCCATGACACTATTCACCTTCTGCAAATAGAACTTCTTCATCTTCTTAAAATTATTAGCCGTCACAAAAACATCTAGAAAATCGACACATCCATATCCCTTGACTTGATAGTGAAGTAATTCATGAATCCCTTCAATAAACTTGCTCTTCAGAGCATCACCACTAACCTCTAAAGCATATTTGTGAAGATGTAGGAACGTCTCTTTGTAGTCATCAATAACAAGCTATGCTTCATCTTCTCTTTGTTGAAAACGGTAGAAATCCATCTTTTCCTCCATATGGAAGTGTGGAGAACAATAGCATTTCTCAGCTTTCTCTCTAAATTCCTTCCATAGAACCTGATCGAAACACGTCCGAGTCTACATATAGGATTTCCATAAGTTTGTGAAGCCATGCAAGTGTAGGATCCCAACTTTTGCCTTGGACTCCTCATTAAATTATGAAAGATCAAAGAAATCCTTGAACTCTTCAATCCATGCCTTTAGATCTTCACCGCTCTATTTGTCACCATCAAACTTATTCAATTTCTCCTTCTTGATGACTCAGTTAAGGGGGAACTCACTTTCCCCTATATCTTCATAATTGCATTTGTGTCTTCTTGTAGGCATACTAG
The DNA here is from genome assembly GCA_020310875.1 of Ceratopteris richardii. Taxonomy (NCBI): domain Eukaryota; kingdom Viridiplantae; phylum Streptophyta; class Polypodiopsida; order Polypodiales; family Pteridaceae; genus Ceratopteris; species Ceratopteris richardii. The sequence goes on along the minus strand of CM035427.1, from coordinate 77,075,978 downwards.
ATGTTCCCACATCTTCATCTACTTCATTGTTTAGCTCCACGAACAAATTAGTTGGGCCATCTAGTTGCTTTCCATCTCCTTTTTTGAGTAATTCTCCAAGTTGCTTTTGAATAAGCTCCTCTTGCTGATGCAGCTTTTGCATTGATATGGAAGAGAGAAAAATAGAATTTGCACAAGATAAGTGTAAATTTGGCACAAAAGAGTAGACAATATATGACTCAAAGAAAGAGAAATTTTAGTATTATAGATGTGAATCAATCGATACAATAGCTTTGGAAAATAGCTTCTTGAGGAAGCCTCTACCTCACAAACACCCCTGAGCTATCACAATCGCATTCACACTCGCACTCTCAAACACACTCTCACTCTCACTCTCACTCTCAATCACAAGGTAGTTCTCTAATTTTTGCCTTCCTTTTCTTTGATGTGCAAGTCTTTTGATAATAGAGTTAATTGCTACGCAAAGAAGTGTCTGATTTACTAAGTTTAGAAAAAGGTGTTTCTCTACTATCACTTTCACAAAAGCATGCATTTCTAGTAGTCAAGTGCTTTCTTTAGCGGTACCTATCCAAAAATAGAATAAAAATACCAAAATTACATATTCAAAGATATCCATAATTAGGCATGAAAACATATAAGCATCAAAATCATGGATTCAAATAGAAATAGAGAAGCCCTCCTTTTTTTCTAAGTACCTAGAAATACAGCACTTGTCCAAGCCTTGTAACTCCAAAAACATGAGGAATTAGGTGAATCTTATGAGAGAAATTTCCTCTCACCATAATTTATCTACTTATCATTATCCCTTTCATTAATAATCCTCACTATCCTTTTTGATCACTGGAGAATATCATCTCCATTGCTACCTCCTTCTAAGGTTTGGTATTGTAAGGTGTAATGATTGGATAACTGACCACAACTAGAGTGGGTAGTGGGCTATGGGACTCCTCTTCCATATGTCACAAAACTACTCAAAATCAAAAGAATGAGATCTCAGATGAGTGCTCTAGCCCATTTCAAGTAAGTTGGTTGTATTAAACGATATTTTTGAGCAAGTATGGTATCTTTTTTCTCATTTATTGTATCCTTACAACATCTATCTCATCACATCAATTCTTAATCCATGTGATGAGTTCCTCAAATAACTCTCATTTAAGAAAATTTCTATTTTGACTTGATTCTCTTGGTCATGATTCGTTATATGATTGTATGTTTTGTAATAAATCCTTAGTACATTCCAATCATTTGATAATATTATGAAATGTTGAGGTCAATAACCAAATTTATCTCTTCAAGATCAAACGAATCAAGGATAGTTATAATTTCAAACTTTTATAGAGTATAATTTATGCATAAATACATACATGCATACATACATACATGCATAAATACATACATGCATGCATACATACATACATACATACATACATACATACATACATACATACATACATACATACACACACATACATACATACATGATGCATATATGCATACATACATACATACATACTATCATGGGAGCAATAGATCATGCCATATGACTAGAGTTGAACATGATTTTGGAAATATGCTGTGTATTACAAGATCACCCACATATGGGAAACAATTCAAGAATATAGAACCATTACAAGAAGTCCCGCAACCCAAGACTCATAGGTGTACATAAAGTTGTTGGGATGGAATCCCTTAGGGAAGTGTGCATCTTTTCTTTTCAAAGATCATTGATTTCCCCTAGTTATGGTGTGATGTTTTGCCGAGAAAGGGGTATAATCTGTGCATGTTTTGGCTGATTTGATTGCCTGAGAAATGCAAAACCATGTTAAAGATGTACGTTAGATCTATGTGTTTAAATATCTAACTTTTGACCCATAAACCCCTAGTTTTGACCCTTTAAAACCTCTAAAAATGTGAAGCTTTACCCCATAAAACCTAGCCTAGACCATTAGAAACCCTAGGATTCTAGGCCATAACTATAAATAAGCCCTTAATCTGACATGCCTGACATTAAATGTAGGCAAACCCTAATTTCCCAAATCAAAAACCCCAACTTGGACCCTTAGAATTGACGTTTATCTTAGGTCAAACCCTTGAAAATAATTAATTTATGAACATCCTATGTGAAACAAAAAAAAAATGTACACAAAATTAAAAAGACCATCCAAAAATACAAAGTTTGAGAGGAGGTTAGAAGAATCTAGAAGGAGGTCCTAGGAGGGGGGCCTATAAATAGATGCCAAGTCTCATTTCTTCCTCCTCGTGGATCTTCCTTGTGCATCTACGCTCCAGGTTGCTGTTTGATTTGGAGGTTACTGCTAGATTTATGAAGTGAAGACAAGTGTTGAAGTAAAGACTGAAGATATAAAGTAAAGGAAGGATTCATCCACAAAGACCAAAACACGAAGATCGTGGGCGTCTTCTCGCACAGTAGTGGGAAGTCTGCATTATATTCAGTCGATGCGCACTATAGTGGCACATTGTATCACCAATCCACACTATAGTGAGAATCATTGTATCACTGAGATTTTATTGGATGACTTCAGTTGCATTTACATTGTATTATTGAGCTTTTTCTACACATCGATCTGGTGACTTTCTTGTTTTAGTGTGGGGTCTGGAGTTTTTCATTCTTGACACCTACGGTCAGATGCATACGCACATTTCCTCATCTCTTCCGAGGGGCAGGGGCCTTTGATGACTGCCATACCAGAGAGAGGACAAGGCGCCCAACGTGTAGATGCCACTTGCTGGACTCGGGAACAATGCACACAGGGGCCTGATCTTACCCCGCGCTAGCTCTTCCCATCACCTGACCTCCTTCGATCTTCCTGACAATGTGACTAGACATAATAAAAGATATCCCATAATGTGAGATTGTAGGTATGAGACAAGCTATCTAAGCTACAATAAATCCCTTGGGTGAGGTGCACTAGGTATAAGAAATAACTAGAGAAGATCTTATACTACAAGATTACAAGAGGACACACCAAAATGTCCAAAATACTAGATTAGACAAGAATAGAACAAGAAACAAGACTAGAACTAGAACTGAAGCTTGGAAAGTACTTACTTGGAGATCATGACTCCTTGAGCTCCTAGGATTGATATCCATAAGAGTGAGGAGAAGCTATCCTTTTATAGGTTTTCAAGGCTAGTTACAAATTGATAATGTCAACAATCTAAAAGAAGACCTCTGAGTATCAAAATCAAGCAAACAAACAGTCGATCTTAGGGCTTTGGCATGTTTTAGATGTGATGGTAGAATTAATCTCTCTATATTCTAAACCAATCATGAAATATAGAAAGTCACATGAAATTTAAGGTTCAAGATGGTTTTCTTTTTTTCCTTGACATCAAATACCCTTGAAGTGATGTGTTCCACAAGGAGGGGCCATGTGAAGATATTATTGGACTTGGATATTTATAGCTCTTGGTCTTTGTGGAGCTCTGTGTATGTGGTATTAGAACATGATGACTCTTTTTTTATGCTTCTTATCCTTGGTGTAAGTCTTTTAACCTTGGTGTTATCTATTTGTTGGTTTCACACACTCTCTTATTCGATGAATATTCCTATCCTTTGTTTCGCATGAAGCACATGTTTCAAGATGATGACGACAGTTATATTTGTGGATTAACACACACATAGAGATATATATATTTCCACCTAATGATGTACTTGATTCTAGTCTCTCCACTTCCATTATTATGCGAACTATAGTGGCTCCTCAAATGAGTGAAACATAGCACTCATGTGAGTGCCCCTGTGTCTAATAGACTAGAGGAGGGTTCACACCTCACTTCTTTAGAGTTCCCACATAACACTTCCTTCTTCTTAAATCAATTTGTATTTCAAAAAACAATATTTGAATGTTTAGATGGAAGGGAAACGACTGTAAATCAAGTACTCCCACTAAAGCCCATGTATCTAATGTACATGGTCATATCTTCGTGGTGTTTCCCCATATCCTTCCCCTTTAGAAGGCTCTTGGGAAGGTAGCATAAAATTGGGAAACCGTCTTTGAAGGGTGCTCACACGCTCCCTCATGGGGGAAGTATCTCAACCCCTAAGCAACGACGAAGCGTGAATGACCTCCACAGGTATCCTTCTTTGACCTCTGCACACCAAAAATGCTCTTACTCAGAGCTTATGCAGAGAACTCCAGTGCGCTTTTGTAGACCTGTAGTAGACACCAAGAGCTTTCCAACAAAACAAATTTCACTTCAAATGGATGCTTACACAAGGAGAAACAATGTCTACAACATGAGCTAGTTGAATGCTCACAACTGCCAGTCAAGCAGATACCTCACTTCACTCCAGCAAGCTTTTCTCAGAGATTATACAGAGAATGAATCTCAAACTTGAGTCAACTTTAGAGGACTCTAATAGCTACCCAATGACACCAAGTCATAGCAAATGGACACATAGAGAAGGAGAACCAGCCCTTACAACAGAGAGCAAAATATTTCCAACAAAGCCTACACACCAAGAGAGATATCAATCACACAACCTCACTAAAATGAATGTTGCTCCCAGATTACTTAGAGAATGATCCAGACACTTTGTGGGCATAAAATAGACTCTAATAGCTATCCAATGAGACAAGAATTACATCAAATGGATACAATATGAGGGAGAACCAATGCTAACAACTCAGGGGTAGAGAGTTGCAACACTGCCTACGCACACACATAGATATGCCTACTAAAAGAAAACAAACAAGCAAGCAAGGGGCTAGCTTAAGCAAGGGGCTTGCTTATCACAACTCCAGCACTTACTGCTCACTTTACATGAGCTAAAACTCCAAGAAGATGGGCCAAAAGAAGTCGGGATACATGCTCCTTTTATAGTGAGAAGTGTGCCCCTAAAATCTAGGAACTACCTTTCCAAATCAGCCTCCTAACTTGGAGGAATTAGTTGAGATGACTTGGAGAGTGGTTGACTGACTTTTCTTGATGGAATCTCATGGCTTTTGGATTCCTTTGATTGCTCCACATGTCCATAAAAGATTCCCCACGAATTTGTAGCTTGAAGCTTGACTTTTAACACTCCCCCTCAATCTTCAATTCTTCGTCCTCATCCAAGCTCCTTCATGTTGATGCATTGCTTGAATTTTGAAATCTTCATCCCATCCAAAGCCTTTGTAAACATGTCGGCAACTTGGTCCTTGGTACCAATATGATGTACTGAAACTTCGTTGGATATCACCTTTTCCCTTATGAAGTGATAGTGCACTTCAATATGCTTGGTTCTAGCATGATAGACAGGATTTGATGCTAGATGAATGCTACTCATGTTGTCACAAAAAACTGGATATGTGTCAACCTGCAAATTAAGCTCCATAAATAACTTCTTAATCCACATTAGCTCACATGTGACTTGAGCCAAAGCTCTATACTCAGCCTCAGTGGAAGATAATGCCACCGTGGGTTGCTTCTTTGAAATCCATGAGATGATCTTGCTACCTAGCATGACTAGGTAACCACTTGTACTTCTTCTATCCTCCTTGGAACCGGCCCAATTCGGCATCAGAATAATCTTTGACCTGCATATCATCATCAAATGAATAGAACAATCCTTCATTTATAGTGGCCTTCAGATATCGTAACATTCTTCTTGCAGCTTGCAAGTGTGTAGTCCTTGGACTATGCATAAATTGTGATAACACTCCAACTCCATATGCTATGTCGGGCCTAGTTATTGTGGCATAATTGAAAGATCCTACAATAGATCAATACAAGGTTACATCCTCTAATGGCTCTCCATCAATGGAGCTTAGCTTTACATTAACTTCCATGGGATTTGAAATAGGCTTGCAATGTAGCATCCCAAACCTCTCAAGTAGGTCTAGAATATACTTCCTTTGTATGAGCATAATACCTTCTTCTTTGTATACAACTTCAATGCCAAGAAAATACCTAAGATCTCCAAGATCAGAGATCCTAAACTCCTTTCCGAGCTTTGCCTTGATCTCCTCAATGCCCTTTGTATCATTACCTGTAATGATAAGATCATCTACATACACGCACATGTAGACTACAAGTTCTCCTCTTTGTTTGATGAAGAGAGATGGATCCGCCTTGCATTGATTGTAACCACATTTGATCAAATAGTCCACCAATCTTTGGTTCCAAGCCCTTGGAGCTTGTTTTAGGCCATAAGGTGCCTTCTTCAACCTACAAACATGATGTGGAAACTCTTTATGAACAAAACCTAGTGGTTGCTCCATGTATACCTCTTCTTCCAAGTCTCCATTGAGAAAGGCATTCTTGATATCCAATTGGAAAAGCTTCCATCCTTTGGTAGCAGCCATTGCAATGAGTGTCCTAATGGTGCTCATCTTTGCCATGGGGTTGAATGTCTCTTCAAATTCCACTCCATAGGTTTGTGCAAAACCCTTGGCCACCAATCTTGCTTTGAACCTAGAAATAGATCCATCTAAATTCCTCTTTACTTTATACACCCACTTATTACCTATTACCTTCATGTTATCCTTCTTGGGCACTAGAGTCCATGTTTAATTCTCCTCAAGTGCGTCGATCTCTTCTTGCATTGCCTCTTTCCATTCGGTGTACCTGCTTGCATCTTCATAGCAATCGGGCTCATGATCTTCTACTACTTTGTTCATATATGCATAATGAGTTGCCATGTATGAATCATAAGTAAACCTTCGAGTTGGATACTTAACTCTAGAAGACTTCCTTTCTTCACCTTTTGGAGGAATAAACCTCCTTTGCCTTGGGAACTTGATCTCTTTCTTTGACGTGGATTATTTCTCCATCATGTGTCCTTCATCATCTTCAACTTCATTACCTTCTTCATCCAACTCCACCAATGTTGCTTTGCCTTTGTTGATTGATTGTGCTTCATAGCTTGATGAAGATCTCCCCCTCCATGGTGAGTTCATGCTTGAACTATCTTCATTGATGGAACACCTTGGGCCGCTTAGCTCTAGGTAGATTTGGTCTTCATCTGTCCATGCTTTTCTTCTTCATAGTCCTGCATACAATCATACTTCTTATACCAACGGAGTAGCTCATCAAATGCTACATCCCTTGATATCCTCAAGTCCTTTGTGTTTGGGTTGAAGCACCTGTAACCTTTATGATCATTTGAATATCCTAGAAACACACACTTTTCTGCCTTTGGTTGTAGCTTGTGCCTCAATTCACTTGGCACATGTACATAACAAGTACATCCAAATATCTTCAAGTGGGAAAGATCAGGTTTCTTACCAAAATAGGCTTGATATGGTGTCAAGCCATGGATCCCTGAGGTAGGAGCCCTATTCATAAGATACACGACGGTATTTGCTGCATCACTCCAAAACATGTTAGCTACATTCATCTCATTAAGCATTGCTCTAGCGATCTCGGCAATGTATCTATTCTTTCTCTCTGCTACTCCATTTTGTTGGGGTGTGTACCTGCATGTTACTTGCCTCTTGATGCCTTGATCCATTAAAAAATCAGAAAACTCATTGGAGAAATATTCTCCCCCTCCATCGGACCTTAGCTTCTTGATATATGTACCTGTTTCCTTTTCTACCATTGCCTTGAATGCTTTGAAACATGTAAACACATCTGATTTGTTTTTGATGAAATAAACCCAAACCATCCTTGTGCAATCATCTATAAAAGTGACCAAGTACTTGTTACCTCCAATGGATTGCTCTTTGGTTGGCCCCCACACATCTGTATGTATCAACTCCAATGGATGTTGGCTTATGTAGCCACTCTTCTTGAATGGAAGTCTCGCTTGCTTCCCTAGTTGACAAGATTCACATAAATGCTTCATACCTTGTCCTTGGAAGCTGGGAAGACCTTCAACCAGCCTCTTGAATTGCATTTCCTTCATTCTTTGTATGTTCATGTGACCTATCCTCTTGTGCCACAAGTCCAACTCCGAAATCCTCTTGTTTCCATATGTGAAGTAGACATGTTGAGTGGAATGAGAGTTTACCTCCAAAGTGAAGAGTCTCCCTTGCTTCTTTCCTCTTGCTATGACCTTGTAACCTTGCTTAGGGTTCTCCACAAAGCATCCACCTTTGTTGAACCTTACTTGATAGCCTCTTTCAACCATTTGCCCAACGGACACCAAGTTCTTTGTGATGGTAGGTACATGCAAGACATCCTTGAGACATCTTCCTTCCTCCTTGTCATCCAAAGCTACATCTCCAACATGGGAGATCTCATGGGCTGTATCATCACCTGTTTCTACATGTCCTTTACCTTTGGGAACATGTAGATTAGTAAACCAAGAAGAATTGCAACTCATATGGTTGCTACATCCACTATGAATGTACCAAGTGTTATCTACTTTGCTTGAATTCCCATTCATGTGCATCATCAAGAGATTGTCATTTTCTGAACTTGTAGAAGCATAATTACCTTGGCCTTTGTATGAAGAACCTTGATTATAGCTCCTTTGGTTTCCTCCTTGGTAGCAATCTGTAGCATAGTGGCCAAACTTGCCACATATGTAACATCCTTCGCCATCTTGATTCCTGTTTTGTTGATGTCGTCCTCCTCTTCCTCTTGTTCTTCCTCTCCCTCTTTGTGATGAGGTGCCTTGGTCATGTCCTTGATTGCTTGAGTGGCCTTGCCTTCCTCCAAACCTTCCTTTGCCCCTTCCTTGTCCTCGTCTTCCTTTGCCCCTTTGATTACCTGCATAGAAAACTTGTGCATCCTTGCTTTTAGTTGAACTTCCACCTATGTTCATTTCTTCGGTGACCATGAGAGCAACCAATTGCTCAAAATCGGGAAGATTATCCCTTACATAAACTGAAGTGGTAAAGGGTTTCCACTTCTCATCATCTCTCAAACCATTGAGAGTATAAGCCACAAGATCGTCATTGTCTATGTGGCTTCCAATGGATCCCAATGCATCTGATAACTCCTTGACCTTAAGTATGTAGTCATTTATGCTACTCCCTGAGCTCTTCCTAAGGTTGTTGAGCTCATTCTTGAGTTGGATCTTGCTTGCTTTGGTGCTTGTGGAATAAAGCCTTTCAAGTGTCTCCCATACCTTCATGCTTGAATCCAAGTCTTGGATATGGCCGATCATGCTATTGCTAATGTGTTGGGAAAGAATAAAGATAACCCTCTTGTCTCTTTCATTCCATTCCCTAAAGGCCCTTCTCTGGTCATTGGTTGGATTCTCATCCAACCTAGGTCTTGGTTCACTTCCACTAATCAACCCCCAAAGGCCCTTGCCCATAAGATAGTTGGAGACCCTAAATCTCCATGGTTGATAGTTACCTTTGTCTAGCTTTTCAATTTGAGTGTTGAAGTCTCCCATATCTAGTCTTTGATACTTGACCTAGCCCTTGGCCAATGTGTGTAAAATCAAAATGAGGCTCTGAGGTTACCTCAATCCAAAGCTTTCGTTAGATGGACACCTTGTGCTCTTGAAACTTTGAGTAGAATAGCTCCCCCTTGATGTGAGCTACCTCCAAGAAGCTTTTGTTGATGCAAATCTTCAACCACCAACTCCAAGAGGTCTTCTTGCTTGTATGTTATGCCTCCAAGATGCCCAAATGCTCTGATACCACTGATGGGGGAAGTATCTCAACCCCTAAGCAACGACGAAGCGTGAATGACCTCCACAGGTATCCTTCTTTGACCTCTGCACACCAAAAATGCTCTTACTCAGGGCTTATGCAGAGAACTCCAGTGAGCTTTTGTAGAACTGTAGTAGACACAAAGAGCTTTCCAACAAAACAATTTTCACTTCAAATGGATGCTTACACAAGGAGAAACAATGTCTACAACATGAGCTAGTTGAATGCTCACAACTGCCAGTCAAGCAGATACCTCACTTCACTCCAGCAAGCTTTTCTCAGAGATTATACAGAGAATGAATCTCAAACTTGAGTCAACTTTAGAGGACTCTAATAGCTACCCAATGACACCAAAAGCATAGCAAATGGATACATAGAGAAGGAGAACCAGCCCTTACAACAGAGAGCAAAATATTTCCAACAAAGCCTACACACCAAGAGAGATATCAATCACACAACTTCACTAAAATGAATGTTGCTCCCAGATTACTCAGAGAATGATCCACACACTTTGTGAGCATAAAATAGACTCTAATAGCTATCCAATGAGACAAGAATTACATCAAATGGATACAATATGAGGGAGAACCAATGCAAACAACTCAGGGGTAGAGAGTTGCAACACTGCCTGCGCACACACATAGATATGCCTACTAAAAGAAAACAAACAAGCAAGCAAGGGGCTTGCTTATCACAACTCCAGCACTTAGTGCTCACTTTACATGAGCTAAAACTCCAAGAAGATGGGCCAAAAGAAGTCGGGATACATGCTCCTTTTATAGTGAGAAGTGTGCCCCTAAAATCTAGGAACTACCTTTCCAAATCAGCCTCCTAACTTGGAGGAATTAGTTGAGATGACTTGGGGAGTGGTTGAGTGACTTTTCTTGATGGAATCTTGTGGCTTTTGGCTTCCTTTGATTGCTCCACATGTCCATAAAAGATTCCCCACGAATTTGTAGCTTGAAGCTTGACTTTTAACACTCCCAAGTAGCACTATCTTTTGAACTATCTTTCCACTTTGTAGAAGTGAGATTTGGGAACACCTTTTAGAAAGAGTTCTTATTACTCCTTTGTTGCAGAGAAAAGGAGCATAGAAAAGGAAGCCCCAAAAATTTTCAGATTATGGGCATAAAATTTCTTCTTTGAGTTTTTATGAAATACCTCATGAAGCTATGTAAATGCACTAGAGGATTCTTATAGATGCATGAATCCCAAATATTGTAACATAATCCTTGTAACTGTTGATATATTTAGGTAGTGATGTGTGAAAACACTCTATGACCACCGGGGTACCGTTTTTCCCTCTTTAGGAGGTTTTTTTTTCCCCGACTTGTATATATGCCTATTGCCCTAACGGGCTAATTATCTTTGTGCATTCTAGTTGTAATACATTCAACATTTTGTGTTGTGCTCCAAGCTTCTTCTTCTTCTTCCTTGTGCTATTCGCATGCTTCCACAGACATCTAACTCCAACAATTGGTATCATAGCAGGCCAGCGCGTCATCTAGGGCATTGTCTACACCTCTTCGGATGCAGTCTCAGAATCACACAAAATTTGGTAAGCATACTCAGGGTGTTTTAGAGATCAAAATAGCTTTGCTTTGTGGTGTCGAAATCACGATCCTCGGCTTTTGAACACACTATTGCAGTGCTTGTGCAAGGTCTTTTGTCTTTTTGTGCCAAAGGTATATACCAGTTTCGGTTCGCCTGTATAAGCATATCAAAGTCTACTACAGGTTTAGCACAATTTGTCTGGACAATTCTGTTCAACTTTTTGAGATAAAATCAATTTTTTGCATCAAGGTATTTTAGTCACTAGCCATGGCTGAAAGTAGTGATGTATTCTATATGTTGTTGAGGACAAGTTGGATGGTACCAACTACCCATTATGGGCTTATATGATGCATCATGTATTAGTCACAAAAGGACTATGGAATATTGTGCTGGGTGTTGAAAGACGTCATGTTACACTTGCGAATAAACGTACTACAAATACAGGTGCTAGAGCTAATGGAGATGGTGTTGAAGATGATGATATTCTGTAGATTCCTGTTCATGTTGCTACTTCTGTTGCACCTATTGTAGAGCAAATTCATTGGGATGGCAGAGATACTCAAGCACATGCATTGATAGCTTTGTCTATCAAACGTGCCATTATTTCCCACATTCTGTCTTGCACAACAGCTAAGGATGCTTGGAATACACTTATCACATTATACGAGGCTAAGAATGAGGCTCGTGTTGCTTACCTCCAAAAACAATTGGAGAGTGAGCACATGAATGAAGGTGATTCTATGGATAATTTTCTAACAAAGATCAAGGATTTGAAAGAACAATTGATTTCTACTGATGAAGTTATACTAGATAGCTCACTTATGTAGACCATTTTGAATGGCCTTCCTGATTCATATCAGAGTTTTTCTTCCACTCTTTATTTGATGATGAAAGGTAATCCAAATGCTTTATCATTTGAGGAGTTAGTCTCTATTCTATTGCACGAAGATCAGTCTAAGTAGAACACATCTATTATGCATGTTGCAGATCAAGCTTTCTTGGCTAGTCAGAAGGGGCAAAGGAAAATGGAGTTCTTCTACTAATAAGCAGAAGTCTGCAAATGCTACACATTTGAAGAAGGATGTGATGAGAATGAGCTGTTTCATTTGATGGAGCACAAAATTCAGAAAATTGGATGGTTCCTATGCAATCTGAATATGATGCTATAATAAAGAATGGTACTTGGTCTTTATGTGACTTGCCTCCTGGCAGGAAGGCCATTGGCACAAAATGGATATACAAGCTGAAGTGCAAGCTTGATGGAACAGTTGACAGGTATAAGATGAGGCTTGTTGCAAAGGGTTATGCGCAAGAACGAGGCATTGATTTTGATGAAACCTTTGCTCCTACTTGCCAAATGACTACTGTTCATAGCATCTGTGCACTTGCAACTCATCATGGTTGGAACGTACATCACTTGGACATTAAAACAACATTTTTGAATGGTAACTTGCATGAAGAAGTGTATGTTTTTTAGCTCCATGGCTTTGTGAAGAAAGGGCATGAAAACTAGGTGTGCAGGTTAAAGAAGGAATTTTATGGTTTAAAGCAGGCACCACATGCTTGGTATGAAAAGATACATGCCTATCTCATTGCACATCGTTTTGAGAACAGTCCAACTGAAAGCACCTTATATGTTAAGCATGCTAATGATGTACGTGTAATCATTGTGGTATATGTTGATGACATGTTGTTCACTGGTCCTCGTGACATGCATATTAATGATTTTAAGGCTGATTTGCATGCCTCATTTGAGATGTCTGATTTGAGGCATTTGCATCACCATTTGGGCATTCATTTTATGCAAGTTGATGGTGGAATGGACTTGTGTCAAAGGAAATATATTGACACATTATTGCAGCATTTTGGCCTTGAAGACTGTAATCCTATTGCCACTCCTATGGAGAATGTTGTATATTATTGAACAATGCATTGTGAAAGTGTTATATTATTGATGTATTAATGTGTTTTTGATGTTTTTGATATAGCAGCTGAAGGTTCGTGAGGAGCGTGCAAGGCGTGAAAGGGAGGATAGCAATAATCCGAATAATTATTATTTAGCTGGTAAATAAACCTACGTAGAAGGTTCTATTGTTAGAAAAGTAATGGTTAGAAAGTTTTTCATTTGTTACGAGAGAACACACTTTATGCTAATCCTGAAAAGAGTTATTTCTTTCAGCATAAGCTAGAATATTTAGGAAGTATTATTTCAAGTGAAGGTGTGCATGTGGATCCGAAAAAGATTAGAGTTATCGTAGAATGGCCTACACCACAATTAGTCAATGATGTTCGTTCTTTTCTTGGGTTGGCTAGTTTCTATAGGAAGTTTGTTCGAAATTTTTCTTATTTAGCATTGCCTCTTACCTTGTTGTTGAAAAAGAAAATAAAATTTGCATAGGGCCTTACCCAACAACAGTCTTTTGAAAAACTTAAACAAGCACTTTCACATGCACTTGTTTTACAATCACCTGATTTTTCACAACCCTTTCATGTCGTTACTGATGCTAGTGGTTCAGGAATAGGTGCTGTTTTAATGCAAAATGACCATCCCATTGCATTTGAGAGTAGGAAGCTTAAACCCTCAGAGCAGAATTATAGTACATATGATAAAGAATTGTTAGCAGTTGTGCATGCTTTGAGAATTTGGGAACACTATCTTATGGGCTCTGAGGTCTTAATCAAAACCGATCAACAGGCTATTGAGCATTTATTAAATCAGCCCTTAATTTCAGATAGGCATCTTAAATGGGCATCATTCATTCAAAATTTCCAACCCATGATACAATATCAGCCTGGTAAAGCTATTCTTTTCAAGAAATGGTTTCCACTTATGCATCTAATTTGTATTTTTCACGTGCATGGCATGACTTCAACAATGCTGCATCTTTATCTGATGAACATTATACATTTCATAATGGTTTTCTCTATTTTCAACATAGATTGTGCATAACCCAAGCTTTTAAAGATTTTGTCATTAAAGAAATGCATGAACCATCTTACATGGGTCATATAGGCATACAAAGCACCATTTTTGCTTGCAAAGATTTCTTCTTTTGGCCACACATGGAAAAAGATATTGCACATTATGTTTCTCAATGCATTGTATGTCAGCGTGTCAAACGTCATCATGGTAAACCATTTGGATTATTAATGCCACTTTCCATTCCAAATGAATCATGGGAACAAATTTCTATGGATTTTATCATAGGTCTTCCTATCACTTGATCACATAATGATATGATTTGGACAATAGTTGATAGGTTTAGTAAATATGCATATTTCATTCCATGTAGAAAAACTTTGACTGCACCTCAAGCTGCAAAATTATTCATTAAATGCATTTTCCCACATCATGGATTTCCTAAAGTAATGTTATCTGATCGTGATGTTAGATTTTGTAATCATTTTTGAGTTGCCTTATTTCAACATTTTGGTTCTAAAATAGATTTTAGTTCTGCATTTCATCCTGAAAGTAATGGACAAAGTGAGGCTACAAACAGTACTATTCTTGATTTATTGCGTTGTTATTCATTAGATAATCCTAGTAACTGGGATGAAAAGTTGCCATTGCTTCAATTTGCTTACAATCACACTGCACACACCACTACAGGTCGTGCACCCTTTGAAATTGTTTTTGGTAAAAAGCTTCCCACTCCCATATCCCTCATCCAAACTGACATTCCGATGGCTGATTCTATTGCTCAAGATCACGTTTCCATACTTCATGATGTTCACGAGCACATTAGGAAAAGTCAAGAGCGATATACACGTACTATCAATACTAAACAATTAGCCAAAGAATTCAAGGAAAATGATTTTGTATGGTTGCGTATCATTAAAAGACGTCTCAAAAATATTTTGCAGCATCCTAAAATTAAACTTGCACCACGCTATTATGGACCGTTTCGCATTATAGAAAAAATTAATGATAATTCATTTCGATTAGATATTCCATCCCATTGGACTATTCATAACTCTTTTCATATTAGTTTACTTAAACCATTTAAAGGAACTGTACCACTTGCTCCACTTCTTGATGACCCTCCTTAAATTGAAGAACAATCTGAAATCTTAGTTCCTGAGAAAATAATTGATCATGATGTCACTACTACACGCACAGGTACTCAATATCATCGATATTTGGTTAAGTACAAAAATCACTCTATTGAAGAATGTCAATGGATACATAAAACACAATTAACACCTCATTATGACCACTTAATTTCTGCATATCATACACAAACACATTAATGTAACAGATCCAAGAACATTTCCATGCATGTATTTTTACATGGCACATGCCTATTCTTTTTATTCAGTGATGAAACATGTGACTGGCCATCCATGTTTATTATTTTATCAACTGAGGTCATTTGCTTTTTCAACTGAGGGGCATGTTATAACTTATGGAATATGTTGAACAATGCATTGTTGGATTGTAACATGGAATATGTTGGCCAATGCATTGTTGGATTGTAACAGTAACATGGAATATGTTGAACAATGCATTGTTACTGTTGGAATGTAACATGGAATATGTTGAAAAATCCCATGTTGAACAATGCATTGTTATTGTTGGAACGTAACATGGAATATGTTGAACAATGCATTGTTATTGTTAGAGTGTTAAATTATTTTATCAACTGAGGTCAGTTGCTTGTCAACTGAGAGGCATGTTGTATATTATTGAACAATGCATTGTGAAAGTGTTATATTATTGATGTATTAATGTGTTTTTGATGTTTTTGATATAGCAGCTGAAGGTTCGTGAGAAGCGTGCAAGGCGTGAAAGGGCGGATAGCAATAATCCGAATAATTATTATTTAGCTGGTAAATAAACCTGCGTAGAAGGTTCTATTGTTAGAAAAGTAATGGTTAGAATAAGGGTTGTTGTAGACCGCAGTTTCTGTTATTCAAAGCAATGGCTTTCTGTAAAAGTTATCAACTTTTAGTTTCACGTTTGCTTTTCGAAGCTGCCCTCATATAACCACTCTTTTCGAAGTAATCAAAATTCCTATAAATACATGCACTCTGTGGACTGTCGAAACAGAGTGCATGGGGGGAGATTGCACCCAATACTGCGTACTGTCTCGTCTCTTCTTGCGTCTATTCTCTCTGTGTTTTCTATATCCGTAATCTCTATATGCGTGTGAGCAAGATCCTGACAACAGAGAAAGGTTTACGATTGAGTCTTCATGATGCTAGAGATGCATTTGATGTTGTTCTCTATCAGCAGGTTGTTGGATAGCTTATTTACTTATGCATTACTCGATGCGATATTTAGTTTGTTGTTTCATAGATGAGCAGGTTATGCATTGCCAAGGTGTCAAGCATTGGCACGCAATTGCGCATCTTTCCCTACTTGAGTGGTACCCGGCTACTTGGATTGTTTTATCCCAAGAGGGGATCACTACCACGAGATTTGCATGCTTATTCTGATAGTGATTGGGTTGGTTGCTATGACACTCATGTGTCCACTAGTGGCTTTTCCTTCATGCTTGGTAGCTCATGTATATCTTGGTTGAGCAAGAAGCAATCTATTGTGGCCACTTTCAATTCTGAGGCAAAGTATAGGGAAGCTTTCACAGCAACTGTTGAGTGTGTGTCGCTTAGACACTCTATGTTTGATTTGAGTGTTCGTCGTTCTTCTAGCACCATCATCTTCATTGACAG
Organism: Ceratopteris richardii; assembly: GCA_020310875.1. Taxonomy (NCBI): domain Eukaryota; kingdom Viridiplantae; phylum Streptophyta; class Polypodiopsida; order Polypodiales; family Pteridaceae; genus Ceratopteris; species Ceratopteris richardii. Next base: position 77,059,191 of record CM035427.1, on the reverse strand, counting down.
TCAGAGCGCATTGGTAATTGCGAGGAACCCTATGTTCCATGCTCGCACGAAGCACACTGAGGTGTATTATCATTATGTCAGGGAGAGGTTGTCCACTAGGGAGATCAGCTTGGCAGATGTGCCCATGTAGGAGAACATTGTAGACCTTTTTATGAAGGCTCTGGCTAGCGAGAAGTTTGAAGATTTCTGCAAAGCTTTGGGATTACTTCCTTTTGTGGATTGATTCCACATAGCTTGGCACTTCCTTATAAATGAGTGCCAGCTCCTTGTACACTGCATCACTCCTAGGGGGTATTTGTTGATATATCTAGGTAGTGATGTGTGTGAACACTCTAGGACCATCGGGGCACTTTTTTCCCTTTTAAGGAGGTTTTTTTCCGCGGCTTATATATATGCATGCCTATTGCCTAACAGGCTACTTAGCTTTTTACATTCTAGTGTTAGTACATTCAGCATTGTGTGTTGTGCTCCAAGCTTCTTCTTCTGCCTTTTGTTATTCATGTGCTTCTACAAACGTCTAACTCCAACAGAAAGGCAGTAGGAGATTACAGTTTTTCAATAAAAGTGCCAGTCTCTTTTGTGAAAGGACCAATTTTAGCGCACATGTATATAAGTCACTTGATGACTCTTGTAAAGAACTTTTTGCCATTGTGAGAACTGAAGCTGATTTTCAAACTCTCCTCTTTCGAGCTAATTATCTTCTTCTTCAAGAGCTTTTGTGTGTGATTGATGCTTGAAATGTGTGTGTGTGAGACTGTTGTCTATCCCTTCCCTTCATGTTTAATCAATTGTAGTACATTTGTGAGGCTTGAGGAGTTGAGCAAGTGTTGGTGTTTCCCGCCGTTCTATATTTTTCTCATAACTCGAAGCACATTTGTCAGATTCGAGTGGAAGTATGACCATTTGATGCGTTTTCAAAGAACGAAGTAGTTCTAAGAAGGGGAAGAGAGGTGTAGGGTTGGATCAAGCCTTGCTTGAAGTGCTTCATCCCCTGGTTTGGTAAGCGATGTCTGCATGCTAGGCACCTTGCCCTGATATGGTGGTCGTCATCTTATAGGCCCGCACCTCAGAAGAGAAAGCAAAAAGCACTCGATCACGTGGAATGAAGTTGTAGGGCGTATGCTTGGCGAATGCGAATTGAAAAATACGATGCTAAAATAAAAATCACTAGTACTCAATGTGCCAAATAAACAAACAAACTCTACTCAATGATGGTAATGAATAAAGAACTGCTTCACCACTTGACTCTGAATAATATAGAAAAATTTTGTTACACTGTAGATCGCTCAAATATAAGATAGTCACTCCACTATAGTGCGAAAGGACCCCCTTCGACTTCTCTTTGGTCTTTGCAGTAGGATCTTCAATTTACCATAGTCTTCAATCAAAGCTTTACTTCAAGTCTTCACGACAATATCTTTGCTTCTCTTTACCTCAAAAATCTGGCAGAAACCTGAAGAAAATCTGCGGGGGTGAAAATGCTTCTTTATTTTACTTTGGTCTTCAAAAAATTCCTCCTCAAATCATCAAAAACCACCTAGACCTTAAGAAAATCTGTGAGGAGGGAAGAGAAATGAGGATTAGACATCTATTTATGGGTTCCCCCTAGGACGTTTCTCTAGAACCTTCTAACCTCTTTATTTATACCTTCTATTTCCAAAGTCTTCTTGCATGCTCTTTTCCTATTTTAGGAAAATCCTATTTCTATTTTGGGTTTTTCTCTTTTTAATTTTCCAATTTTTCTTTTTCTATTTTTGTTCCTTTTCCCTTTTTATTAAGGTGTGGTCTCACAACTTATGTACAAACTAAATTGATTCAAAGGGTTATACTTAGGATAAAAGGAAAAACTAAGGTTTCAACCTAGGGTTTTTAATCGAGAAAAGTTAGGTTTTGCCTATGGTCAATGACAATCATGTCAATCAATGCTGTTATTCACATTTATGGAATAAATTTATAGGGTTTCTTACGATTTAGGTTAGGCTTCCATGGGGTAAAACTTAGGTTTTCAAGGTGTTTCAAGGGTCAAACCTTAGATTTCTAGGCTTTAGAATTAGCTATTTACAAATATACAAGTCTAATGCATAGCCATGACATGGTTTTTCATCTCATAATCAATCAGATCAACCAAAACATGCACAATTTCTTAACTCTCTAAAGTCAAATCACCATTTCACACCCAAAAATCAATGAAATGAACTTTGAAAAAAAATTTTGAGGTACGCTTCCCTGAGGGATTTCATCCTGACATCCACCCCCACTAGACCTGCACATCGTCCTGATGGGCCAACCTACAAAATCCAACCAAAGCATATGAGGATTCTTTTGAAAACTCTTTTTATTTTTTATGTTTTTTTTCTCAAAAATTGAAATGTGATTTCATGCAAAGTCATAAAGATTAGTAAAAACTTTAGAAAATAAGAAGATGCAAGCTTCACAAACCTCTTACTATGTTCTTGCTTCTGTAATCAGACGAGTAACCATATGAATGAACTATAGGCTTTGTAGATCTTTCGTTTTTTCAACTCGTTCAGATCCTGCAACTCATCCTAACTACTAGCATATACTAAGTAGTTCTAACTCAGTTTGTATACATATGCCTTGTTTCCCCTATTTATCTCCTTCTGTCCAACTCTCCATTAGATATTTTCTTTTCTTTTACTTTTTTTTATTCTTCTTTTCCTTTTCTTTTCCTTTTCCTTTTTCACTTCATCTTAGCTCAACATTTTTCTTTTCATTTTTATTTTCAAATCGACCTATGCCAAAATCGAGTGCGACTCATGGACTTGTCCACTCATCCAAGTTTATTACACCTATCTACTGTCCTGACATAGTGCATGACACACAACATTATCCCTACATAAAATCAATGTCAGCTCATCGCTATGACCACCTACCTAGAGTGACTCCACCCGCTTATTGACCCATGCAGGTGCATGACAATAGATGGGTTAGGCCTACAACAAAACTAGCATCAGCGCGTGGCCTTGATCACTCGACAAAGGTTGTTCCACCTGCCTACTAGCCCATTGTAGTGCAGTAACAACATGCACACACATATATAGATGGCTTAAGTATGAAGTTTTTCTCTAAACCATGATCTATTTGGAGGTAGAATCTCATAAGAAATAATAATAGGATCCAAAGAATACCTTTTCACTAAGCCTTCAGATGTATCAACATATACACACACTCAGTTTAAGCATGCAATCACATTCCCAAGCTTTCACTCCCCAAAGTCTCTAGTCCGCTAACTAATTCTACTCATATCATTTCTACTCGTTCATGCTTCATACAAAACCATAACAAATGCCTACTAACTCATTCTCTACTTAATTCTCTTAAACTTGTACAGATTTTTATCACACTTCAAAATGCAATGCATATGTTCTTTCAAAAAGAAACTAGAATTTGAAATCGAAAACATTTCACCTGATTAATTTGGTTCATCTTCATCGTTGTTTGACATCCATCTTTTCTTCAATTTCCTCATTTATTGTTCTTCATCAACATCAGCCTCAATATCATCTACATCCTCAATAGTTCCTGCTCTATCTCATAATCTCCATCATTTCTTTTCTTGAAAAATTTTATCCTCTTTCTTGCAATCAAAGACTTCAAAGGAGTACCGTCTAATTCGCGAAGTGCATACATTCCATTTTCAAACACTAACATCACTACATATGGCCCAAACCATCATTTAGTCAATTTCTTCCTAGCATCATACTGATTGTCAAATGTGCTATCATACACCAATGCCTAGTCATCTACCTCCATCCTATCTGGTCTAAGCTGATGGGTTTTGTCAAAATAAATCTTGTTTCTCAACCTAGACTCCTCTATCTTTTGGAGTACTTCTTTCAATTCTTCATTTCCTTGCTCGAACTACTTGATCCTTAATGTTAAAAGTTCCTCTCTCCTCATACCATCATTCCACAGGAGCGTCAACCATGTAAGTATCTGAGTGTGCATGGGGAAGATTGGCTTTTGACAGTACTTCAGGTGGACCGAGTATATGTCATCCTATCTGCCCATAATGCGAATGGAAGAAATCTATGCCATTGCTTTATGTCATCATTGAAGGACTTAGAGATTGCCTTCATGATGGAAGGGTGAACTCTCTTGCATCCAACTCTCCCTAGTGTGCAACCACTTTCTCAACATAACGGAATCTCTAGATGACTTCTTCTAAAATGAATTTACTTACATTATAAGTTTTCTTCGTACGAAGAGCTCTACCTTCCACATGGTTGGTCAAGTCCTCTCTGGCAAATACAATATATCTCATCTTATCGATCCCTTTGGGCATTGTTACAAGGTCAACCACCAACTTATAATGAATACAAGGAGGGTAAGTCTGATGTAATGGGTCTCTGTGCCTAACTGACAAAAACATTTTCATTATTGATCTTTGATCATCAAAATAAGCTTATCCTATGAAAAAACACGTGGATCCTCCTTGCTTCAAGCTTTGGTGCAGCTCTACCCTTGAATGCTAGCTCATAACAACCTAGAACATGGTTCAATCATCTTTTTCCATGTGATAGCCCTTCAAACCTTCAAGTTGCTTAATCTAGAAAATTGTGGTTACCTTAAAAATTGTGCTCTTTGGCCTTCCAAATATGCTTTGATGAAGATGAAACTTTCGAAGGCTACTTTTTGAAAGTTCTCCTTTAGAAATATGCAATAACAACTCCAATCTGAATCTCCCTCATGCACGTTTGACTACATCTGGAAGTTTGCAAGGTGGCATTAAGGTGTGTAGAAAGCTCTGATAGCCTTGAAAATTTGTAAAAATGTGTAGCCATATATGATCTTTATAGATGCTAGACCATATTGCTAACAAAAATTCCTATGGAAGATTTTGTAGGGTCTAAGTGGAAAGATTATATTCTTACAAAATGCACATGGCATATCAATTTGATAGGAAATCCATTTACATGTGAAATTCAGGCTATATATTGTCTTCTATATGCTTTAAATGTATATGAATTTTCATGTGATTTGATGACAGTGAAATTTTTGCCCTAATTTTCCAAATTTGACTAGCTTTGATGCTATCCTGGATTTGCTTGATTTCTTATAAACTTTACATGTGAACTCCCTTTGACATCTTTGACATGTCTTGGAATTTTTAGGGAATTTTAGATACCTTTACCAAATGTGTTTCTTGTAGGCCTTCATAAGTGAGAAAGGAGAGAAAATCTCGATGGTACCATATAAGATTGTGTCACATGATCCTAATAGATAGATAACAAGATGAGGAAAATGACTGCCAAATTACTATTTTTATAGATCCTAGAGGGCCAAGTTGAGTGTTCTTACTGATTCCAATCATTAACTATTGATATGAAATGTGCACTTCAAAATGACATGATTAGTGGCAAAGATGAGTTATTCTTGATAGGTCACCTACCCACTTCTAGGCCTTCCTCTAAGAGTTTATGTCATCCACATAGCGTGGCGATGGCTCCCCTACAATATTTGACCCTTTCACCTCTTACTATCAAGTCTTGGAAGAATTCACATTTT